>JAMXBB010000008.1:862184-1112467 GCA_024138015.1 Lumnitzera littorea | reverse complement strand
GAGAGGGGTTTTTTTTCTTTGTTGGGGGGGGGGGGGGGGGGGGGTTTGCAAATGTCCACCCCCTTTCCAACTTTTTCTTTGTAACAACTATATGATATGGCTTTTTAACCTTTTGCTTTGTTTTCACAATGGTCTACCGTGCTCTGGTGTTCTGTTCTGGTATAGATGGCGTCTCTCCCAACTCCCTTAGTGCTAATGGTTCGAGTCATGTATTTTCATGAAATTTGCTCAAGCTTTACGTTGGGATTGATTATGCTGCATGGCATGTGCAAATATCTCTTCACTCGGATGAGAAGGCATAGCCTGCATTGTATTCAGGAACAGTCTCAATGCTTTGGTGGAATTCTATATGAACAACTGTATCAATTGCCACAGATTTGTTCTTCACAGTACAATGATCAGTGTTATTCAGCCTGTTTCATGCAGCTTTCTGTAGTTAATCAGTTTTCGTAGTGCTAGTCTATGTGCACGATCAGCTGTCGAGTTATACATTTACATTTCATTATACTTCACTAATAATGGAATTGTAATTCATGTAGAATAGAGCCATATGTATTACATTCAGTTGGATATTATTTAGGTACTATTTGATTGTAAGGATTAAATATGATAAGTATAAAGAGGGTTCGATAATATAAATTTATTATATCATATTTGATTCATACGATATTAGATGTAAAATTTATATTAAAAAATTAATTATTTATATTATAAAATAAATAATTTTTTATAATATTTAATAAAAATAATATTTATGGAGATGTATTTTTGGTGATGTAATTTTTGTTCAATGAATTTTATTATTGTATTATGGTATTCATCAATTTAACTTTTGTCTTGTCATCAAGTAAATTTATAAATCATACATAAAAAATTTTTTTTTGTTTAATTCAGTATCACAAAAATTGCATAATTAACCATTACCTTAGTATCAATTATTTTGGTTAATTCACAGATTTTATAGACTAATATGAATCGAATAAGGCAATGAAAAGGCCAAGATTGCTCTTTTTAATTATGATCGGTCCCATAACCCTAATCACATTAAGAATCCCAATTTGTCCATCTTATGTCTCTCACTCTCTTGCTTCGAGTGAAAAATACTAGGATGCAGAATTTGGAGGATTGAGGAAAGAACCATTCACTTGCTAGTGAGAATGGGTGGTTGTGTGGCCCGTCGAGATACTTGAGAGGAACGATCCAGGAAGATTCCTTAAAACTGTTGCTATTGACGGAGTTCGTGGTGGTTGTCATAGATCTACTAGCGGTGATTCCACCAGGATTCTTTACCGCCACCGGAGAATCCATATGATATTTTAGCCCTCTATTTCGGAGCTCATAGATGGAGAGAGAGAGAGAGAATCAAAATAATTGGTGTACTAAGAAACTCAAGAGAGTGAGAGAGAGAGTTTGGTTTTTTAATTTATCTGATATTGCATTTTGGGAAATAAAAAAGAGTCTATTTATGGAATTGCAATTCCAGAGGTGAGACATAGGAATGGAATTCCCTAGATTCATGTGATAGCAATTCTTATTGAATTGTAACTACGAAGCTGAAAATTAAAGTGAATACTGTAATAATCATCTCATAAAGGAATATGAAGAGAGTAAAATGGTTATTGTGATGAAATAATTAATACAAAGTATTTGAGGAAAGATGATATTAGACCTTATTCAATGCTCGATAAGAAGTAATATAGATTTTTCTTATCTTTTTTTGTTGTGGTAGTATACAGTAGATAAGTACTAATATTGTCATTAGGTATGGTTTATACTAAATTATTTAGTTGTTGCATACTTCATAATACAGTTCTAATGATTATCAAAATCGTAATTCTACTATTCATTTGAATATATAAAATCATTAAAACCGTATAAAATCGATAAAATTTTAAATTTGTAGGATTGTACATGAAAGTTCATAATATTATTAAAAAATATGTATATAATTGATTTTATGTCTATTTTAATTAAAAAAAATATTATTATTTTTTGCTTGTGCATTAGATAGTTGGATGACGAAATCTGAACTTGCTCAAACACAACATAAAAATTTATTCATTGTAATGGGTCAAATTTACTAAAATAAATGTCATTGTATTGAATACATGTAATTCCATTTTTTCTCTTATTACTTAATCCTGCTGTGCTCTTCCCCTCACTTCAATGAATTCTCAACATCGATCACGAATCTGTACTTCACATCCCTCTTCATCATCCTTTCAAGAGCTTGGTTGCAATATTCAATCGGTATTACTTCAACAACTGGATATACTTCATGAGCAGCACAGAAATCAATCATCTCTTGAATCTCTTTGGTTCCTCCTGTAACGCTACCCGCGAGCGTCTTCATCCCTGGAGGGTGCAGTGCAACAACATCGAATCATTTATAAGGGGGAATTCATCAAGCGGATGCAATCAAAACCGGCCTTTTGGGCTAATATTAACGTTACCTAGATTTAGACTTCCTGGAACGAACTTGACTTCGCTGGGAAACCCAACCAAGGCATAAACACCGCGAGTCTTCAAAAGCGACAGGTATAGATCGAATGGGTGGTTGCCTGATGCGGTATCAACTATGAAGTCCAATGACTTAGCAAGAGCCTAATATACATTTTTTCGAATCTTAGTTTTTGATGTTGGAAGCGTCTTTTGTAATTGAGAGCATCGCGTTAGAGCAGAGTTAAAAGAGTACCTTCATCTGTTCTTCATTAGAGGAGACTACAAAATTGTCGGCACCAAGCAAGCTAAGTGCTTCCTGTTTCTTGGATGAGCTTGTGCTGAAGACGGTAACTTTGAGTCCAAAGGCCTTGCCAAACTTGACAGCCATATGACCGAGACCGCCAAGACCGATTACTCCAAGGGATTTCCCCGGTTGGTTCATCTGGTGACGCATCATGGGAGCATACACCGTGATTCCAGCGCAGAGCAGTGGAGCTGCCTGAGCTGGTGGATACCTTTCTGGTATCCTGAAGCAGTACCTGTAAAATCACGAGTTCCGGTAAAATCGTATAAAATTGATGAGTTCGTGTATGAAACTTTTTTGTTTTACTAAAAGTCTACATATAAATAATTTTATATCTATTCTAATCGAGAAAAATGTGATAAAATCACAAACTCGTAAAATCACCATTTTAACTCGTGATTTTAATAATTATGACTGCAATCCAATAATGTTCCTTTAACTGAATAACTCGTTGCGTCTTAATGTGATTATCCGTCTTACAATTAATATTAAAAAACGTTTACTTCTCATGAATCACGATGTGAATATTCTTTTTCATTTTAACTAAGAAAAATATTTATAAAATCGTAACATTTGAATGCATAGAATCGGTAAAATCGTATAAAATCTATGAGTTCGTGTATGAAACTTCATTGTTTTACTAAAAACCTACATATAAATAATTTTATATCTATTCTAATCGAGAAAAATGTGATAAAATCACAAATTAGTAAAATCGTAATTTTAACTCGTGATTTTAATAATTATGACTGCAATTCAATAATGTTCCTTTAACCATTTTACAGTGGTTAACTCATGTGATTATCCATCTTACAATTAATATTAAAAAACACCATGTGAATGTTCTCTTTCATTTTAACTAAGAAAAATATGCATAAAATCGTAACTTTTGATTCCTGATTTTAATAATTATGCCTGTAATCCAAAAATGTTCCTTCAACCCTTTTTGCAGTGGTTAAATTATCACGCCTTGATGTGATTATCCGTTTCACCATTGATGTTAGCAAAAACGCTTACCTCTCGTGAACCACGATGTGACTCGAGTATCCTCCTTTCGTGACGGTGCCATCCACATCTGTGCCGTCGAAGGTGAGAACGCCTCGTTTGCACACGTTTTCTAAGAACTCATCGCAAGACTCGCAATTCCTGCACGAATTGACGTAAGTTCCTACCCCAACGGTTTCTCCTACCTTGAACCGTCGGACATTGGAGCCAACTTCCTTCACAATTCCAACAATCTCGTGTCTAAAATGGAAGTGAATAGATTAAAAAGGAATAAGTCAGAAAGAAGGAATCAACATTGAGGAAGGACAGAACAGAACGGAACAGCCATTTCATGGAAAGAAACATAGGATAGGGATCGTGATCATGTACCCCGGCACAAGAGGATACTTAGAGTGGCCATGGAAGTTCCTGGTCCAATGTACATCAGCATAACATACTCCACAGTGTGTAATCTTAACGAAGACATCATCTTCTCCAACCACCCTGAATTCATCAAACATTCTTGACATTTCCAAAGAATAACAATCCTGGTAAAACATATGCATAGTTTAAATTAAAACAATCGGTACCTGCGGCTGAACTTATATGGTGATAAAACTCCGGATGGGTCTCTCGCCGCCCACCCGACACAATCCTCCTTGCCATGCTCACAACTCATTGTAAAGTTAAAAGTGCAATTCACTGCAACATCAGATGAACATTTAGCAGTTATAGTAACGCAAATGTGGTTAAGCAGGTTATAAACCAAACAACGTAAACTCTTACAATGCAGAAAGATGTAAAATAAGAATTTGTTAAGAGGATGATGACCATAACTACGTAGCTTGTCGATGATCATCCTTTTTATAAATGGAAAAACCTACACACTTGCCACGTCTGGACTTGACTTGGTCGAATTAAAAAATTCTGTAATCTTTGATGGTAGCAGGTAAGGGTTATTAAGGTTGTGGATATTTCATGGAAAAAGACGTTTCTGAATTTTTTTTTTTTTTTCATATTTATTACAATAAAAACTCATTAACATTAATGTAATTATTCTATAGATACTAACGATTTATATTTGAACCACAAGGGCATAAACAGCCATTAATGATGGTAACAAACTATGAAAAAGTGCTAATAAAAATGAAGAATATCGATAATTTTTATTTTTAAAAATGTTTCAACCATTGCAAATAGGCGGCTACAACGTTGGAAAAGTCTTCTGATACAGCAACTTACTCCCATATACGACGCTGGGTTAGTACTTAATATAACAGTGATACGTATTGCCTTATGTCACTAATTATGATGTCAAGAACTTCGGCATTACAGGCTTCGGGGTAGAAATAAGTTTGAGAACGCTCCACGTGTCTTCCCAACCTTCGCAACTGACCACCATTTAGGACCCTTTGCTTTTTTTATTTAATTCTTTATGAAGTTATGATACAACTCAGGTTTTTCTTTCCTATATTATAATGTAATCTTCATTTTCTAAATATATGATCTAAAGGTGAATGCTTCATTACAAAAATATAAAATTTAATAAGTACACTTAGGATAAAAGCAGATAATTCCATTGGAACTTAAAACTACTCTACTCTTTGTGAGCAAGTTGGTTTACATAAAGGTTGGAGTCAAGCCAACCTAGTCCTAAATCGGCTCGGAATCGTTAGTTGACAAGCTCGATCACAATTGAACAATTGTGGACGGCAGTTTCGGGTCGATTTAGTTTTTGAATTGTTTTTTTTTTTTTAATATTTGATTTATTATTAGTTTTTCTTTAAAATATATTAATAATTTTTAATAATGTGATCTTCTTTCTCTTTTTTTAAATGTATTAATTTATTAATAATTTTTATTTTTTTATTAATTTCCGACTTAATATGATTCCAATCATTTTATTTTTTTTCCTTAAATTTTATTTTTTCTTCATATTCAAGTTCTTAATATTTAACAAGTTTTACAAAAAAAACCTACATTAATTGAAATTGAATTTTTTATTTATTCTTAATACATAATTAACTTATAATTAGTCATTTATTATTAGTTTGATGATATTATTTTAAAAAATTATTATTCACCATCATAAATAAAGTAATTTAATATACAATGATCTACTGGATATTATCTAATTATTTTTTCTGACTTAGTAGGCTTCTTTTTCTCTTTCTTTTTCTTTTTTCTTTTAAGGGAGTGAACTAGCCAGGCCAACTCGCCAGTTCAATAGCGGGTTGGCTTAGCGATTCGCAACTCGCCAATTAGGGCAATTTCGCCTTTTTGAACTGCCTATTCATGGTATATAGCATTTCGATATGCTATATCTACTTTGTAATTTATACTGTAGTATATACAAGATATGAACCGGTACCCTTTACCTTATACACAAACATATTTGCATTAATTCATCTTTATTGAATTATTTTATATTTCATACTTAACGACTTTTATTTTAATATTTTCCCTATTTTGTAGAGACGTGTTTTATTGTTAAAGATCTTGTGGATATTGATTGAAGTGAAAAGACATGTTACATTATTGCTTAGGAGTAATATTAAAAAAATTACTTGAACTTTGCTTATTTTCCAATTTAAACTTAAAATTTGAAGCTATTAATATTATACTCAATCAAATTTTTATTTGTCAAACTTTACACTAATAAAGTTTACAATTTTAAATATTATTGCCAATCAAATTTCTACTTCTCAAATCTATTATCTCCATCATCTTAAGAAAGATAATATGATAAATGCTCATTAGACAATATATATAACAACACATTTATTTTCTAGAGTAGAATGGATAGGGAATAAAAGAGATATGCCTTAAAAGTTGTAGTAATCTTTTTGCTATAGAGAATGCTTATTCGAGTGTCTATTTCACCTCATCAACTACTATATTAAATTGGGGATATAATGAAAAATATTAATATTTCCCTATCTGTCTTCTTAGAAAATAACCAAAAGTTAGATAATTCCCTTATTAATCGAGGATATAATTGTTCAATTATTTGAATTATTTATTTCTATGTAGAGAGAATAAAAAATTATATCTTACAAAAGGAGATAACTATTCCCTATAAAAAGGGAGTAGAAAAACCATCAAGTTTAAAAAATCTCAAACCAAACTCTAAGTAAATGAGATAATAAAAAATATTTTAGGAATAATTTTTCTAGTCACCCTCTATTACTTTCAAGTAAATGGACTGTATTAGGGGTTGATGCGATTAGGTTCGGTACGGTTCGTCTTTTACCAAACCAAACTAAACCTAACATAACGATTTAGTATTTTTTTGAAATCAAATATAATCATATGATTCAATTTGTAAATTTTTTTAACCTAATTAAAACTAATTTAGTCTATTTGAACTATGATTCGAAATGTTTATATCAAATTTTCACAAAACATTTTTACCAATAACATATTTTCCTTTTTATTAAACTTTCATATATTTCCTATTAATTTCTTATACATTTATCATGTATAATAATACTTAAAAAAAAAGTTATATAAGATTTTAATAAATTTAACTTGACTAGACGAGGATAAGAGAATCCATTCCAACGAACAACAGTAAGGAGAGAGAAGTAGAGTTGCTTATCAAAAAACGATACAAAAAAAAAAAAAAGAAACATACGAAAGACTAGAAGAGAGATGAGAGATACATAAATAGTACTAGGATCAGACCCTTAATTTAAAAATGTATAAGAATAAGATAATTTAGAAAAAGAAAATTTCTAAGTATGAAATTTTATGTGGAACTTACTCAACTTAGTTTTAATAGTTGACTCAGAAATAAAATAAAAAAGAATAAGATATGAAAAATTTAATAAAATCCATGAAGATTGACAAAAAGAAAAAGTATAAAATAATTGCATGATTTTTTTTCAACCAAACTGTTTGATTCAGTTTATAGCAGTTCGGTTCGCTTCTTGAACCTAACCACAAACCATTTATATATAATCGAATTAAAACACGAACCAAACGATTCATGAAAAAATCGATTCTTTTGATTTGATTCAATTTAATTCACAGTTCATGGTTTTTTTACCTAACCCTAATTATAGTTGTAAACAATTAGAGATGAGATACCAAAGATTAGGTAGTGATTTTATATCCCTAACCTTCAGACATTATATATGTTCATTGTAGAATAATAATTGACTTTAAACCAAAATTGTTTATAACTTGGTTTATTTTACTGTGTTAAATAAATATTCTTGTATTAATAAAAATACTACAATGGATTCGATGCTATTACTTATGTTAAACAAAGAGATCTAGACCTTATGATATATTGGAATTTTATGATAGTATTTTATGATAAATTGTTTTAGGTTATATTACCAGGTTCATGATGTATGCCTTCACAAATGCACTGAACATAGTTAGCTTGAGTTAGAATGCCCAAACTCCATAGGGTAGATGGAGGATAGGCCTCGTACCTTCTGATGATGTCAATCATGCTCTAAAGAGCTTGTTTGGTGCTTGATGATTTCATCCTTGAAGCTGGAAACTTAACTTAGCCTCAGAGAGGTCAGCCTTAGTTTGAGGGCTTAACCTATGCTTAAAAAAAAAAAAAAAGTAGATTTAAGCTTGTAGATCCTCGTCTAAAATAGTATCTTTAGAGTATCTTATAAATAATAAAATAAATTATAACAATATTATGATCAAGATGGAACTTATTATTATAGAGAAGTAAAGGGAAAATATATATATATAGAATATTATGGTGGAAAAAAGGGAGAGAAGTTATTTTTAATCCAAACTATGTCTAGTTTGATTAATATTTAATGATTTTTCCTTATTAGTATCTGTTTATATAAGTCTTCCTCTATCGTTGAGATTACTGGTTATGTTGTTTTAAATTCTTTTGGCAATTTATATATTTTCTTATTACTAATTTATTGTTATTCTAAAAGGTAAAATCATAAAGAAGGATTTGGTATTTGCTTACTTTAAAATTGGATGAAGATTTCAACGAGTCTTTGCAAAATACATAAAGCTATTATGTCACATTTGGTATGAATGAATGGTATACAATTGAATAGAATGATAACTGGAACGAGAAATCTTTTTTTATATTTAGAGATAATTATGAAATAAAATGGAATAGTACGATATTCAAATAGAATTTTTTATCAAAAATATCCTTAATTGTTTTATGTTATTATTTCTCTCAAAGTGGGAATAAAATCGTGATTTGATTTTCTTAAAGCGAAATTGCTATTTCCCTCTAATTGGAATTATCAATTTTATAAAATTATAACTTTCAAACATGGAAGTATAATTCTATTTTAATTTATTTCTACATATCACATGTCATATTAAGATAATCCTAATGTGAAACTAGAAATTTCTATTACGTAGCAGATACAATTTTAGCATTTTATATAGCAAGTCCAAAAGGTAAAACCTTGACATGTCTACAAGTTTTCAGCGAATAAAGTATGCTTTTGTTAGTTCCCGGTCCAGAATGGGGTAAAATCCGAGGACCAGCAGGTTATTTTATTTTTAACTTTTGTCTGCGTGACGTACGCACTGATCTCATTCTAACGTAAGCTTTTGCGTTTCCCAAGATTGTTGTAAAATAAATCATCAAATTGCCGCCCCCAGGGACATGAAATAATACACCGTATCTGGAATTCTCAAGTTGATTATGCTTGTTTTTAACAAATGCCACATGATGCATCCGACCTATATTAGGAGATTAACAGGTAAACCTATATTAAAAAACATAGACAAAGTAGATAACATCGAAATACTTTAACCATTTTCTAATTAACTATTAAATTTTTAAAGTTTTTTAATTTCGATATTTAATTATACTTTCTGATATTGTCACACCTTCTTTTTTTTATCGAATTCTATAAATCTCTTTTTATACTATGAATTTTTAACAACCGAGAAAGTAAGTGTTATAAATCACTTATTGTAATTATAGAAATAGCAGGCTGTCATTTGACATCGGATATTTGTAATAACAATTCTTCTTCTTCTTCTCGTCCTCCTCATACAAGACTTAAAAATCAGAACTTTCACTAATATATCAAATTAAAAGTAACCAAATTCAGCTAACTTTACATAAAAAAATTCTTGGCAAAAAAGAAAAAAAAAAAAAAGGCATAAAAATTCCAAGATCAAGAACATTCACGATTCTAATTGAGAAACTCTTGCTTTAATCAGACTAACATCAAATGCAAACCCATCAAGAATGAAAACAAATTAACGAATCAAGCACAAACCCATAAAATCAATTTTGCCCAAATCAAACATACCTACGTCTAGTTGAAACCTAAAAACGGTGGAAAGGAGAGAAAGTATAAAAATTTCGAATTTCAAAGTGAAAAATGAAAAAAAAAAAAAATGAGAGGAAAGGTATACAAATAAGACTATTATATTATTATGGAACTTAATAGCAAAAAGGGAATATTTAGGGATTTTATAGTTTGGTTAATAAATAATAACAAATAATAAAAAGATATAGATGAATTAAGAATAAATATTGTGTGCCTTCACAAAATAAATTAGGATTAATATGGTCTGCAATAGTCCAAACACTCAAGGTTTAATAGAATCGATGTTACCCATGGAATTCTAAGTAATGTGGTTTGCTACAATTTAGTTAGAGATTGATAAGAAATCAAGAATACAAATGCAAGGTTTTCAATATGCATTGAAAGAGGTTAAGCTCTTTGACAATTCTCATTCAATAATAAAAGATATTGGTTATTGTCTATCACATGACTTGCCTTATTTATAAGTTGGAGAAATAAAATCTAATTAATAACATAAATGGAAACTCTTAAACTAAAATGACGTAAAATAATTAGCTATAAAATAGTCTTTCTTTCTTTTTTCTTTTTTTCCCAAAGCTATAAAATAGTCTAATCAACTAAACAAAAGAAAGCGAAAAACTAATAAAGTTGTAGATGAATGAATGTCCATTCATCCCATGAAACTCAGTTCTAATCAACCAAATAGAAGAATGGAAAAAACTAATAAAACCATCGACGAATGAATATCCGTTCATCCCATAAAACTCGATTTAGCCACCTTCAACATCTCTATTGTGGCTCATTGATTGCCCTTAGGTCATTACTTAGTCAACCTTGCTCCTTTTCCTCTTCAAATCTTCTTTTAGGTAACCTTGCTTTGGTTAGCCTTACCTAAGTCGACCACTTACATTTATAGTGGTGTGAACTCCTATTTGAATTTGTTTAGGACTTTGAACCGCATCACTAGAACAGTAAAAGTTATAAGCTATCCTTTGCATCATATAGTTGTATATGTAGGGTTTTAGATAAGATTGTTACGTGAAAGCTGCACAAATGTCGTGCTACATGTGATCTTAGAGGAGCAATGCTTCAATGGCACTTGCAGAGAGAATTTAGAAAGAAATAGCTGAGAGGAGGAATAGGCAATCTCAATAGTTCAAATACACATGTGATAAGTGAGCGAGCTATCGAATATTAACCTCACTGTTCTTGATTGAATATTGATTCATTCTTCACTTGAGTATTGTTTTGATCTTTAAAAGTAGAGTATTCATAGGATATCACCATTTCTTTGATCTCTAGAGCTTCTTGAGATATCTATTAAAGAGGCATGATTTAGTATTGATAGACTCTTAAGCTTAATAGTAACTGTTAGATAATGTAAATGATCAATGGTCAATATTAAGTTTACTTATTCAAGATTATCTTGATGAGCATACTATGGGCCCAAGGTCATTTGCTTATCTTATTGAGTGTGTGAGCCTACTTAAGAGAAGTTCAAAACGATTAGACGAATCTAATAATCTCTATTTTGAGTTTACTAAACTAAATCTTCTTAAGTCATTTCAATTATGAACCAGTCTCCATGGGCCCTATCACACCCCATATGTTATCAAGTTGTGAAAGTCCGCCATGTATATCTATTTTATGCTAGAAACTGTTTACTTAGCAACCAGCATAACCTTGATATACACAAGGCTTATACGATAAACTGCCCTAAAGCATTCATAATTTCGTAAATATATTAACATTATATTCATAACAAATTTATAATTACAATAAGACTAAGTATAGGGTATTTACAAATATGTGATACGACTCAATAGTAAGAACCCAATTAGATTGCCCAGATGATCTAGTTGATCCCATAGAAAACAAAAAGTTTAAAAAACATAGCTCTCATGGATTCTGTTTCACTTAAGCCTAAACCTATTCTTTTTGCACACTTAGAGGTAATCGTCATACGACATGATTACTCAAATCCTACAAGCAAATCTATAGGAAAATGAGTAAACTAAAGCTTAATAAGGGGCATGAAGCAAAAAGCATATAAAAGCGGAATAGTACAACTAAGTTAGCAAGCAATTATTATGTATAATGCATAAACAAGCAATGTGTCATTTGCACGATATTATCCGATTCATCGTAAGGTTAGAGAAATTACACTCGCTGTAACTCGGATTGAAAAGTTGAAATATGATGACCATAATGCCAATCATAAAGGCCACGAGGCCCTCAAATAACTAATTCTAGGCTTATGTAATGGAGATTTTTGCTCCATTTGTGACTACCTTCGACCTACTATCTCTAATCTCATCGTGATCTCTTTTTCTATCACTTAGTTCGACCAAAAGTGGATAAAACCCTGATTACTGCAACCTCGTCAAAGGCGTTTGAATTTAGTTAGAAAAACCTAACCGTCTCCTAGTGAGATGCTATACATATCCATTGAATTGAAATTTTATTTGTATAGTCATTTAATATAATTGTTTATATATATACATTATATATATATGTACTTTAAGTATCTTATAGGCTTATTATCCTTATTTTATTATATGAGTATCTTATTTTTACTAAAACGTGCATATATATTTACATATATATATATATAAACTTCTATAGTATATATAGATATACACACGCATACACATATACTTCAAGTATCATATTTTACTATATAGGCTATTATCCAAAGTTATTCAATTTTAATAAGGTCATTATTATCGAGCTCTATGAACTAGACGATGTGATTATGGGTTTTGTTCAAAAAATGATTCCTAAAAAGTATTTATAATCCTAATATCTAGGTAAAGCTATATAGTAAGTAATATCACACAAATATTGTATTGCATAAATAAAATATATTTTTATATAATTCTACAATAAACGTGATAAATTATATATTGTCCAGTTCTAACATATATATATCATAACTCAATGCATATAACATTGCAAAATACCACAAATTAGTAAGTAATCTTATTTGATCAAAGTGTATTTAATTTTAATTTAATCAAATAATTAACATATTTTTAACATATTATTACTAAATACATGTCCCAATTACTAATTTAAACTATTTAATAGGAATATTCATAATAAATAACTAGGATCACAAAATAATTCCACAAAAATTTTTATAGACTCAGGAAAATATATGGAATTCGAATAGAAACTTGTTTCATGCAATTGGATTTATTGCCTATATATGTAAAATTGCAAATTTATCCTTAAATTACGGTTAATTAAGTAGATAATATGATTTGCGCACCAAATTACTTCCAACTTACCTTGACATCATTTTGAACATCTAAAATTGATTTGATCTTATTTTCATCAATTATTTCCCCTAAAATCAATTTATTTCACAAATTACCCTATTTTTAGGGCTTAAAATTGTAATAAATACTAAATATATGTAAAATCAAAATCGAGCTTCATAGCAATAAACTAGATGTAATATGTATTCTATAAAAGAAAAAAAAAATTTGAGCTCAAAACAATATCGTGTGATGTATTTATTTTAAAAGTCAAAATTCGAGTAAATAGTATATTTATTAAGTAAGTATATAAAATATTCATAATTTCACAAAAATAAAATTATAGCATGAAAGTATACCTAAAACAACCTAATTTTTTTTTTTCATAATTTTTTGGAATTACTTGATATTTTTAGAAAATATGTGAAAAATAGGGTAAGAACTTGACTAATTGTTCGCCGAAACTACAATAGCCAGCAGCTAGTAAGAGTATGTTGGTGGAGTTAGGCGGTGAGTGGATTGGTGGTAGTTGATGGGGATTGCTGTTAGGTAGTGGTTTGGGTTAAAAATGTTAGGGGTATTGCTTTTTCCTTATTTTTTATTTATTTTTCTAGAAAATTTTTCTAAATTTTCAAAAATTTTCTACCATTTTCTTAGATTCTAAAAAGCTAAGCATTGAATGTCTAAGGTCCCTTACTATTTATAGAGGATAATGTCAACCCAAAAAGAATTTTCTTATATTTTCTTCTTTTTTTTAATTAAGTAAGAGGTGTCTTATAATTAGGAATTTCACTTTTAATTCATCATTCCCATCTTAATTTGCTACTACGAAGGTTGTTTAGTGTTTTCCATGTTGAATTCGGTTGTTTTGATAAGTTTTGATGGATTTTTAGTTAAATTATTAGCATTATATATATTATGTTAATATTTAGTATACTTACTAATATACATGTATATATCCTATATATTTAATACATGTAATGAGTAATTATATATGTATATTTATTATATACACCAAGTATATTTATAAAAATACATATATATTTATATATAATTTTTATGCTATATTATTCCGTTTTATAACTTCAATAACTTCTCTTTAAGTCTCCATTACGTTTTGGGATAAGTTTTAGGTATTTTGACGAGTTTTACATTATATTGAATAATTGTATTTCTAAGGCTAAAATTGGGTTTTTAGGATATTATTTTTAAAATCTAATTTTACTAAGTTGTTTTAACTAACTTTTATAATTTAATCATAAAATTTGAACTCAATAGAATAAGTTTTCTGAAATATCCTAAATTTGGGTATAGTTGCCCTAAACACGATTTTAGGAGCTCACATGTCCTGTCACTTAGTTCAAAGAATTAAACTCAAATAAATAATGAATCAATAACAAAAGTCATAACATTCATAATTATTTATCAAATAATTTGTGCAAATAATTTGTGTATATTGCATTTTAAGCTAAAAATACTAGATGAGGATACTTAAAGTTCCATTTTTTTTAAAGTTCATATAGTTAAATTCTTCAAATTGTCACATGTGGAATATTAAAAATTGACTATCTAAATTGAATCCCTCTTTTTATCATAGTGTTCAACTATTCATCTTCTTCCTATGTTGTTTTTTTTTTTTTTCTTTTCTGACGTACTATTCATCTTCTTAACTCTCTACAATTTCCCTCTATTAACTTCAATTCAAATTTTAATTATATTCATCTTCTTCCTCTTTCATCTTTAATTGTAAAACTTGGGTTTCAAATAGACTATAATTAAAATATGAATCGAAAAGAAAATTATTTATTGTAGATATATATTTGTTGTCACCACTGCTTTCTATCTCTAGCATATCTCAACCAATCACATGAACAAATCACGACAAGAAATCAATATATAAATATGAAAGTTTATCTCCACGAAGGGAAGTGTATTCATGTGATTAACAAGGATACACTTGAAATAGGAAGTTAAGGACAATGAATATTATTTATCAAATAAGACTCTTATATTATTATGGAACTTAATAGTAAAAAGAGAATGTTTACAAGTTTTATAGTTTGGTTAATAAATACTAACAAATAATGAAAAGATATGGATGAATTAAGAATAAATATTATGTGCCTTCTCAAAAATTAGGATTGATAAGGCTCATAATAATCCAAGCAATCAAGGTTTAATAGAATCCGATGTTACCAATGGAATTCTAAGTAATACAGTTTGCTTGGTTAGATATTGATAAGAAATCAAGAATATAGATGTAAGGTTTTCGATATGCATTGAAAGAGGTTAAGGTTTTTGACAATGCTCTTTCAATAATAAAAGGTATTAGCTTATTATCTATCACATGACTTGCCTTATTTATAAGTTGAAGAAATAAAATCTAATTAATAACATAAAGGGAAACTTCTAAACTAAAATGACATAAAATAATTAGCTATAAAATAATCTAATCAACTAAACAAAAGAAAGGGAAAAACTAATAAAGTCATGGATGAATGAACGTCTATTCATCCCATAGAACCTCGTTTTAATCAACCAAACAAAAGAAAGGAAAAAACTAATAAAGTTGTGGATGAATGAACATCCGTTCATCCCATAAAACGGAGTTTAGCTGCCTTAAACATCTCTATTGTGGCTAATTGATCACCCTTAGGTCATTGCTCAATCAACCTTGCTCCATTTCCTATTCAAATTGTCTTTTAGGTGACCTTGCTTTGGTTAGCCTTACCTAAGTTGACCACTTACACTTACAGTAGTGTAAACTCCTATTTGAATTTGTTTAACACCTTGAATTGCACCACTAGAATAGTAAAAGTTATAAGCTATCCTTTATATCATGTAGTTGTAGACGTAGGGTTCCAGATAAGCTTGTTACGTGAAAGCTGCACATGTATTGCATTACATGTGATCTTAGAGGAGCGATGCTTTAATAGCACTTGTAGAGAAATTTTAAAAAGAAATAGCTGGAATGAGGAATAGATAGTCTCAATAGTTTAAGCACACTTGTGACAAGTGAGGGAGCTATCGAACATTCATTACTATTCTTGATTCAGTATTAACTCGTTCTTCACTTGAGTGTTGTTTTGATCTTTGAGAGTAGAATGTTCATAGGATATCATCGTTTCTTTGATCTCTAGAGCTTATTGAGGTATCTATTGAAGAGGTATGACTATGTATTGATAGACTTTTAGGCCTAATAGCAATCGTTAGATAATGTGAATGATTAATGGTCGATATTAAGCTTTCTCATTCAATATTATCTTAATGAGCATACTATTGGTCTAAGGCTAATAGCTTACCTTATAAAGTATGTGAGCTTGTTTAAGAGAGGTTGAGAGTAATTAGATTAGTTTAATGATCCCTATTTCAAACCCGCAAAAACCAAATCTCCCAAAGTTATTAATTATGAGCTAAACTCCATGGGCCTTGTTACTTAGCTTAAAGAATGAAGCTCAAATAAATAATGATAAATTAATAATGAATTGATATTGGGCTTAGTCTAATACAAATTAGCCATCTACAATAATTATCAAAATAAGCTATAACATCAGTATCATTAAACACAATATATTAAATATAAGTTTAGATTTCAACTTTTATTTTGAAAGCACCGCTTTCATATACAACAAGGGTCAATCCATATATATATATATGTATGTATACATAGTATTATTAGTCAAAAGTCAAAACACTAATAATTATTTATCAAATAATTTGTGTATATTGCATTTTAAGCTTAAAATACCATATGAGGATCCATAAAAGTTCCATTTTTTTAAAGTTCATATAGTTAGACTCTTTAAATTGTGACGTAGAGTATTAAAAATTGACTATCTAAATTGAATCCCTCTTTTATCATAGTATTCAACTATTCATCCTCTTCCTGTGTTGTTTTTTCTTTTTATACATACTATTCATCTTCTTAACTCTCTACAATTTCCATCTGATAACTTCAATTCAAATTTTAATTATATTCATCTTCTTCCTCTTTTATCTTTAATTGTAAAACATGGGTTTCAAATAAACTATAATTAAAATATGAATTGAAACAAAAATCATTTATTGTGGATATATATTTGTTGTCACCACAACTTTTAGTCTCTCGCATATCCCAACCAATCACATGAACAAATCTGGACAAAAAATCAATATATAAATATGAAAGTTTATCTCCACTAAGGTAAATGTGTTCGTGAGATTAATAGGGACACGCTCGAAATATGAAGTTAGGGACAATGAATGTTTTTTCACTTATTAGTTAAAGAATTACGTGCCAATATTAATACCCAAATTGAAAATGTAAAATTACAATAATAATCTAGGGATAAAATGATGCTTACATTGAATTTCGAGGAATTGCTAATTCTTAAAATTGTATAAAATTGATGGCCAGAAGAGTTCTTCCTTACTTCAGTAATGGCGCTGCCTCCATGGAGCTGTCTGAACACCTCCTTTGATAGTTTTCCTTTAGTTTTTGAAAGCTCACACTTTCAAGAACATGGTTTGAGTAGACTATATACAAAGCAAAAAAATTTCTCTCTCACTTTTAGCACCTATCAAATGGCATTACAATTGGGTCACCTTATACCCCTCTTCAGCGCGCTATACATGTATATATACTACTTGGTTTCACGAAGCCTTAGATTTTCCATGACATTGCTGTGCAGACTTAGCCATCCTGAACAGTTCACATGAAGTGGCCCATAATTCCTTTGCAAACGTCGACTTGTATGAAATAGCAGAAGAACGAATGGTTCGACCTTGCCCTCCAAAAAAGTATACTCCAGAAACCTCCTGTGAGAATACATGAATCCTAAGTATGCCTCTAAAACAGCAAAATTGCAAGAATTTATAAGAAATGAAAATTTCCAACATTAGAAGACAAGCTTGATGCAATTAACATCACGAGCAACTTGCCTAATCATGATGTACAATTCCCACTTCTTTCCCAACTTAATAATAAAGGCACTTCAACATTTTACTAGTATGCATCTAAATGCCCATCACCAGTGCATATCGGAATGACAGGAAAAACAATACATAATTGCACTAGATGCTCCAAATATCCATAACAAAAGCATCAAGTATCTTCTATCGATTTATTTTTTTGTATCAACGTCATCTCCTCCATGAATACTTGGCTGGTGGATTCAAAAAAATAACTGATCTTCCTAACAGTTGCATATGTGACTTAAGAGCAAAACATTCCATAGTACACGATGCAATGAGAAAACACTTTCTGCAAAAATCCTCTGTAAATGGAACAAAGAAGTGCTCATTCTCCAATCTCACCATAGACAACTGAGTACCACTCCATAGAATAGTAAGCTATTCTCATCTACAACCCTGAGGAAAAAGTCTCACAAGGGATGGCTAGATGGGCAATGAGATTCATGACAGAATTTTGACAGCTAATCTTTTACGGTTAAGTTTGATTTATATATGTGCTGTATAAATGACATGTGCTGTATATAAACCATGCAGCAAGAGAAGAAACTTACAGGTGGAGCAAGGGTGGCATCAAGGATAGAGTGCACCCCATTTTCAGGTTGCTGCAGAAGGCCAAGAACTGCCAAGAAAATATATGCTCCATATGACAGACATGAAGGAACTTCTCGCATTATGTTGGTTTTTACTGCTCCAGGATCAGCAGCACTTGAAAAGTATAATAAAGACATTTAGACAAACTTATTCAATAATACAACAAAAAAGGCTACTAACAAATATATCCTTCAGAAGAAAGCCAACAACTTTCAGCAAGATTCTAATATATTTCCAACCAAGAAATAATTCTTTTTTGAATAGTATCCCATTTAGAACTCATTGATGAGATACCTTGGCAATGCTTGACATGGAATCCCTACAATGACAAGACAACAGAATTGGAAAGTATCACCTTCACCAATTTCACTGGCCAGTATTTGGTCTTCAGTTATCTTGCATATTAACTACAGCAAGCACCCCCCAGTTTACATTCAAGAAATTCTGAAGTATCATTCAACTCCCTGTGATTTAACTAGGTACAGTAGATAAGGGGACCTTGGTTGCTTGTTGCATCATCATCAGCATTGTCGTCTTTACAAAGTAATGGTGTTCAATTTTTACACAATTCTCCTCCACCAAGCCAAAAAAACATTATTGTGGTCATTTGACCCAAGTAACTCCTTGAGTTCTTTTTCCACATCTTCTTAGTAGCCTAAAAACCTAAAATGGTGATTCTTGATGGCTGCATTTAAAGAGAAAATATTTCTCCAAGGAAAAGAGTTGCATCAGTCACACCATGATTGAAGTACCTCAGACATACAACATTAGATCATCCAAAAAACCTAGGAACCATATTCTAGTAAGTATATGTCATGTATTATTATCTTTCCATACATCCTCTTCCTCCAGTAACAGATGAATGAAACAACAAAAGTACCATGTTATTAAGTCCTTGTGACACTCCCACACTTTGAATATTGTGGTAAGCCAAAATAACAGACCCGATAAAAAAAAAAATAATGTTTACGTGATGAAGTCCAAAAGTTGCACTAGTGAACAAAAGCTTACATGACAGAAACCTGAGAACCATATTCCAATTGAAGCCTTCGATGAAGTTCATAGGAGAATAACAACATGCATACTATCAACAAGAAGACGGAGAATCCTGTGTTAGAATTGTATCACACACAGATAACTTTTCTTGAATGCTATTATTCGACTTACACTTTGAATATTGATAGATCTGAGCACATGGATACTGCTGCTTAGGCCTCAGAAAAGTCTCTCCAATGATAGTTTTCTCATCAAACAGTACATTGTGACCTGAAAAAAGTGAGGAAAAGAAATTAAGAGATATTATGGAAACTAATTGATACAAGTATTCCAAGAAGAAGTTCATAGTAGAGTATCCAGATGCTTTCACTTGAATACTTACATACTAGATCTAACATTGATCCAGTGGCAAGAAGGATAGCTAGTAAAATACAGATAAATAAGATAATTTCCCTAGGCAAAGCAAATACACTCTCGTTGCAAGATTGCTGATGACAATGACAGGAGATTTGATTACAGGGATCCAAGTCGAACATTAGACTCATTTATAGTTTAACCTATTTCAGGCCTTTTTAGTTAAAGCAAACAAAAAATTACCTTCTTTACCTTTTCCTCTACAATAATGACTTCATTAGTTCTTTCCATATGTCACATATGAACAGGTCTGAGAAGCCAACCATTGACTATACAAATTATCAAAAAAAAAAAAAAAAGACAAAAGCAAGGCATTTCATTTGGATAAATGTTCTGCAGAACCTGGTAGAACTACTATTGTAGAAAGAAAGCATCTCACATTTCCTATGCGTAAAGGATGTAACATTGACTATCCGGGATGGAACAGGGCTGTTTCTGAGAAGTGGTAGCAGAAGCTTTGTCATAAAGAATGCGCCAACATAGTTTGTAGCCATCATTCTGGAAGTGAAATGAAGAAAAAAATTTGATTGCTGTTGACTAAAGCAGGAAATAATGCAATATTAAAAACCCTACATGTAACTCTAGCCATTAGGCCCATTATGAAAGAGCAATAAGCATTTTGTCTCATAAGAATAGAACTCTCTACATTTAGAAGATGGACAAAAACTACTCAAAGTTAGCAAAACATATTTCTTATGAAGGTTTTCACTTCAGATGGGTCATGGCAATTACTCATCGGAAAGCTAAAAGATCATGCAATTCATATGATGGACCACATCATATGAAATTGCCTCTTCTTTTACAGATAAAATGAGTGTTTCATGAAATTAAGTAAATGAGTAGAGGCAATTATGGCCCAAAAAAAAAAAAAAACAGAGTAGAGGCAATTACTCGTCACAGCCTGTGGCAGTTTTTCTGCTTGAAGTTGCTAATATGCCAGCATTATTTATCAGGAGCTGTATTGAAGCATGCATATCTGATTCCAGCAGCCAGCAATTAAGGGAGTCTTTAAAATGCATGATTGACTGCAAGGATGACAAATCAACCTGAAATGCTTTGATGCTAGCATCCTTATTGTATTTCCGAACATCTGCAATGGTCTGCCATGAGCAGAACAATATATTATTAGAAGTGTGCAGCATATAAATTGTGGCTATGTGGGATTTCAGGCCATAAATGGTTACTTTTCTTTTCTTTTTTTATATTTTCTTTTATTGCTACGATACCTTTGATAGCTTCTGAGAAGACCGCCCAACTACAAAATGCAAACAAAAAAATTTACCAACAGAATCAGATACGAATTAACAGAAAATGAAGAAGCACCGAAAAAGAGAGAAGGAGGAAGATTGGCTATCTTCAATGAAGACAGACGAAGTAATTAATTTGTATTGCATGTAGCATGATGTATAACATAAAACCATGATAAAATGTTGCCTCTCATATTTAAATTGTTGTCTCTGTTATCATTCAATGATACCTCCCAAATTCTGCAAGGGATGATGACAGGTAGAAGGCTGCTTCATTATTTACAATGCCGCATAGAGATTCAAGAATGCACATAGAGGACATTGTAGGAAGCCAATGTGATGAGACTAAATAAACAAACGAGTGACCCTGTGTACATCAAACCATATATTTACTGACATGAAGGTCATATTGCATAAACAAATCCAGACATGTAAAATTTCAACAAGATCCCTTAGAGATTATAGTATTAGTATCATATCAATGAAGCTAAATGAACACCAGAGGTAGAGAGAAGCTACTGACTGCAACAAAAGAATAAAAAAGGTATACATTTGCCTCTTCTCACAGAAGGTTCCAAATTCTATATCCAAAAGTGTTCCTAATTCTACTTCCCGAAACTATGTTTTAAGATGTTCGAAGCCATCATCTTCCTTCAATACAACAATACAACCAAAAAGGAAAATCACAATGCCATATGAGAAGCTATATATTCTTCGGCTACTTCATTAACATTCATTCAGTTTCGCCTCAAAATCAAGCAGACAGTGTCAACGAGTCCATTTCTCCAGTTCAGCCATGAAAACAGGAGCTAGAAGAACTAAAAAAAGCAACAATTTTTTTTTCCAAATTACAATACCTAGGACAATGGTGAAACCTTCCCTTGAAAGAGCATGAACACAAGCCTCCCCAAGTCCAGATGTGGCCTGAAATAACAACCAACAAAAACCAATAACAACAAACAATAATTACTTCAATTATACGATTAATAAAAATCCAAACGATAAAAAGGGGAAAGAAAAGGAAAAGGTTAAAAAAAGGAACATACCCCAGTAATAACACAAACACGTTTCTTCATGGGACTACCGGCATAAGAACGAGGATAGGACATAGTACGAGAAAAAAGGCTTTGAAGAAACAATTGAACGTAAGACCCTGTGAGAGAAAGCGACCATGAAACCGCCATTACCCAAAAATCCACACGAAATAAGAAACGAAGACTCTCCATTACATCCTCAAGAACCCTCATCTTCTTCTTCAGAAACAAACCTGCTGAGAATTGCTTCTTTATTTCGAGCAAGTAATCGCAAGTTTTACGACTTGAATGGGGATTCGTTACGTGGGTTTAAAGTGTGGATGTCGTACTATAATGTCCGTGCAATTTCTGTGGGGTCTGCATTGCTAACTGTTTGATATTGGAAACCGTATAAAAATCCAAAGATAAAAAGACCCTTTTCCCTTTTCTTGAAATTGATGTTGTTTCCTTTTTTAATCCTTCGATAGAAAATCTCCAGCGTCAACCAAAACCATCCCACTGCCAACAAGAGTTGGATGATTAATTTTTTTTTTTAAAAGAAATCCTTAAATACTTTAATAGTTGCAGTGGATACAAAATAAAAAACGAGATAAAAAGTAGATCGAATTCATAAAAAATATAAATGTGATTATTAAAAAATCCTTAAAATAAAGAAAAAAATTTAATAAATTGGCAAAAAATAAATAGGAATATATCAAATTTTAAACCTTATTAATTTCTTGATCTTTGGAGAAAAATGAGTAGGAAGTAAAAAAATTCTCCCAAAAGTAAAATTAGAAAGAAAAACTAAGAGGTGTTTCGATCTAACATGTATTTTATTTTATTTTTACATTTTTTTTGTTACATAAAATAAACATGATGAATACGGAATCCTAAGTATTGGATATTAAAAAACATTTTGATAAGTTTAAAGGATATTTTTGCATTAGATATTAAAAAATATTATTATATTCTTTTTCTCACATCTGGCTTTTTAATACATACTTACACATCTTCTTAAAGTGAGAGTTTTTAATTTTTTTCAATATTCTTTTCATCTCTCCTCTTTGTGTAGAGAATGTAAATTTATTAAATACATATTACTGCCAACCTTTTTTTTATCATAATTTTATTATTTTTTCTTTTTCACATAATTAATTATTAATATTATGAATTAAAAATTTATATATTTGATATTTTTAAATTTGTACAGGCATCGCAAATATAACATATACTAATATTTATAAGATATTTATTGTACATATAGCAGAATGTACATATATTTATAGCTATCTGATACATATAACTTACTTTTACAAAAACAAAGCAAAAATATATGTTCATAATTCAAAGAATCATGGGAATAGAAAGTTAGCATATAATAACATAGTTGCTTTTACAACTGTTTTGTAATTTTTATTTGTTGAATGGATTTTATTTATTAACGTTAAATTTCCGTATTTATAGCTATGTTACTTTATATGTTTGAAGTTTATTCATATTTAAGATATATCCCAAATTTATGAGTTTAGAACAAATTTTAATCCATCAATAGTTATAAATCTTTTTTCTTTCACCAATCATTAGTAGTCATTAATCTAATATTAATTTTTGTTACATTGAAAGCTTAATTATTAGTACATAAAAGACACAATATTAACTATTTATCTTGAAAAGAAAAAATTGTCTTATATAAAACTATCATGTTAATCTTCTTTAACTATTAAAAGGTGCTTTATCTTAAATCATAATATTATTAATCAATCACTAAACTTCCTAAAATCTTATTGTTTTATTAAAAAATGCTCTTATTTTAAGTGACCATACGATCATTTAATTTATAAAATGTTTATATTTTCATTTTGATATTTTTGTTACTAAAAATTATCTCCTTTCATTTATATATTATGTAAAAGTTAATATCTATCAGATACCAACGGTATGCCAATGTTTACCTAACCTATTTGCATTACTTAATATCTGCATACATTTTCATTTCACATTATATGAATATGAAAAAGACATAATCAACATATAATATATATTCATATAATATACAATAGTGATCACATCATTTCGGTCTGTTAAAATATCAAAGGTGATAATCTTTTAAATAGTATATTATTTCTTTTAGTATATATACTTTAAACACAACTCCATGGAATTAACAAAGCAATTTCACCAGTCATAATTGATTTTCAAGAAAAAGAAAGTAGTTAGGAGAGTCGGGTGATTTTGTTTACTTACTCTTTTGTTTTTTTTTTCTTTCCCTCTTTAAGGAAGGACATGAAGATTAGGTTATTTTATGTTATTCATTAGTATAGAAGGCGGCAAAGGAAAGTAGCCAGATTATAAATATATATGATAAATTTATTTGGTTTATTTTTAATTTTATTAATGGCAAAAAATGCAATAATATACAATACAAAAGAGCTGCATTTATTAGAAAATCAATCTTTACACTTCAGCTTCATATATGATTCAAAAATAATTAACCATCCCATGAAACCAAAGACTTAATATATATATATACATACATACATACATAAAACAACATACATACATTACATAAAACTTGAAAATAAAAATTTAACATAGGGATTAACAGGTCAAACTGAGAGCATTCTAATATGATTTTCCAAATGATTTGTCGTTACATTCCAATAAAGTTGAAAAAAATAATTTAACATATTGTTGGTATACTTAGTTATCACTCATCCAATAATTTTTTTTTCCTTAATATGATATCATTTAATTATATGCGATATTATATCCATTGATTCACTACAATCCTTATATGGTAACTGGATCTTTTTATTGCATAACTCCGTCCTCTAGCTCGAGGTTTTAATCTTTTCAAGGTATGACTTTTATTGACTTCAACTTTACTAATAACTGAACTTTCTTCCTCGAAACCCAAATTGTGACTAGCATTTACTGCTACAGAATAAACCAATTTTAAAATAGGATAACATGCTCGATAAGGCATTAGTTCGAGTAGCATAAGTGTTTCCTTAAAGGAACGTCCATGAATCTCATCAATCACTCTTTGTACTTTGTGAGCAGACATAACTATGACTTAACGCATATGCTTTTCCCTCTGTTTTGTTCCTTTTCAACAAATGTTTTTTTAGTTCTGCATTTGTTATACCCTGGTGCTTCAAATGTTGTGGACCTATTCCTAATATGTTCTTTTTCATAAAATTCACCTCTCAGTAATGATCAATAAAATAAGTACCTGTATTCATTTTAGTAATTATTAATGATGGGATTTATTATCTTTTTTTGCATGTGTAGCGGATTTCATAATAGGTATAAACTCTTCCAATTTATGGCCTACCATACCATCTTTTATAAAAATAGGCCAATGCTCCCGTCTAGTATGTATAGCAATAGTATGTCCGATCATTGTAAGTATAATGGTAGATGCCCGAGACCAAGTTCTTATTATTTCTTTTTCGCCCTTTGTGTTAAGTTTCTCAATTGTTCTTAATAAATGATTCGCTACAAAAGGAGTATAATTTTTAATTATAATATATCAACAAAATAAAATAATATTGTAAATTATAATATATAATTACTATAATCTTATTTTGAATATCTTAATATTTAATTTAACCTACGATTTCGTATGAAAGATATTCAGTCCATCCGAATAGAAGTTAAAGAGGGTATTTATGCTCATCCTGTCCTTTATATGGAAATCAAAGGGCAAGGGGCCATTCCTTTGACGCGTACTGATGAGAATTTGACTCCGCGAGAAATTAAGCAAAAAGCTTCAGAATTAGCCTATTTTTTGCGCGTGCCAATTGAAGTATTTTGAAATGAACTGAAGAATAACTTCTTTATCCTCGACAAGGAAAAAATTCAAGAACTCAAAAGTTTTTTTAGAACGTTCATTCAAACCAAAATAGACATATACAGAACATCCATAAAATGAAACTTTTTTTGTCCACAATTTTTTTTTATTATGTGTATGGAAATCCATCCAATCCAATTCAGTAAAAAAGAAGTAACAAACCAAAAGAATAGATTCATCTTGTATAGCAAAAGATTTTGGAATAAAGAATTTCTCTTTTTTTTTTTCAATTTTTTATTTTCAATAGGAATTGATATGTTAGATACAAATGGATAATATCCTGTAAATTATCTCTCATTTCTTTTGTCAATCGACCTTTCTTTTGTGTTTATTAATGATCAAAGAATTAGATCTCTTCTAAGGATAACTTTTTTGTCTTTTTTTGCCACTCATTTTTGACACAATATTCTTCATAAATATAAATCTCTCTCCATTTTTCCTGGACTATGACGGTGAGTGTAGCTGGCAAAATTTTTTTTGAAACCTTTCTTTGATAGACAAGAAAAGGGAAGTTCCTTTGGTTTGAAATTTGAATAATTAATATTCATTACTTGAATTGAAGTGATTCTTTTAGAGATTCATCAAAAGAGACTTCAAATTTGATCGATTGAAGTATCTAGAATGGAAACAAGATTTTTTTATTATTTCTTCATTCCAATTCAAACAAAGTGAGCCTTCGTTCTATTTCTGTATTCTTTCGAGATTCAAGGCCTAACCACTGAATCACAAAAAAAAAAAAAAAAGGGAATAGCTTCATAGGTTCAATTCCTTATAATAGAACTTATGGTTGATAGAAATATTCGATCCCATAGATTCGACGAATAAGGTGTTTTCATTAACAATTCCAATTCACAGGTGCAAAAATGGCAAAAAAGAAATCATTTCTTCCTTTTCTATGTCTTACATCTATAGTATTTTTGCCTGGTGGATCTCTCTATTATTTAATAGAAGTCTCGAATCTTAGATTACTAATTGGTGGAATATTAGACAATCCGAAACCTTTTTGACTGATATTCAAGAAAAGAGTATTCTAGAAAAATTCATAGAGTTAGAAGAACTCTTCCTATTGGATGAAATGATAAAAGAATACCCGGAAACACATCTACAAAAGCTTCGTCTAGGAATCCATAAAGAAACGATCCAATTGATTAAAACGCACAATGAGGAGCATATCCACACGGTTTTCCACTTATTGACAAATATAATCTGTTTCATTATTTTAAGTGGTTATTCTATTCTAGCTAATGAAGAACTTGTTATTCTGAACTCTTGGGTTCAAGAATTCCTATATAACTTAAGTGACACAATAAAAGCTTTTTCTATTCTTTTATTAACTGATTTATGTATTGGATTCCATTCGCCCTATGGGTGGGAACTAATGATTGGCTATGTCTACAAAGATTTTGGATTTGCTTATAATGATCAAATTATATCTGGTCTTGTTTCCACTTTTCCAGTCATTTTAGATACAATTTTAAAATATTGGATCTTTTGTTATTTAAATCGTGTATCGCCATCACTTATAGTGATTTATCATTTAATGAATGACTGATCTAACTCGAATATTTGTTATTTTGTACATAAGCAAAGTATTTAAAGACGTACTTACTCCACTCTTTCTCTCCGTACGGGGATTTCCCCTACTCCTATATTCCAGTAAATAGCAAAATTGTGGATAGGGAACGATACAAGTGACCTACTTAATTTTATTGTAAAAATTTTCGAATCAATGATTGGACCATGCAAACTAAAAATACCTTTTTTTGGATAAAGAAAGAGATTACTCAATCTATTTCCGTATCGCTAATGATATATATCATGACTTGTACATCCAATGCATATCCCATTTTTGCACAGCAGGGTTATGAAAATCCACGAGAAGCGACCGAACGTATTATATGTGCTAATTGCCATTTAGCCAATAAGCCCGTAGATATTGAGGTTCTACAAGCAATACTTCCTGATACTGTATTTGAAGCAGTTGTTCGAATTCCTTATGATATGCAAGTAAAACAAGTTCTTGCTAATGGTAAAAAGGGGGGGATGGTGTTAGGGATGAACATGAGAGCTGTTCTTATTTTACTCGAAGGGTTTAAATTAGCAGCGCCCTCCCCTCCCCCCCAATCGTATTTTGCCCGAGATGAAAGAAAAGATAGGAAATCTGTATTTTCAAAGCTACCGCCCCACTCAAAAAAATATTCTTTGTTATAGGTCCTATTCCGGGTCAGAAATATAGTGAAATTACCTTTCTTATTCTCTCCCCAGACCCTTCTACTAATAAAGATGTTCACTTCTTAAAATACCCCATATATGTAGGTGGGAATAGAGGAAGGGGTCAGATTTATCCTAATGGGAGCAAGAGTAACAATACTGTTTATAACGCTACAGCGGCTGGTATAATAAGTAAAATCATACAAAAAGAAAAAGGAGGGTACGAAATAACTATAATGGATATGTTGGATGGACATCAAGTGGTTGATATTATCCCCCTAAGACCAGAACTTCTTGTTTCAGAGGGCGAGTCTATCAAACTTGATTAGCCATTAACGAGTAATCCTAATGTGGGTAGGTTTGGTCAAAGGGAAGCAAAAATAGTACTTCAAGATCCATTACGTGTCCAAGGACTTTTATTCTTCTTTACATCTGTTATCTTGGCACAATTTTTTTTGGTTCTTAAGAAGAAACAGTTTGAGAAGGTTCAGTTGTCTGAAATGAATTTCTAGATTCGAAGCGAAGATTTACCAATATTAATTTAAGTTCGTAAAAAGAATCAAATTCTTCTTGGCAATTTGGAGTAGCGTGACGTGACTATGTCACTATTGTCTTAGATTTGATAATATGTGTAACAAGTGCATAATGTCCACTGGAACGCTTATGTATTTTATCATTCACTTGATGAATTAATTTTAAGATATAAGGCTTTCCTATTATAACAGTTTGTTTAAAAGGATCTCCCATTCTTCCATCCAATATTCGGCTTTTTCCCGGATATTCAGGTTCAAATAGCCATAGATTTACTGTAACTATACATGTGATTATCCATTGGCCATATTTAATAGAAAATAAATATTTATAAAGCTCGAGCCCATTTACGTAAAGTGGAAATGGAAGCAAAGTAGTTTCGAGTGAATGGATACTCTGAGATAGAACAAGAAAAGTTGAATCTAATTAATTCAACTTATAAGACCTAGGAACAATTAGAAAATTACAAAAATGAAACCATTCATTTTGAACAACAAAGAACGATTAATCAAGTCCGACAAAGAATTTTCCAACAAGCCTTACAAGGAGCTTTAGGAACTCTAAATAGTTGTTTGAACAACGAGTTACACTTACATACCATCAGTTCTAATATTGACATGTTTGGGGTGATGAAAGAAATAATTGATTAGTCCTTCAACTGTAGGCATTATTTTTTTTCTTACAAAAAAGAATTAAAAAATACTCATGATAACCATTAGAGCTGACGAAATTAGTAGTATTATTTGGGATCGTATTGAGCAATATAATAGAGAAGTCAATATTGTAAATACTGGTACCGTACTTCAAGTAGGCGACGGCATTGCTTGTATTTATGGTCTTGATGAAGTAATGGCAGGTGAATTAGTAGAATTTGAAGAGGGTACAATAGGCATTGCTCTAAATTTGGAATCAAATAATGTTAGTATTGTATTAATGGGAGACGGTTTGATGATACAAGAAGGAAGCTTTGTAAAAGCAACAGGAAAAATTGCTCAGATACCAATGAGTGAGGCTTATTTAGGTTGTATTATAAATGCGCTAGCAAAACCTATTGATGGTAAAGGTGAAATTTCTTCTTCTGAATCTTGGTTAATCGAATCTCTCGCTCCAGGTATTATTTCGAGACGTTCCGTATATGAGCCTCTTCAAACCGGACTTATTGCTATTGATTCAATGATCCCTATAGGACGGGGTCAGCGCGAATTAATTATTGGGGACAGACAGACCGATAAAACAGCAGTAGCCACAGATACGATTCTTAATCAACAAGGGCAAAATGTAATATGTGTTTATGTAGCTATTGGTCAAAAAGCATCTTCTATAACTTAGGTAGTAAATACTCTACAGGAAAGGGAAGCTATGGAATACACTATTGTTGTAGTGGAAATGGCAGATTCCCTAACTATGTTACAATACCTGGCTCCGTATATAGGAGCAGCTCTCACTGAATATTTCATGTACCGTGAACATCACACGTTAATCATTTATGATGATCTCTCCAAACAAGTACAAGCTTATCGTCAAATGTCTCTTCTATTACGAAGACTACTCGACCGCGAAGCTTATCCAGGAGATGTTTTTTATTTGCATTCACGCCTTTTGGAAAGAGCCGCTAAATTAAGTTCTCATTTAGGTGAAGGAAGTATGATTGCCTTACCAATAGTTGAGACTCAGTCGGGAGATGTTTTGGCTTATATTCCTACTAATGTAATTTCTATTACAGATGGACAAATATTCTTATCAACTGATCTATTCAATGCTGGAATCAGACCTGCTATTAATGTTAGTAATTCTGTCTCTCGAGTAGGCTTCGTAGCTCAAATTAAAGCCATGAAACAAGTAGCTGGAAAATTAAAATTGGAATTGGCGCAATTCGCAGAATTAGAAGCCTTTACACAATTTGCTTCTGATCTTGATAAATATAATATATTTATTAATATATAATATTCTTTTTTTTTTTATTTTTTCAATTGCTCTTGGTGTGTCCTTTGTTACGAACATATGTGCCATACATTGGAGTAGACATACTAAAGAATACAATGTCATGAGCAAACTACAAAGACTTCGAGAATAAACCCTATTTGAGATACTTCTTAGTATAAAGATTTCTTCATTGACGCCCCTAGTGCTTTTAGAATTTGTCTGCTGAAGTAGGTTATTGTCATGAATAAGGCAATTGAACACATAAACTACCTGAGAGGATGTAGGCCCCAATCCATGCTTAATTCACCTCTAATTTAGAAAAATACTAATAGGATGAGGATTATGGAAAAGCCAAAGGATAAATTGTTGGATGTTGACAAGGCCATATAAAGATAATCTTATTTTAAATTTGTTTTGGTAAATTAAATAAATGAATTTATTTAGTTTAAATAAATGAGAGGATGATATGGTTTACAAGTTAATGGCGTCGTTTAATCTGTAACTAGTAATGGTGAAGTTTGCATCACATTACATGCACTATGGATTGATAATGTAAAGATATATGTAACAAATTTTGTATGCCTCATCTTAATCTCACTTAAGATTAAGAATACAGTTACAATGGATGTTATGGAGCATATGCTTTACGTTAAAAGCAAAAAACCACTATTTTGTTGTTGGAACTGGCCACAGTCGTGCAACTACTTATGGCTAATATAAGTAAAAAGCCACTATTTTGTTGTTGGAACTGGCCATAGTCATGCAATTACTTGTGGCTAATATAAGAGCCCCATAAGTGATTTTGTTGGTCTATCTTTCTAGATTTTTCATATTAGAAAGGACATACGGAAAAAGAAAGGTTTCAAAAGGAGTTTTTGATAAGCAAAGAAAAAGGGAGGGAGAAAAGATTTTGTACATTGTTGCAATACTAAGAATAAATATATGTATTTATAAGCAATATTATAATAAACAAATCCAATTTGATGGGATCTTCTCTCCCATATATGGGGTTGAAGACTAGTTTCAATTGACTTATTCTCATAAAAAGGAAATATCATGTATGGGTTATGTGGAAGATTTTGTAATTTGTGGCAATTGAATTTATGTGTCTATGAACAAAATCACAACAAACTTATACTCCTCATGGATACATATTGTCCCTACTTTCTTTTTATGTAATATTTGAGTTGAATAATGGTTTAGTTAAAAATTGTATAATTATGTAGGTACGAGTCCAAAATTTTTCTTAAAGGATAATGTGTTAATTATAAGTATATATTAACTATCAATTTATAAATAAGGTGGACATAATATGTTTTATTAGAGAGAGTGGAGATAATTAATTATCAAAATTAGTGTGTCAATTAATAGTAAAACAAATACATTATTTTTATTGAAACTTTGTTAGAAGGTTAGTTTTCTGGAGAAGCATAAAATGAAATGAAATATAACCAAATTGATTGTTTTTTTCATATTTAAAAGTTATATTTGAACAAATTATTAAGTATATTTTGACTATTTTATATGCATTTCATTATTTTTGTGTCAATATAATTTTTTACATAATAACATATTGTATGAATATATGTAACTTTATAATTATCATTAGTAAATAAATAGTATCTAAAATATTTCGTTAAGTTAAATTGTTATTTTTTTTTTCAAATGGATTTGTTAAAATTAGAGCGCTTTTTTTTCTTTACTCTTTTTTTATTGGCTAGTAGCAACAACGATTAGCCTTGCAATTAAATTGTTATTTTATTTTTTTCCTTTTATTTTGCATTGATGAACTATGAAGTGCAATTCATCTATTACAAACTACTAATTTTTGAGAGACCCTTTAACTCTATTGGGATCTAGATATAGTTTGTCTAAGTTTTGTTTTCTCATCCATTTTACATGCATGCGAAGTTGGCTATTAGTGTACATTTCTTATATTTTTCAACAAAATGCACAAACTAGCCAAAATATAATTCATTGAAACAAGAATATGTATTGGAAAGATTGAAACATTAATGATTCAGCCTCATAAACTATATCGTTAATACTTAACTTGTGATGAATACAAATGAAACCACACAATTCATGGATAACCTCATTTGCTTTGTCCTTATTGACATATCACCTTCAATATAACATTAATCAAATGCTATAAGATCACCACCAACGCCACTACTAACATGGATCTAATGTGCATTTAGTTTCACATTTCAATATTTCCTAATAGATTGTAAACTCGAATCCTCTTTTCATAGTCATATATACCAAAAGATATTTGGTATGACTACTTAGTTAATTTCTTGGTCATCACATCACCATAATCCTGTTTATTAAGCACATGTACCTTTAGTTCTTTTTAGGTTTCATTCAATAATAATCTAAGTCTTAGATCCTGGCTTTTTAATTTAAACTTGTTTATAATCTTATGAACTTAAACTAGTCGTATAAGCTCACATAATTCACTTAAACTGAAATATTACACGATTAAAACTCAGCAATCTATACATTTATATTTATAACATAATCTAAAAACCATGTTAAACAAAACGTACTCTCAACCCTAAAGCCATGTCCCAAATTGTCTTTTGTACTTAATCTTCAATACCTGAAGTTTAAAAACTAACCCCTCAACTACTTGTAGAGTTAAGCGAGTAAAACATAATAAAGAAAACGATAGCAAGACAAATCTAAGCTCAATCGTATGCTTAAGTAAGCTAAGCAACAAGACTCCAAGTGAATATTAGAAATCTAAATTTAAACCAATAAAAGTTACACAATTAAGACTATATTAAGACACATATTCAAGATCAATCTAAAGTCAAGCACAAATCCATCTATTAAATAAATTTGTGCTTATGCATGTGATTAGCCAATAACCTATAGCAAACGGCTTTTAGCAGCCTTATTTCAAAGTCAAAATAAGGAGTGACACTTAGCAGATCAATCCCTTATGGTTTGAAGGATACAATCTATACGTTTAGTTTTGAAGTCTTTCATTATTGAAGTTAAAATTCTGAAGAAAAATGACTCGTAGGTTCTCTTCTACTATATCATAAATGCAATCAACCGAAGGTAATTTTAAGGAAAGTCAAACATCAATTATCTTCACAATTTTGAAGTAAAATAAGCATCGTTAAATCTACCAAAGTCAACACATTTCCATAGGAAAATGTCATTCTTATAGAGAAACGTGACATTACTTAACACTATATATTCGGTTGCAATAATTACCAAGTTATTGATCTCTTTTCACATATAACCTATCATATATCTCAAAACATATACATCGAGCATCCAAAGTAAAATGTGATATAATTAGATCAAGCAAGCTAACTCATACAGATAACAATCTTAATCCTTACTTCATATACTATTTATATTAGTAAACTTCACATTTACACATTTAAATCAAGCAAACAGCAGTACATTATGATATCTAAACATGTTTAACCAATTTTACCTCTCAAAATATCGATTAACATCTAAATCCTCTTGTAATGGTTGCAATAAGTGATTACATAAGGATTAGTAGCCAATAAGTGTGCAGTCTACATTTTCGACTATAATGCCTCGTAAATAGAAAAAGGCATAAGGTACTTACCTCATTAAGTACTAATTAGTACCCATAAGCAACTCAATGAACAGATTAAAGGATCAACACACACGCTTAAAGTTTCCTAAGCACACTTCATTAAGTTAGTAATTACCCAAAACAAGGCATACACAATGTTTAATAATTCACTTATCTTATACTTTTGCACTAGCGCCTTCTAATAGCCTTATCTTATTCGATGACTTATTCATTTTAATAAATTTAATGCCATAATGCTTGTTATTTCATGAGCTATCTACATACATAAGTTATGAGTTTGGTCATGTGTAATAAATTACCAAATTATTCCTTCCTAAAACAATATTTTGCTCAAGTTGAAATGTTTATGCGATTAGCATATATTAGATTGATTTTCACCTTAAAATCAACCAAGTTATCCAACCATACTTTTCCATTTTAAAACGGACCAAATGATGATAATTCACAAAACATTAATTTGAAGTTATGTAATCACCAAATTTTAGTTATTATACTGCCATGATACATACTAAATTATGTAATAAATAGTAAATGGGTTCAAATTATGATATCAAAATCACTATAAACTTTTAACAATGTAGATGCCCCATATTATGTAATAGAAATACCTATGTAGCCTTCTACGTATACATATATTAAAATTACTAAATTACCCCTAAATTAATTAATTAATGATTTTAAATTACATAGTTATATAAACTTTTTTATCACAAGATTAGCCTTAAAATTATTGGAGACTAGACTGAAATAATAATTTTATCAAAAATACAAGAATTTCTTCCTTCATAAATAAGAAAGAGTCACAAATTAATTTTTATATTTTATCATTGAAATTCTATATCACCCATGGGGAGTCTACAAATTAAAAATCAAGTCTAAACTATATCATTAAGGGTTCCACAAATGAAATCAAATTTAGCTGTGAATGATATAATATTTTAAGGACCTACTATTTACACCAGACTTATAAAATTAAAAATGCTACCATGAACTACTTTTAAGATAAATTCATATTACAATTTCATAATATTTTTAAGAAAATAATTGAAATAATATGAAAGTAGTCCGTTGTTGAAGTAGTGAGCTTTGACTACCGTTAGCCATTGTACCCTTGTTAGTTAGTATTATCATAACATCCACCTCTAGCTAATCTAATGATTTGACATTAAGTTAGTTTCAACCTTTTAAACCATCGTTAGCCCACTCTCTTATACTTGTTTTCCTTAAATTCCTTTGCCAATTCCTTCAATATTCCATTTAATTACACCTTCAAAACATTAAGTTGTTTTTTAAGGTTGCAAGGATGAGGATTTCTAGCAATTTTCAAAAAGACGTAAGCTAGTTGAGGTTTGGTAATAGAGAGGAAAATTTAATTGACATCGGGATATTTCCTTGGTTTCTTTTCCTATATATGTTGAACCCTTATGTTCACATAGTCAAAAGGCCATAAGTTACTCCTATATCTATTTATAATTTACTCTATATGTATTGGCTAAAGGTGCCAAATCGAAATTTTCTTTGCTTTGTCTTATGACTTGGTTGATCATCCTCGGTTAATTTCACTTATTTTGATTAGGTATTATAAATATATATGTATTTATATAGATTCTTATGTTACTTATGTCATGCATCCAATCCATTATTATAATCTAATAGCATATTTTTATTAGTAAATATTAATGTTATAAATCAATTAGTGTATATCTTACATCTAGTTATATATCAAAACTCAACATTCACAATCCTAATAAGTAGTGATCAACATGTTATATCTTAGTAATAATAAAATTATTTTTCTCCCATGCTATCTCATACAAAAATAACTTGATGGGGTCATTTCAACTAACTTTCATGATCTTACTTTGAAGTTTAGTTCAATTCGGTCAATGTAGACTCAAGCCCTAGTTAGTGGCTAGAACCTAAGATATCACAAAAAATATTACTTTCTGACCTTTATATAATTCTTTTTGTCTTACATTTGTTAGTTACTACCTAAACTTCTACTTGAATCTATATGTAAGGCTAATACCTATTTATGTGTACACGTACACATACGAGTAGATATTATAATACATTTTTTTTTGAAAATATTGTATCAAGTAAGAATTATTTATGTGTATAACTTGTACACACACATACACACACACACAACACCTTGTACATAACCTTAAATATGTTATTTTTATTTCACCTAGACTAGCTAGTTACATAGACTATAATATGCTATTTACGCTATTTAACATATATTACATATATAAATGAAATACGTAGTATTGATTAAACAAGATTTTGGTGTTTTGACAATTCTCAATATGCTTTTCATAAGGTTAATTTCTCAAAGTATTTTCATTATTAAACTCTCTAAGGTCTTCCAAATGTTATCATTGCATAAAATTCTTATTCACTAACCCTTTAACTCATATTTTATGCTAAGCGAGTAAACTAAAATAGTGTAACAATATTGATAAAACAATTGTAAGTAAGGCAACATATATAAGCACACTCACAACTAAAACTCAAAATAACAATAACAATATAGCATTAGCAAGCCCAGTAACACATATCTAAGCTCATGAATCAAAACTTAAGAACAAACTTAACATTTACACAACATATAGATACTATGCTAGTGTACATACGATGAATTGGTCAGTATCCTAAATAGTGGCACTAAGCAGCTCAAACTAAGCAAATAACCAAGCAATAAATCGAGCAATATGCAAGCATAGATTGTCAATTAAGGAGCCCATTAAGGGGTTAACTTTAAGTAAACTCCAAGCGAGTATAACATACTTAGAGATCACTATACTATATGTCAATGAACACTTCACCAACTCATTCCTAACATCAATTGCTTATAATCGACATTAGACTAAGCTTATTGTCCTTAGATAACTAGATATATATAGGGATAATGTCATAAATGATATCTAAATTTTGGTAAAGTTTGTAATTTAGTATCTATACTTTAAAAAGATCAATTTACTACCTATTTGAAGTTTTTATGGTCATTTTTGCCACCTGAACTAACTCTATTAAGTCTACTTACTGACATGGATATAAGGACAAACTGGTAATCAAATGTTACAACCTCCATTAAGCTGGAGGTGGTTAAAGACCACCTTTAGGGAGTTGTGCAACTTCTCACCAGGTTGTTGTTAGCAACCCCATGGGCTCAGGGCAACCAAAACAACTACTTAAGGCGAAGTAGGTTGCGATCCATTTAAAAAAGTAAGCCCTTCAACTCACTAGCAGCCATGAGTTAAATCCTAATTTGTCCTTATGTCTATGTTAATAAATGGATTTAACAAAGTTAATTTAGATAGTAAAAATAATTATGAAAACTTTAATAAGGTAGCAAATCGATTTTTTCAATGTATAGGTAGTAAATTACATATTTTGTCAAATTTTAGATATCATTTGTGACATTAACCTATTTATATATGTATAATAACTTGCAATAACACAAGTACAATCATCAAGTTAAAACTTAACTAAACAAAAGGTTTAACTTGGGCCAACCATCTATCTTTTTCTACTAGTCAAAGTATTCTTTGTTCACAAACATGTGATGCCTCACTCATTAATGGCTAGTGACCCTTTGTCAATTGGACTCCCACTGGTCATTCTGTTAGGTCTTAACCCAGTTTAGTAACATAACTTACCTAACCTCGTTAACCACATTGACGTACTACTTGCACTAATCCAGTTCAGTAGCCTAACTTACCTAACCTTAGGCTAACCATTAATTCCGTTAGGTCTTCTAGAGTTTGTAGTGTTTAATTTCCTAATAAGGCTAAGGTTCTGGGGTGATGGGGATCTTTAGTGTATGGAGAGAATTTTAGTTCTTAAATGAGTTTTCCTAAAGTTAATTTTTATATTAATGCTATTGATGTAAGGCATCAATATGCTACATATATCTACTCATTATTTTACTATCATAATTTTAAGTAGCCATTGAATGGTTTATGTGTAAACAAGATTGTTTCTCTTACTTAGTTTAGCTCATTCCTTATTCAATACATATACTTAGTCATTAATGATGAGTATAATGATAGTCAAGAGCACTTTGAAAGGAAAAACTCAAGAGGAGGGGTGAATTGAGTTTTAAGAACAAATTGCGATTCTTTTTTGATATAAACAACTAAATGCAATAATAAGAGTAATTAAAGTAATAATAAAACAATAATAAGTGTGGAAATTAAAAGAGATAGGAATAAAGAAGATCAAGTCCGGATATAACGTAAAGTTTAGACCGCCCCCTAATCTCCATGAATACACAATGCCTCTAATCGAGGACCTCATACTATTTTATTGATTTCTTAATCTAAACTCCAAGAGCTACACACACACAAACTTGATTACATAAGTTTCTCACTCATAATTCTCTACACACGTTACAACCTCTATTCACAATACAAAACTCAATCTCAAGGATTATTGGTGCAATGCTTTTAACTCTCAATACTTTGCAACTAATAGCTCATAAGCACTACACTTCAAATCTCTCTAAATATTAGCAATTTATGGTACAAGAGATAATGGGAATTATAGACAACAACAATACAAGAGAATGTTGAAATATTATAGCAAAAGATCAGTTCTTTTTTGTCTTTGGTCGGGTCGTTGAGCATTTATATCATTTTATCCAATTCTTTCCGTTATAGTGTATTAAATACTCTAACAGCTAGTTGTATCAAACTCATTGGCATGCCGGTACTTTTAACTACCGGTAAGTCGGTAAAAATTACTTTACTGGTACCTTACCGGCATGTGAACCAGTAAACCAGTTCTTTTAGGTCAGTATGCTTTTCTTTATATTTTTCAGGGTTTTATACTGTTAGCCTGGTTTTTCTTTGAGCCGTCAACCCGGTACATCAAATATCACCTGAAAATTTTTTTAACATACGACAAACAAATATTCTTTGCAATCTAACTTTAAGATAATTTGATCACCACTCAAAAGATTAAATTTCTTGTAGAGATAATTGGTATATTTAATCATTAAGCAAGCTAATTGATCTTATTCAATTATCTCAATATAATCAAATAATACTTAATTTAATCATCCACTTATTTTGTTCTCTTCAAAATCAACATGTTTAGACATACATTTTTTGTTTTGTTCTCATCAAAATCAAATAATGAACTGTAGGTTTAACAATCTCTCCCTTTTTTATGAGGACAAAACTCTTATACTTTAAATACACCCCCCCCCCCCCCAATCTAAGTCTCCCCCTCAATTTAGCACTCAATTTCAAGATATTTGACAATTGAATAAGATTAAGTTAGTGCTTGTAAAATGAGAGTATATTGATGTGCTAAGGAACCAAGTCTCACTTCTTAATAACTTCACATAAAGAATATATCAAACTTTCAAAGAATCAAGATATGCCAAAGTTATAGGATCAATTTCATCTTATGAGTAATTATTATCAATTCGATGTAATACATGTTTTGACATTCTAACAACTTGAATATTTCTCCCCCTTCCCGGCTTAAGCCTTAGGATATACCTCTTACAAAAGTGAAATTAAAGAACCTAAAAACCATGCCAAAATAAAATTTCCATAATGAATTTATTAAAATCAGCCCGTGCCACATCAAATGTTCAAAAATGTGAGCCAATTATGGGGAGTGTAATAACTTCATGAGATACATGAACCACAAGTAGTAAAAAATATAAATAAGCAACCTAAGTAATAAAAGCCAAGATAATGGCCAAGGCAAGACAATAGAAAATAACAATAATAGTGGTTAGTGGCTAATGACTAATGACTAAATTTATAACATGAGAAAAATACAATGAAGAGCATATTCAAAATAGTTTGGAAGTTAGCAATTCATGTAACTTGAAGATCATCATCTTTAAATTGAAGGAGGAATGAGGCAAGATGACTCATGATAGTTGAACAAGGTGGTGTCTTAATGGTGAATGGGGGTTTAATAGAGAGAGAAAGTTGTGTGAAGGAGAAGAGGAGAGTGTGATTTGAATAATCGAAGGGATTAATGAGAGATTGTATGGATTTGGAGATGATTGATGAAGAAAGATTATGATTTTTAGAGTTTGGAGATGGAAGATTGAAGAGAGAGAAGATTGATGAAATATGAAGAGAAAGAGGAGAGAATGGAGAGTTGATTGATGGAGGAAATTTTAGATTTTGATGAAGGAAAAGAGATGAATCAAAGAGAGAGAAATGGGTTAGGGTTTGAGGAAGGAGAAAAGGGGTTTTTGTAGAAGAAGGATGAGGGAAAGATGGTGCAGCACGACTTTAAGTTGGGCCTGAAAACTGAATAACCAGCTTGTTGGTATTTTGATGAATCGGCATGCCAATTAAGAGAATAGAAGCAAAATGAATTGTTTCAAGAGTAGAGTATACCAGTATGCCAGTATTGATATAAACCGGCTTGCCGGTTACAAGTATAGAACCAAAAAAAGAAAAAGAAAAAGGAGAGCAATATACTGGCTTGACGGTACTTATGTGAACCAGCTTGCCGGTTAATCAAATATAAGCAAAAATAAGTTATTAAATATGTAGGTATACCGGTAAGCCGATAATTTGTATAACTGGCATGCCGGTTGTTTGCAATTTTGTAGAAAAACAGCATAGACTATTTGTTTGAGCAAAGTTATTAATCTAATTTGATTTGTAGAGATTCAGTGAACATCTTAATACTTCAAACAAGTTTATTTGAGTCCGTTAAGGCTTGAAAAACTTAATTTTTAACTAGATAGCTAAGATTTATCCGAATTAAATACATAGAGCTAAGTAATTCATGATAAAGTAAAAGTGTCAATGTATGAGCAAAATAGATGCATAAACATTGAGTTTTTGCATACCAACAAGTCGAGCAAATTTCAAATGCATGTTTGAGCATCGTAGGTACAAAATATAGCTTTAAAGCTCTACAAATTGTGAAATGACTACTTGAGTTTCTTAATCATGCAAGTGCCTAGAGAGCAAGTGGAGATCCTTTCTCAATGTTCAAGAAAAGTTTATGTTTTAAATATGTTAAAAGACATTGAGAGACACAGAAGAAACATGATCAAGCTAAGCAAACTTTATATAAGCAAGAAATGCTTCATTTTGCACTTAGAACCTAAAAAGGGTCTAAAGAGGTCAAATATGCACAAAATTCAAATTAAGTTAGTTTAACCACTCAAATATGATTTAGGATGAAAATAGACATGTAAGCCCTGGTTTTGGGCACGTAAACTAATGCATGATAATTTTGTACATATATAAACTTAGATAAGCATAAAATAACTTCAAGTGTGCCAAAAACATGTTAAATGTGATATTTAATGCATGAAATCTATATGAGCATGTTTTTTAGGTCCATTTGAGTGTGAAAAGTTTGTATCTTAACAACATTAGCAAGATTTAATGAAATTAAGCCATTAGTTGCTAGAAAGTTCATTGTTAAGCCATGTAAATACATGAATGACTAAATTCAAGCAATGAGGCTTAGTTACCACAAAAAAATACTTCAAACAAGTTTCATCATCATATTCAAGCTTATTGGAAGGAAAATATCATAAGAAGGATTTGGAAGTCCTAAAATTACTACTTGAAATCATTAAAATCAACCATTGAATACAAATTGAGTTTAATGTTACGCATACATACTAAATCAAGTTCATGATAATTTGACATTCTAAACAAGTTTCAATGGTGTCTATGGATACAAGGGTAATATGATTACAACATATAGCATGCAAATAGACAAAATGATCAAATAACTTCCCAAACAACAATAAGAGCCTAATTTGAGTCTAAATGAATCTAATTTGTACAAAAACAAAAGTAGGCTAGATTAATCATTCAACCATAATCTATAAACCAAATTAAACATGCAGGAATTGGATTTAAACATGGAAATCGAAAGATGGCAAAGTTATGCGCATATAATTCTAAATATACATGAGAAACTTCAAATGTGTACAAAAAGTATGATATTTGCAATTGTCCATTCCAAGCAGGATTTAGATGCATATTATGACATGATGAGAGTTTAAGCATGGCTTGTAAAGCTAGTAATTTTGAAAAAAAAAAAAAAACACTAGTTAAGTCCCTAAATACTTATATGAGCTCAAATATGGTTGGAGATATATCAATTATGCATAGTCTCATAATCAAATCAAGCCAACCATTCAAGCATGAAATAGTAGTATATTTAAACATGTGGGAACTAAAATTTGATATTAAAATCAAGAGATGATAGATATGTGCACAAGGAAGCCTAAGCAAATGTAGAAAACTTCAAGTGTACACAAAATATGCCGGTTATTGTATGGAGATGACTTAAATGAGTTTCTCGAATCAAATACCATGTTAGACGCATTTTGAGTTTTCTTTGAGCATTCTCCATTCAAGTTTCTTGAGTTGCTTTCATTTAAAGTTCTTACAAAAACATGTGATTCCTTTTTTGGTACCTTGTGAGTTTGGATCCTTTGGAGTTAGTTGCAATAATATATCCTTGTTCTTTTAGGACCCAAACCATTTTACCTTTATGATTCAAATTGATATTGCAATATATTGCATACGTATGTGCAATATGCCCATATCTACCACAATAGTTATAAGTTTTAGTTGTTGCTTTTACAAAGTGACTTTTGTGAGACTTGTAAATACATTCTCTATTATAGCCAATTCCGGTTTTGTTCAATCCTTGCCTTTGAGAGCTAAGGAGCTTATCTAAATTCTTTTCTTCATTTACAAACTTGGTTATAGTTTGTTTTGAATCATCTAAGCTAGACTTTAAGATAGTGTTTTCAATTTGAAGTTCTCCTAGCCTATTAACCATATTATCCTCATTTTTTATGCTATCAACTTTTGTTTCAAGAGAATTGTACTTTTCTTTTAATTAATTATTTTCCTTGGCCAACTCCTCATTCTTAAGATTCAATGCTTCATTGTTTCTATTTAATTTATCAACTTCTAATCTTAAGTGCTCATTATCCTCCTCTAAACTTTCTTTAATATCATTCACTTTATTATATCAACTCATCATTTGTTTTATCATTTTGTTCTTCTTTTAAGCCTTAATAAATTCTTTAAGTAACTTGTCTTACATATTTTTGAGCTCATCAAATAAAGAATCACTAGAAGTAGAACATACCTCATTGTCCATTGTCATAAAGCATATTTCTCCTCCCGAGTCACTTAAATCACTATCACTTCAAGTTGCCATCATAGCCTTTTTCCTTACTCCTTTCTTAGCCTTCTTAAGATTTGGTCAATATTGTTGAATGTGACCCGGTTTTTGGCAATTATAGCACTTGATTGCTTCCTTCTTCTCCTTCCTTGATCGGGATATGTTTTCATCCTTATCTTTTGCCAATTTTCTATTGAACTTTATGAATTTCTTAAAATTTCTCGTGATCATTGTCACATCATCATCGTTCTCTCTTTCATCACTACTTGAGCTCTTTTTGGTTGTCTTTAAAGCAATTGTTTTTTTTTTAAGATTCTTCTTCTCGTCTCTTAACCATCTCATGAGTTTTAAGAGTTCCAAAGAGTTTCTCTTTTGGTATTGTGTTAAGATCATGAGCTTCCTCAATCACGATTCCCTTAGCTTCCCAATATCTTAGCAAAGACCTAAGGATTTTGGAATTTATTTCAAGATTAGTAAATGTCTTTCTAAGAACACTCAAGGGATTAATGATATTGATAAACCTATTATGCATCTCATCAATTGTTTTATTTAGATCCATCTTAAAATTTTCAAGTTGACCACATAATAAGCTTATTTTTGTATCCCTTACTCTACTAGTTCTTTCATAAGTACTTTTTAATTCTTCCCAAATTTCCTTAACAGTCTTGTATATACAAATTCTATTAAAGTTATTTTCATTAATAGTACAATGCAAGATATTCATAGCTATTTCATTTAAGTCTAATAATTTCTAATCATTATCGGTATAATTATCTTCTTTCTTGCCTTCTATCTTGAATGGTCCTTTATCCACTACTTACTATAATAATCTATTTTGTGCTTTTAAGAAGATATACATCCTACATTTCCAATAAGGATAATTATTCTCGATTAAGAGTGGTGGTTTATTTATAGCTTGTCCTTCCATAAAGTCTAGTGCATTAAATGCCATGATCTTTACTCTAATATGTGATTAAGCAAAAGATTTAGAGATTAGCTCTAATACCAATTGCAGAACACTAGGCTAAACTCAAGAGGGGGAGAGGGGGGCGGTGAATTGAGTTTTAAGGATAAATTGCAATTATTTTTCGATATCGACAACTAAATGTAATAATAAGAGTAATCAAAGTAACAATAAAACAATAATAAGTGCGAAAATTAAAAGAGATAGGAATAAAGAAGATTAAGCCGGATATAACATAGAGTTTAGATCGTTTCTTAATCTCTACGGACACACAATGCCTCCAATTGAGAACTCATACCACTTTATTGATTTCTTAATCCAAACTCCAAGAGCTACACACACACGGATTTGATTACTAATTGAAGAACACTAGGAGAGGGGTGAATTGAGTTTTAAGGACAAATTGCAATTCTTTTCCGATATAAACAACTAAATGTAATAATAAGAGTAATCAAAGCAACAATAAAATAATAATAAGTGCAAAAATTAAAAGAGATAAGAATAAAGAAAATCAAGCTGGATATAACATGGAGTTCGGATCGCTTCCTAATCTCCACGGACACATAATGCTTCCAATCGAGGACTCATACCACTTTATTGATTTCTTAATCCAAGCTCCAAGAGCTATATACACACAAATTTGATTACGCAAGTTTCTTACTCACAATTCTCAACACAAGTTACAATCTTAACTCACAACACAAAACTCAATCTCAAGGATTATTGGTGTAGTGCTTTTAACTCTCAATACTTTGCAACTAATAACTCATAAGCATTATACTTTCAATCTCTCTAAATATTAGCAATTTACAGTACAAGAGATAATGAGAATTATAGATAACAAGAATACAAGAGAATGTTGAAATATTGTAGCGAAAGATCAGTTCTCTTTTATCTTTGGTCGGGTTGTTGAGTATTTATATCATCCCATCTAATTCTTCCTATTACAGTAGATTAAATACTCTAATGGCTAGTTATATCAAACTCACCGGCTTGCTGGTACTTTTAATTATCGGTAAGTTGGTAAAAATTACTCTACCGACAAATGAACCGGCAAGCCAATTCTTCTAAGTCAGTGTGCTTTTCTTTGTGTTTTTTAGGACTTTATACCGTTAGCTTGGTTCTTTCTTGAGTCGTCAATAGACCAAATATCACTTGAAAATTTTTTTAACATATAACAAACAAATATTCATTGCAATTTAACTTCAAGATTATTTGATCACCATTCAAGAGATTAAATTTCTTGTAGAGATAATTAATATATTTAATTATTAAGTAAGCTAATCGATCTTATTCAATTATCTCAATATAATCAAATAATACTTAATTTAATCATCCACTTATTTTGTTCTGTTCTATTCAAAATCAACATGTTTAGACATATACTTTTTGTTTTGTTCTCATTAAAATCAAATAATAAATCCTAGGTTCAACAAGTCTTAGCTCATAGAGAGCTTAAAATGAAGGTGGAATGCATGAAAACAAGCAGAAACCTATAATTGGCTCCAAGGATATGACATATCAAGGAACCAACGAGGACTCTCAAACTAGCTCGATATGATACATGAATAGTTCAAGAGGGTACTTGCTATATAGTCTTATTCAAAGGTTAGGATAAGAATGAAAAAATTAAGCAAGTAAGGGAATGCTTAGTATTTTCAATAATGTTAAGATGATGATAATGTAGCTACAAAATACAAGGGCATTTATACTTGAATAGCTGGGGCAACCTATTGAATATGGAAAAGACAAAAAGGGTAATGTAAAAAATGAGTAAAGTACATGGAATGTAAAAGGGTACAAAATAGAAATCAGGAAAACATATGATTTGTACAATAGATTCCACTTTGCAGAAAGCTTTGACATGTGGCTAACAACTATGGGCAGGCTTTTGTAAGAAACAGACAAAGAAGTGCGGTCAAGCTACTTAGTATCGAGTTGAGCTATAAATTCTCTTGAGGTGAATTCAACTTGGATGTGTACTGGATAGCTCGAAACAAGGTCGGCCGAGTTGGCTGGTGAATAAGCCAAGCCGTTAACTGAGTATTCCTCAAGTCGGCAATCAAAGACAATTACTAGGTACGAGAGAGCTCGGCTTAGAAATGGTAACATATTGATAGATAAGAGTAGTTTTGACCCTTTAGGTGCAGGTTGGGAAAAGAGAATGCGCTTCACTAAGTTCTTAAGCCCTTGTGCTCTAGCTTAAGTCAGAGGGCTAATAACTTCATTCCTACCATGTTGGGTTAAGAGTTAGGTTAAATTTAGACTAGTATGTCTTTTGGGGTGATCAATCAATTGAAACTAGTCAATTATAGAGCATAACATTGCAAGACAAGTTAACCCTAGCTAAAAAGACCCAATCACCACTACAAAATAGTAATATCCATCAATATAAATCGTATACGCATAATCAACTATTTACAAGTACAAGTAATGAAATAGTTAAGTGTCTAAATACTCGAAAACAGTACTTTGAAATGTGGCAAAGCATTGAATCCAACTTTCTTAGATTATTCATTGCTCAAGTTAGATGTTATCATAGAGCATTCCTTTGTTAAAAGTCCCTATATTATAAATGATTAACTTTAGAGTTTATACAACTTATGAAGTTGTAATCTACTTATTATCTTCTAGAATTGAGTTCATTAACCTTAATTTGGGTATTCATTCTATACCCAAGTGTTTGAGTTTTAGAGTCAATCTTAAGTAAACTTCTCACTTAAGTTATCTTACTAAATCTAAAACACCTTTTGCTTTATCTTCTAAGTTGGGTTACCTTTAGAGTTTTTAATAAGGTATCCTCTAACTTATTCTCTAAGCCTAATTTAATCGTGATTCTCATCTAAGCACCCCTAATTCAGTCTCAGAATAAATCCTAATATGAAAGATTACTTGATGAAACTTTTGATATATCATCTAAATTTGCTCATACACCTCATATCTTACTAAATTTCCACATTCTCTCTACTTTATAAAAGAGACTCATTTAACTTCTTATTTAAGAACAACAAAATTGTATAGTTGAAAAATTACGATTTCTGCTCCAAAACTTACGTATTCATAAAATCATCCACTTTTATTTACAAAATTCAATTTAACCCAATTGTACATTACCAAAATACATTACAATTTAACCAAAATCATAACCAAACCAGTTCCTTGAAAAATTAAAATATTTCCAATAAATTCCAAGATAGGCATTATTTAAGAGCTAAAAATAAACAAAAATACGCATGAATATTTTGGTAGAACTTCTTATATAACAATGAACTAAATATTCTAGGTAGTTCATAGAAAAATTTTAAAGTCGAAACTACGTTATTTAGGAGTTTAAAAATTAAGTCAAAATTCATCCAAATTTAGCTATCTCTTAGTGCCTAATACCTTTTTGCATGCTTAATTACCATATAACAGAATATTCAAGATAGTATTAATATACTAAATAATTTAAAAAAACACAAGGTTTAGAACATTGAAAAGGGAAAAAAGATTGTAATGATACCACCGGCTTTTTAACTATTTCCATTGGCTTCTCATTGGTCAACACAAAGGGTATAACTCAATTGAATTACCCATGAATTAATTGAATTTGGTTTTGTATTTGTTTGAACTCAAGTTATTCAAACAGTTGATTTAAAATTTCTATCGTGAAAGTTTTAATGTAGGCAAAAGAAACGAATGAAAAAGAAAAGGAATGTCTTGTTCTTTTTTTATTTTTTTTAATAAATGTTTTTCATTTGGATTGATATTAACGTTGTCAAATCCAATTGGGATAATTGACTTAAGTATATAAAAAGTTTAAATATTAAAGAAATGAATTGAGTTGGATTAGAGATTAGCCTACGATTAAATTGAACCGATTATATAAAAAAGGTCAGGTGCAACTGTATTGGATTGAGAAAAATATAAGTTTGATGACAATGGTTGGCTGCATGAGATTGCCACGTTTATAGTGAGACACTGCCACGAACTCGAACCCAACATCCTCCCCGTGAAGTGAAGTTGAAGTTGAAGCCAAATGTACGCTTACGTTACGTCATCCTCCTCACACTCATTTCATTTCCTTCTTCACTAATCTACTCTCTCTCTCTCTCTCTCTAGAACACTCATTTCATCTGCATTTCATTTCACCTTGCATTACAACCTCATTTCCACAAACCCCCCACCACTTCATTTTCCGCGTTTTACTTTACTTTTACGTTACCCCCAGAATCATATACGACGACACCCCCGTTTTATACCATTCAAATCCTCAAAAATAACCCATTAAAATTAGGAAAAAAGTACAAAATAAACATACTTTTTCTCTCTCTGTAGCTTCTTCTGTCGTGTCTGCTCACTATAGTATTTGAACTTTCATCACAAACCAAACCACCTCTCTCTCTCTCTCTCTCTCTCTCTAGAACACTCTCACAAACCACGAGGAGGTAAATATTCGAATCTTCTAGTCTCAACTCTAGCTTTTGATCATCTAATTCTTTTTTTCTTCTTCAAGCGATAATTGCTTAATTCTGTAATTTTGAGTGTTCTTGCTTTTTATAATCGCGTGTTAGCGTTTTAATCACATGTTTTGTCGGTTCGTTGGAGTTTGTTTTGGTCGATAAGTCTGTAAAGTATGATTCTTTCGTGGTTTTCTTAGTGAAAGGCTTGATTAGCAGTGATCATACGCTAAGGTTGTCTGAAAAATCGTTTGGGTTGAGATATTCACTAAAAGTATTGTAGAATTAGTGAGATCAGTGATGGATGAAGTGAAACAACAAGTGTTGATTTTTCTCTTGTGGATTATGTTGTTTCTGTTGATTTTCTGATTTCATGGCTTCATAGTACTGTGTTCTTGTTTATCATCCTAATTTACTGGTAGGAGATGATCGGGAAGTAGCGATAGGCCGGAAGTCTATTAATTTCTCCTTCAAAAATTAAGTGGAAAAATGGAGCTTCTTTTATGTCAAGAATTTGGCCCATGCAGGTCTCGAACCTGCGACCTTCGCGTTATTAGCACGACGCTCTAACCAACTGAGCTAATAGGCCGTCTTGTGAATGTTTTGTCTGCTCTTTATAAGAACTAAGTAATTCTTCAGGTTAAACCTGTTTGAGGGGGCCAAAGATTCTACAGCCTGTTGGATGTTAGTTTATGTTCACTGAATTCGAGAACAATCTTTCGAGTAATTTAGTTGGATAAATCATTATTACTTCATGCCTTGTATTGTGCTGAAAATAGGACCTCTCATTGTGTGCCCATGGTTGATATTTAACTTGTTATCATCCTTCATGTAGTTTTGTATGCCTAATATACTTGCCCTATTGGTACGGTTGCCTTCTTCTCTTGCAGAGCTGACGTAAGAAATGGCAGAAGAGGATATTCAGCCCCTTGTAGTTGATAATGGAACTGGAATGGTGAAGGTGAGACCTCTCTAGCTGTTTTTGACTTTTAGGCAGTTGCTGATGTTTCTGCTTTTATTTCCTCAAGGCTCTATTAATTATTAGCGGTTATTTTGATGGTACATACTAATGAAATGGAACAGGCTGGATTTGCTGGAGACGATGCTCCAAGGGCTGTCTTCCCAAGTATTGTTGGGCGGCCTAGGCACACTGGCGTCATGGTGGGAATGGGCCAGAAAGATGCTTATGTTGGGGATGAGGCACAGTCGAAGAGAGGTATCCTTACGTTAAAGTATCCCATAGAGCACGGGATTGTTAGCAACTGGGATGATATGGAAAAGATTTGGCATCACACTTTCTATAATGAATTGCGTGTTGCCCCTGAGGAACACCCTGTGCTCCTTACTGAAGCTCCGCTCAACCCTAAGGCAAACAGGGAGAAGATGACGCAGATAATGTTTGAAACCTTCAATGTGCCTGCCATGTATGTTGCCATACAAGCGGTTCTCTCCCTTTATGCAAGTGGCCGTACCACAGGTCTATAACTCAAGATTCTTTTATACCATTAAGGACCACTACTACCCTTTATATGTTTTCTCTGTTTCTTAATTCTTTTGTTATGTTACCATTCTTTTGTATGCAGGTATTGTACTGGACTCTGGTGATGGAGTCAGTCATACCGTTCCCATTTATGAAGGTTATGCTCTTCCTCATGCTATCCTTCGGCTTGACCTTGCTGGACGTGATCTAACCGATGCATTAATGAAGATTTTGACTGAGAGAGGATACTCCTTCACGACAACTGCAGAACGTGAAATTGTCCGTGACATTAAGGAGAAGCTTGCCTACGTGGCTCTTGATTATGAACAAGAGCTTGAAACAGCGAAAACTGGCTCTTCTGTTGAGAAGAGCTATGAATTGCCTGATGGGCAAGTAATAACTATTGGAGCAGAGCGGTTCCGCTGTGCTGAAGTTTTATTCCAACCTTCTCTTATTGGAATGGAAGCACCTGGAATTCATGAGACCACTTATAACTCGATCATGAAATGTGATGTTGATATAAGGAAAGACTTATACGGGAACATTGTGCTTAGTGGTGGGTCCACTATGTTTCCTGGTATAGCTGATCGTATGAGCAAAGAAATTACTGCCCTTGCTCCTAGCAGTGTTAAAATTAAGGTAGTGGCTCCTCCAGAGAGAAAGTACAGTGTGTGGATTGGAGGGTCAATTCTGGCTTCACTGAGTACATTCCAACAGGTACGAAAATTCTATGGTTAACTTACGGTGTTTGTTTTGTGGAGAACTGTTTCCCTAATTTTCTCAGCAGGTGTTATGTCAATGCCCTAAAATTTTCAAATTATCTTAGCAAGCTTGAAAGGTCATATTTGCTAGTGGCTTTTAATTACAGTTGATTATGGATTATGAAAGTCACAGCCTAGATTGTTTGGTGGCTTTTAATAAAAGTGATGGTGAAGTATGAAAGCCACAGCCCATGGTCGTTGGTAATGGCTAATTATCTTTAGAAATATCAATGTAAAATAGGGAAAATGATTTTCATATTTTAAAAGAGAGAATCATTTTCCTTATTTGTCATTAGTATTTTCCATGGTGACCACTGCCATCATTTTGCACCACCACTACCACTACAATCCACGGTATATACAATATAATGAGATGGTGTTTGACAATTGAACTTTGATTTATAACAAAGGTCCAAGAGTAGATTTTCGTTTGTCAATATTCTGCTGCTTGAGGCCTAGGAGTTATCTTCTATTGAAGATATGGATATGTCTACTCCTAGCTTGGCATCTTGCTGGATGCAGTTAAGCAATTAACTAGAGCAACCAAATAAACGGTAGGGGAAATGTTTGAATGCGTTTTTCTACTTGCTTCTTGGCGTTGCTCTACAGTTGATGTTTAAATTCAAAACTAGCCTTAATTATATTACCCATCTTATAAGTTATAGGACAGGACATGTGATATTGGTATGTCATGGATGCAGATGTGGATATCGAAGGCGGAGTATGACGAGTCTGGTCCAGCCATCGTTCACAGGAAGTGCTTTTAGATCATGTAGCACTGTAGCAGTGATACTTTATTCAGCTCGAGGTTGAGGGAAGTCCTTATGTTATGGATTGTTGTAAGATTGGGTAATTGAGTATGGCTTGTTTTGCGTTTATATTTTCCCTTTTACTTTTGGTTTTATTCTAGAAAAAGAAAAAAAGAAAAAAAAAGAAAGGTACAACAACAGTACAATAATTGCTATGTAAGTGGGCTTAAGTCCTGCGTTTGTAGTCGCTGGTTTTTTCACTTAAACCACCTTTCACTTTTTGCCCAGAGCGTATAATGATGGCAGGGTCTCTCATTTGCTTCTCTGCAATTGCAACTTTGCATCCTTACAGCATTAGGGTGTTTTTTTTTTAAAGAAACAAGTCTGCCTTTTATTTAAAAAGAAAAATTAACGTGTTCTTTTTTCATCTTTCTAGCAGCACCATTTATTTTTGGTAGTGCATTCTAATATTAGTGTACTTTTCGGTGGTATTACCAAAAAAAGTAAACTTGCTTTCATACTTATTTTTGTCTTATGGTGACTTGCGCTAAGCGTCACCCCTTGCTCCTCTATAATTGTGCTCAGCTAGCGTTTTCCTATGTTTTGATCATCGTTTGTCTGAAGTCAAGCATGGGCTAGTTCTAGATCTTTGGGTTTCGATTGAATAGACTTAACAAATAAAGCTCGAGGATAGGCATTATGTCATTGTCATTTCAAATCGTGTTATTTAATTCTGAGTTATGTTACGCGGGCTTTAACGCTATGTTTGGGAATTGTAAGAAAGGAGAGTGAAAGGAAAGAATTGGGAAGGAAGGAAAATGAATGGAAAAAATAATAAGTTCGCTTGATTGGATATCGGAGGAGGGAAAGAAAATTGGTAGTATAATTTATTGTTTTGTTAAAATGCCATTAAAGTTCTTATATTTTAAAAATATATATTTGTTTCAAGGATAAATTGGTAATTTTGTCATATTTGCCTTCCAATTCTCTCTTAATTGGAGATGATTGTTTTTGGTGGGCTTAGGGGAAAACATTCTCCGTTAAATCTATTCTTTTCCCCTATTCCTCAATTTTCAAATAAAGGAATTGTACTATTTTTCCTTTAAATTCCTTTCCTCTCTTTTACTTCCCTCAATCCAAACATAGTGCAAATTTAAATCGGATAATGAGATTTCAAAACAGATGATGCAGTCTTTCCAACATTGGTTGCCAGCAAGATATGAAGTAGTAGTAAAGTTTTGTTAATTTGTCTTTATCCGGATCCATTTGTTATTTTATATCTTTATCCTGGATCCGCATGAATCATGATTGAGGATGGCCAAGGGAAAAGCCATACCCAACATGATTGAGTTTTGCATTTCTTAAGCCGTATATTTTGTTGGTTTCCAGCTGTGGGCGAGAATCGAGATTGAATAATGGCTTCTGGGTGATAGTTTAGTTTTGCACTCCTTTGCATCTTATTCATTGTGTGTTGTAACGGAGCACAGCAGGATTCAGCTTTCCTATTCCTAGGACGTCTGATTAGGAACTTTTTTAGGATATTAGATGTAGTTTGATTGTGTTTTTGCGGAAGAGCAAAGTATCAATGTGAAACAGGGACATCTCAGAAAATGATTGCTGTATGGTTTTCGGTGAATTATCCCGCTTTTTGAAGCCATGGTCCATGACACTGCCGTCATCATCCATTACCCAATACACACACATTAAGAAAACAGGTCATCAAATCAAGTTAAAAAAGATAGGTTGCAAAATATGAGATCCGAGGTAAAAGGTATTGAGTATTGATGTCAGTTCTAGTTATCCATTCATATACCTTAATGCACCTAGGATCATAAGTGAGACATCTTCAAGGACCTTTTACCCTTGAAAATCTTATCCCTAGACTCTTAGGAGGATTTTTTTTTTTTTTCCCTCCCTTTCCTTTTTAATTTTTTATTGCATCTTGTGTCATTTTATTTTTAATTCATTTCTTTAGTATTTTTTCAAAGTAATTTTAGTATAAATAATAATTAATAAACTTATCATCAAGAAATTAAATAAAAACGCAAAACCAAAATAATGCATGTGTATTATTAATGTTTTTTCCAACTCTTTTTAGAAAGTTTAAAAAGAATGTATAACTAAATGATACTCATTTTTATGGGAGAAGCTCCATTGGAGGAGAACCTATTGAGGTAGGTTCTTTCCCTTGATTGGATCCAAAGATTAGGATTGGTGTCTGTTGATTGTCTTAGCGATGAACAATTTTAAGTTTCAGTTGAAGTTTTATTTTATTTTATATTTTTCTTATGATAATCACAAGTTTAGGTAGCTTCAACGTCGATCACTGGACCAATGTATAATTTCAGGATCACTGGTTGTTTATGGAAAATATTCATCAACGCAGTCTTTATGACCTTACTTCTCTACCAGATCAACATCGATCCTTTAGAACTCGTGTTGGCAAATTTTATTATTTGATCTAATTTGAGTAGCAATCGAAATATATATTTTAGTATGCAAGATTTTCTCTCTTATCACTAAATTGTATATATTTGTCTTATGTATGTTTAAAAACTATGATTCTAATCTTACGTCGGAAAAAAAGAGAAAGACAAAAAGTAACGATTTTGCTTTGGTGAAATAAATAATAGATCAATATAATAAAAATGTTATTAATTATATTTAAAAACTGTAACTTTTTTCTTTTTCAACTTTAATAATTCTTTTAATCCTGTTTATCAATAATATAGAGCATGTAAAAGCAACTTTCTAAAATCCCAAAGGTTTAAAATCTGATATTTGAAAAAAGGAAAAATATCAAACACGCGTAAAACACACTCAAATGTATATACACCTTTAACTAAAAATAACAGTAAAAGAGCAATTCCAAACATAATGATGCTTGCTATGGCATCCTGCTCCCATTATCGGCATCCATTAATTCGGAATTTAATTAAAAAACTATGTTTTAAATAGGATATTTTTAGGATGTTCATAGTTGGCAACCATTAATTTGGAACTTAATTTGAAAATTATATTTTGAGCCCAATATTTTCAAGACGTTCCTAATAATCAATGAATGGTAAGTGTTTTTATTTTAATATTAGTTTTTCAATGGAATAGATTAGGTTTATCTTACCCTAAATTATATAATTTAATTGAAAAGAGAAACAAAATATCGATCTGCTTTCCAAAAATTTGAAGGAAAAAATTATTATGAAAGGAAAAAACTTTTACAACACCATGTTTCCTTTCTGAGTCCACTGGAAGTCTCCTCCAGGACAGCATTCTTAATAGCGTGGAAGGACCACATTCTTAATTCCACCCAAAGAAAAGCATCGACCACACGTACCTTTGCAGAATTCACGCAATTTTGCTTTGCTTCCTTTCTTTCACGTTCCCTTCCCTGGCGTTCGATCCAAAGGAAAATGTGGCTGCTCCACTAATAATATCGATTTATGAGTTATAATAATAGTAATAATCACTTAATATTACGACTTGAAAAATCCCTAGCTATAATTATGGAGAGGAAATAATGAATATGATGGAACCAACGTTAAGATCTGAAAAAGACAAGCTAAAAGAAATGAATAGAAACAGAGACTCATTGATGAAAACACCATTAAGTAAATAGTGCCAATACATACAAACAAAACTTGCAATATAAGCTTGAAAGCTCAAGTAGTCCATCCACTAGACTGAATGACGACTCTCAGGTGGATCCCCGTGATGGTTCTCGGCACCTGTCTCGGGTTTCGACGCTTCCGACGTGGGCGGAATGCAAGAAGAGCGACATATTGGACAGGAGGAATGGGAACACAACCACTTCTCAACACACGGCACGTGGAAACCATGCTGACAAGTTTCCAACACCCTTATCTCCTCCCCCGCGACGAATTCCGTCAAGCAAATAGCACATTCGGCTTCAGCTCCCGCCAGCTTCATTCCAGGCACAAACACCCGCATGGGAGCGGCAGCCAGCGCGACCGGAACCGCCTGGGATGCTGTCTTCGGGTGGTGGTGGAGTTGTAATTGAGGTTGTGCGGGAAAAGAGAGAGCGGCTCTGTTGTTGCGTAGGAAGCAGCGGATGGCTCCGTGGAGAACAAGAGCGCAAATGAGGGCACATAAGAGTATGATGATTATGGTGGCTGCGTAGGCGTGGAAGTCCGCAGGGGTTGTGGGGGCAGGGGCCCGCCACCGGCATCCATGGGGTTCGCAGCCCAAGGGCGGTTGTGGAACGAGATGGATGATATTATGGGGTATAAATGGCAGTGCTGCTAATGTATTTCGATGTTGTTGAAGTAGTAGTCTCATTTGTCGGTCTTATCTGCGTGCGCGAGTGCGTATGTATGTGTATCTTGTTATGTTGTTAGACTTGCTGTGAATAACAAAGAAAATTTGTTGATTGTTGGAATTGGAAGTAGCCTTGGGAGAAGAAGAGGGAGAGGGAGAGAGAGAGAGAGAGTCCAATTATGGGTGTTACTTATAAGAGGAGGATATGTATGTATCTGTGCACATTCTACACTCCTGCTTCTGTTAGGTGTTACGCGACTTACTTTATTTTGATAAAATATTGTGGCAAAACTTAAATAATTGTAATTCAACCTTATAACCTCAATTTTTTTTTATGAGATTCCAGATGAATCTATCACTGTGTTTGGATTTGAAGGAAGGAAAGAGCAAGAAAGAATTGAAAGGAAAAAAAAAAAAGAAAAAGAAAAGTATATTTTCCTTCTTTTGAGGGAAGGAAGAAAATGGAGTGAATGGATTTGTAAGGGAATTAATTTTCTTGGGCTCACCAAAAGTATCCTTCCTCAAAATTAGAGAGAATAGGAAGGAAATACCTTGAAATTGGATTTGGATCTTATTTATTTATTTTTCTTTAATTTTTTTCAATTTAAAAATCAATTTTCCTATAGTTTAAGGATTATTTATATTTATAAATCAAAGTTTAAAGGATAAAAAATTTAGGGAATTATTTACAAATTTTTAAAAAAATTATGTACAAGGTTATAAACTTTGTTTTTTTAGATATTTTCTCAATGGCTCTATAAATGCATTTCAAGTTCAAATTAAGTACTCTATTTAGATGAATGTGATTCCATATGAATATAATTTGTGGCATATTGCCATAGTAAAAATAACATTAAACGTATAATTCAAATGAATTTCAGGCTAAATTTTACACTTCTCCCATATTGAAGTCTAAATTGTTCAATTTCTAAAGACTTTCAATATATTTGTTCCATTAGTTTGTATGAATTGGAGGTGGGTTTCGTTTTGTTTTTCCTTTGTTTTTTTCTTTATTTTTTTTTGTTAAAAAGTATTCTTTTTCATTTTTCAACATATGAATACTCTCCTCTAAAAATACAATACATAAGATAAGTAAAATTGAATAGGAAATTATACGATTTATTTTATATTTCATATGTTCTATGGAAAATGTCGTTAAAAAGTGAATTACTTTTTTTTTTTTTCCGGCGAATGGTAGTAACTACTAGTGAGTGGTGTAAATTAACTGCACACAACAAGAATTGGAGCCGTTTTCTATTTTCAGATGGTCTAAAAATAGCCTGTAGTTGTACAGTACACCTGCTTATTATGGTAAAGTCTGTCAAGCCTCTCGCTTTAAGCAATCCGCGTGCTGGACTTTGCTGAAACCCTTCTTTTATCAACTTTCAGCTTCCTGTCGATCTACCTTAGATTTCACTCCTTTTGCTTTCCCTGTCTTTTTCCATTCTTTTATTTGCCCCACGCACACGATGAATAATAGAAGAAAATGTTTTCAAGTATTACGAAACAGTAACTTAAATAATGAAAATTCACGTCTTTTTTATATGATTTTTTTCTAAATTATAAAACCAATCTTAAATATATAATAAATTTTCGTATGCATCCCGTCAACAAGAAAAAGATTGTTATTATTTATGACCGGTGATGCAAAATCCGCGTGGTTGAGGTTGAGGTTTATAAAAAGGGAAGTAAAGACGTAACGATCAGAATTCGAATGGAACATTTCCTTTGCATGTATTGGACAGCAGAGATACCCAATTGGAATTTGCCAGGAAGATCAACGCAGATAGCGAACGGAATCCAAGCAGCTTATTATTGCATTACAAATGCAACGTGTAAGGTATAAGATGACTCCTCTTGTCTTGTCCTAAAGGGCTGTCGAGCTGAAAAGGAGCTCCACTAAATATGTGGACTATTAGATTTATAACTTCTTAATTTACTTTATCTCTCTCTCTCTCTCTCTCTTTTTTTTATTTTCCTCAATTTATAAATTAATTATTTAAACTTTTAAAATACTATATAACATTATTATAACGTTAAAATCCTTTTTATAATTTTAAGTACTAATTACACGTGATAATATTCTAATAAGATAAATTTAGGATAATTGAAAAAAGATCAATTGAGAGAACCATTACATGTTTTATTAGTGTATCATTAATTTATAATTCTTTTTAAAGTTTTTATGTTGAAATTCTGTTCTAAAGTCGAAGCACCAAAAAATTTGCAAGTAATGTAATTTGTAATAAGCAAATAAATTCAATAGACTATACTTCAGAAGCCAATTAATGTAGATATTCAATAGCATTTAAATATTTACTAAATTCATATAGAAATAGATGCTCCATCTTAAGCTCACCTATTCCTTTGCAATTTCAATTTTAATTCTTTTAAGAGTAGTATAATTAGAATCCAAATTTTAATTCTTTAAAATCAATCGGTACGCTTGTTACATATAATTAGCCAACTATTTACCTTCATATGTAATAAATATATATATGTATGTATATTTCAAATTAATTTAATATCTTTTTGTAACTCTTAAAATTTAAGAGTTTTAAAAAGGAAACTTAAGAGATTAATCATTGGCTATCAAGTAACTATCTTTGCCTTATTTGATTGCTTGTGCAAGTAGTTTTAGTTTAATGAAATGAACCATTATTACATGCTAAATAATTGTTTTGTGATATTTATGCTTGATGTTCAAGGTGGTAATCATTTCAGATAAATGGGTCCTGCCTTGACTAATCGTTATACAAAAGTTAGGATGAAATAGCTTGTAGTTAGGAATTGATATAACCTTTAATGTGGAGGAATAGGTGTGGAACTATAGTTGAGAGGCAAGTTTAGAATGAAATTGCGCATGAGCCACACTTTGTGGTTATCCAATTTTCTTTTATACAATTCATCCCAATAATCAATTTTTTAGCTTCAAGGGGCATGTTAATCTTTTGATTAATTTTAACCTAAACAAACTAATTTATTTTAAACACCTTACGAAAAGATTAATTTTACCTCCAAATTAAATTATTTAATTACAAATGGTCTGACCTAATTTTTGTAATGTTTCTCATTTTGCATTCAATTCAGATTTCCTCATTATCATGTGCGATCCTCTCTATCCCTTTGCTGTAGTTAGATCAAACTAAGCATAGACTTAGTGGTCTAGGTTATAAAATTTCCTAATTAGGGATTGACAAATCCCATCTTCTTACGGGGTGCTTTGGGCCATACCGAGTGACTAACTTGATAACGACTCATGAATAAGTTATGTTTCAATGATATTAAAGCATGAAGATCCATAGGTCTAAAAATGGTGCCTATTTATAGCGAAGGAACCCATGATGCTTGAATAGGATATTCTCTAAACTTCGAATTGTATCCGATAATCTATCAACTTAGGTTTTCTTTTATATATATATATATCTTCTTAAACCTACTTCCTTAGGCAGTGAGTATGATTTGGATCAACACATGTGACGTTCACATGCCCATGTGTCTCCTTTAAGAACTTACTTGATTAGGACTTTTATGAGATTAATGTAATGTTGACAAATCTTCATGGACAACTGGCTATACCCGAACATTAGTATCTTCTATCGATCTTGTTGAACTTTCATATAAATTAGAGCCACAAAAAAGTTGTGTGTAACAAATAAGAAATATGCCATTATACTCCTAATAACACTTTGTTAGGTCTCTCATTACTTTGTGTATACACCAACAAAGATGACTTGCCATGTATAACTCATCCATTGTTCATAGAATCCAGTCGCCCTATTGCCTCTTATTTACTGATCTTCAGTGGCACCTAGTACTAGGACTACGAGAGAGAGTTGTTTCTTCGTGTATGTTGTGTTAGTGGAAGAAACTATCGATATAAATTGGTTGGAGGCTTTTGATGCCTTCCACATTACAAAATACGCAATTGTCCCGGGCAAATATCTCTCTAGGGGATTTCAATCGGCTTAAAGACATACATACATTTTCTCGAAAATATAATCAGAAAGCATTTACATAATACCCACCTGTATATGTGTGCATTTATGAACATTTTAAGGTTAAGTTCATGTTGGGATATTATTTCCCCATTACATTGTTGAATTTAATTAGTTGTGTGGTTACGAGGAGGAACTTGACGAAGGCATTTATTACTTTTGTTTCTTATTTGTATTCATCGTAGGATGTGTCGCCTTAAGGGATAGGATTGCCTTCTTGTTCACGTATCAAAACTTATCTTCATACGTAACGTTCAAATGGGCGTTGCCACAAAGCCGAAGATGACTGGATAAGTGGATGATAAGGCAATTCGATTCTCCAACCGAAACGGCCCAAAAAAGCAGACAAGAATTGGTGAATGATTCCGAGAAAAATTACATGGAATTCGAGAGAAAAAGACAAAGAGTGTGAAAGAGAGACGTAGACACTTCGAGGTCCGTATCATCCATACGGTATCCAAGCGTTTTCGAGAAGTAATGGGGTACATCATACAACGTGGTCGTGGTGATATCAAATACGACTCTACGTGTATTTGTTGTTTGTATTAGTTGGACGAGAAAGGCTGGACCCCTTACTCATTGTTGAATGGACGTGGACCCTATTTCATTTTCTGATTGTCCACCAAGAAGACATTTGGAAAAAAAGGATTCCTTAGTACTAATACATTATGTGTTTTATTGAATAATAGATAAATAATAATAATATTAAACATAAATTAATGATATTAGTATAATATTTTCACGTGTTAGAATTTTTGATACTTATATATATTTATCACTTGTTAAGACACACGATTTTACTAGTACCATTAAAATCTTTCTCAAAAGTTAGTGTACATCACTCATTAAACATGGTTGATGGTACAAAACAAAACCTAGATCTCATTATTTAGGGAACTCCCACACTCCCCATTTGAATTATTTCTAAACAAAACGAAGCTTCTTTCGTTTAAGATTGGTTTTTTCTTTTTTCTTTTTTTTTTTTCTAAGGACATTTCATGCTAGCTAACAGGTGCGAGGTGATAAAAGTTTTCCTATCTCCAATTATTGTCTCTTCCAATCCTATACCTTATCTAATTATATATTGTCGTATATGGATATAAAAATGAAAAAGGGTTTTATTTAAATATTTTGTTTAATGACATTTAAGATGTTTCGATTGTTGCAAGAACGAATTTAGCTTTGGTGCTTTTATTCCTTTCTTATCTTGTTAATTTCTCTCTTACGACTTCATATTATGGTTGGATCACTTGGGGTTTCGCTTTGGACAAGTCCTCGTCTATGATATCGAGGAAATTCCTATAAAGTTTTCATTGATTAAATCTCTCTTGGTTCATCTATTTTTCATCTTATTAATATCTATTTCATGTCTATTTAAATCTTACATTTGATAAAAATAGGACACAAAAAAGATGAAAATAAAATCTCATATATATATATCTTTTTTAAAAATTAATTATCCAATTAAAATAATTATCTCTAATACACAAAATATATTTTTTTTTCAATTTTTTTTCTTTCAAAAGTATGTGAAATTTCATTTCTCAATTCTGACACTCTAATCACTACTTGTATCATAATTATGAAATAGAAATAAATGAGATACAAATAAGATGATTTTGAAACATTAGATTTCAAATAGATACAGATTTTTCAATTTTTTTTATTTTAAAAGTACGTGAAATTTTATTTCTTAATTCTGACACTCTAATCACCACTTGTATCATAGTTATGAAATAAAAATAGATACAATATAAATGAGATAATTTTGAAATATTAGATTTCAAATAGATACAGATTGGACATAGAACAGATACAAATAAGATACAAACATAAAAACAGGTCATCTAAACAAGATCTAATTGGTTTAATGAAGGATTTAACGTTATGGATTTATGTTAATCAAGACAAATTTCCCGGTAAAGAGTTGATTCTTGAAGAATAGATGAATTTAGGATAGAGTAGACCTTAGTCCATGTCTAAGATAGGTAGATAGTGGAAAATTGTTGTTGATAATGTAAGACGTACTTGATTATGGGCAAGTGGTGATTGTAGAAAATTGATGACTTAACTACTAATGGTGAAGGTTAGCTTTCATGTTATTTATCACTTACAGCCGGTTTCCTTTGCTGCAGTAGTAATTCCATCCCCCTTTATTTCGTATGTTAGAGCTGTCAGAGCATTTAATTGCATTTTGAGTTTGTATTGGAACAATTCCATAAAGAATTCCTAATAATTTGTTATTTAGACCTATGAATAGATATTTAATATTATTGGAATAGCTTTTTTTTTTTCTTAAGTACCCCTAATAGATTAATAAATGACAACGTAATATCGACTCATAATTTATTATAACTCTTTTTCATTCCTCAATAATACTTATAACATAATATTCTTAGTCCATTTAGCATAATAAGTACATCGTTAATATTCACATGATATTGATAAACTGAACATGCTTGAATCTCACATTAGCTGTGGCAAAAAAAAAAATGTCACAATAATGCTTGCTAAATGAGATTGGGTACGATATATACCAGGATACGTATATTGTATTACCAGTGTTTATCCTGTATAATTTGATTAATTTCTACTCATCACTATATACACATATATATATATATATATATATATATAGACACACCTTTACACGTCAATAAAATTTCAGCTTAAATTCCTACATCATCAATCAACACGAAGTGCTGGCCACGTTTACGAGTTTTACACGAATAGCACCGCAACTTAGACAGGCATTACAAGACAAATCCACATTTTAAAGTTAATATTCTGTCGTCGTTCCATGAATTGAAATGGGGCTTTCTGGAATCTTTCTCGACCGTAGACATTACAAGACAAATCAGGCCGGAATGGGGTTGCCTCTTTAATCAGGCAACTCTACAACGCATTGGGACCATCACATTCACATATTATATCATCCTTAATGCAAAACACGGACCATCCCATCGTCGATCGTATCATAAACGCAATTATAACCCCACTTACAATTTCATTAATTGTGCAGAGACTAGAGAGACATGTCCTACCCTACCACCTCTCTATTATCATTAATATTATGGGCCGATGATCCTACAAAGTCAACTTATTACATTAATTATTATTGCTGTAAAGGATGCACAGGCACCACCAACATGGATGCATGGGACGGCAAAAAGATAAAGAATAACTAAAATGGAAACTTTAACTTTTAATTATTAACCTGCATTTTACTTTTTTTTTTTCTTTTTTTCAATTTTATACATGAATTTTGGACTTAGCCTATCATACACTCAATTAAATATATACTTGATACAGTGTACAGTTTCATTATCTCTTACTAACCTTGTTAGTTTACTTAGCATTATCAATCAGTGAATTCGTTCCACATTTTTTTTTTTCAATTCTTAGCAAACTATTATATTTTGCAGTCAACCATATTGGAAAATAAAATGAAGCAAACCAAATTTAATAAAACTTATATTATAGAAAAAAGAAAAGAAAAGAGAAGTTAAACAAAAGAAAAAATCATAACCTCATTATATACTATAGGATCAGTGAAACTCATGTTGAAATTAAGAAAGACCGTATCCTTCATCCCCATGTCGAAGCCTCTTTCTCCTTCCTCTCACTATTGAAATTGATGCCTTACCATGCCATACTTTCAACCAAAACCCTAATCCAAACAATTGGTGCTTGGACAACTAACACAAAACCACTATATCTTAGGAATACACTAGACACTACATAATAACCACAAAGGTAAGAACTTTACTATAAATTGGACCACAAAAACAAATAAAATAAACACAATCTTAAGAGAAAGATCATACCTACCAACACAAAACCACTCGCTAAAAAATTTCTAAGGTTTTGCAATGGGTTTCTGTAATACATTAGGAAAAAAAAAAGGGATATAAAAGAATAAAGTCATAAAAATAGAATAAAGGATAACTAAGTTATAAGTAAGAGGTATTAAGGTTTTAAGTAATGGTTATGTTAGAAGTACGTAAGTTTACCGACTTAGCCATCATGTAATATATGTTACGTTATTTCCTAAAAACTCTTTTAAACTTCTTGGGATTAACAAATAGGACTCTTCCACTACAAACCTAAGAAACCCTTAAGGTATGTCAAGTATTTTATTAAAATTTATTGGTTTTTAGAAAAAAAAGTTAAATTGATTTTAAATCTCTCTTGGTAGTGTAACTTATCTGAAGAAAGGAATCACAAGGCTTATATAATCTTTGGAGACTTCTAATAGTAAGTAAAGAGTCAATTATAAAATTTAGGTTTTGATTAAATTTAAGTGATACACATTGATATTTTAGGGTATATGCATTGATCGGTTGTGGGAAAACAAAGAACTCAAAAGAATTATCAAAACCAAGATAAAGTATTCATTACATCGTATATTTTTCTTATAATCTTTCTATTTAATAAGCTTTTGGTGATGATTTGGTGATTAAAGTAATAAAAGTAATGGAAAATTTTAATATTGATGGAGTAAAAATTGATTTTGAATTAAGGATATTTGTGATGTATTGCTAATGAGGTTTTTGTTGAGGAGTTGGATTGTTTTTATTAATTTAAGGGTGTTTTGATTCATGTGTTGAAGTATTAGAGGATAAAATAGATTTAGAAAGGTTTTGGGTAAAAAAAAAAAGAAAAAAAGAAAGGATTTCGATTAGAACGTTATACGATTAAAAGATATGACGATGTCTTTAGTTATGTCCCTTGCAATAGGCGACGTGGATTGGTAGACTAGAAAATTATACGACTAAAAGACACGACCGTGTCCTTAGTCGTATCTCTAGTTATGTCCTTTACAGTAGTGAAGTGTAACTCAGTTACACGACTAAAAAGACACGATCGTGTCATTGACCGTATTTAGGTTTTGCTTCTTTAAGTTGAGTTTTTCCTCTTCTTTTTGTTTTATTCATTTGTTACTTCTAAAGTAAACTTCTCTAATATATCATTAAGTGAATTTAAGGAGATTTAAATGGTTTAAAAGTGAGTTTTAATTAAGAAAAATCGTTTATTCAATATTAAAGAAGTTTAATGAGTATCTCTTATTTCTAAGATTTAAAGCTAAGCGTGATTCATTGGTAATGAATTCTAAATATCTAGGTACGTAACACTTACTTATTATATGTGAGTATTAGGATAACAAAAATTAATGCGAATTAAATATATATCCAGCTTATGTATCTTTTTGTTACTTGTATTTAGCTCATTCTAGGAACTTAGAGTGGTAAATCCTTAGGGAGGAACCTCGATAATCCTCGTGACATGTTGTTCTTAGTGGAGTCTCTCTTAGAAATGATCTAAAGTAGATCTAGGATATTGTAAAGGGATTCGAAGATACATACCTAACATTAGGTTATAGAAGGGCTCGAAGAGGCATGCCTAAACGCTAGGTTGTGATATGAACGGGGTCATGAGAACCATTATCATGTGTTGTGTGTTTGACTTAAAAACAAAGATAATTAAATGAATTGTATGATTTACTTGTTTTGCATTCTTACGCATGTGAATATGTATTGTTTGATCGTGTGCATGTAGTTGTGTGTTGCATACCGAACTTCAAGTTACTTTATTATATTTGTAGTTACAGGAGTTATAGTGGTATTACTTGATTGTACAACTTATGAAGGTAATTGTTACTGTCTTAGGAATAAGAAGGGTGAGAACAACGTATGATATTGAAGAATATCCTAAGAAATTAATTGATAAGATTATTTAATCTTATATGATAGCATTGATTGATTAGGCATGAATATTTCTTAACTAAAAGTTATTCTAGTATTATTTAGAGATTTAATTGCATAAGATTATTTAGAGACTTTTATAGTATTATTAGAAGTCATCAGTCGGATGTTATGCCTGACGTATTATTAAAGACTAGGGACACGTGGCGGTCTGTGACGTCTTCAGTTTAGGGTGTTACAGTTTCAATCTAAGGTTTAAATGCGTAAATGTAGGAGGGAAAACGATTAATTATTGTTGGTGTAGCTTTGAATTGCTTAAGTTTTGGCTTTAGTTCAATCTATTTTCGTAATGAGATCTCAATTTCGCATGTTGAGGAAAGGGGAAGTAGTTTCAACAGCGGGAAGCAAGGTAAGGTTTTCCTTCATTTGGGTTATTTAGGTTTAGAGATTGTAATAAGTGATTATTATTTTTATTTGTTTAAATTTTCTTTTTTCTTTTTTGTAATATATGTGTTTTTAATTTTAGTTTTGCTTCATTTTACTTTCTAATGTGGAAATTATTTTCCAACATGGATGCTGACTGTAAAATATAATAGCTTACTAGGAAATAAAAAAACATATGGCACAAATCTATTGGGTGATAACAATAATCGAGGTATATGCTGGAACAAGTATATATTTAATTGAGGGGTTAATGTCATGATTGGTACCTCAACTTTACTAATTTTTTTAATTTACTACCTAAACTTTTAATTAGCCAATTTAATATCTAATTTAACTTTTAGTTGTCATATTTAGTACCTAGCTTAACTTTGTTAGACGCCGTTAGCCTACATAGATTCTTTAATCAATATAGCCCTGACACATGTCATAACATGTGAAAAACATGCAAAATTAGCAACTTGAGCTATCCACTCTCTCTTCTCTTACTATGTTTCAATGCCTTATTTAGTGTTTTTTCAAAGTTTCTTAAATACAGAAGAAAAGGGTCTTATTTCCACCATGTAGGTAAGCCTTCATCTTCCTCCTTCTTGGATCAGATAACTCCATGCAGACCTTACTTTTCTTCTATATATATATATCTTTTTGTACACTCAACTAAATCTAAATATAACCTTACTCCAAAGCTCTACTTTAACACTATCACAAATCTCCCACCACCATTACCACAATAAAGACACCCTCTTACTCTTGAAAAACGTACCTAAATAGGTTCCTTAAACTGGATGTTTTAACTTAGATAAAATTCAAATCTGATAACAATGGAGCTACTCGAACATGCTACATTCAGTAGGTTTTTTCTCCCTTCTTTATTCACCTCTCGGCAAACCACTACGACCACTGTATTATAGGCATCGAACATTACAAGACATATCCTTTTTCTTGACCCAAATCTCATGAAGTAGCAAGAAAATCAAATCCAAAAATCAAGCTTCACTTGTTTTTTCATATAAGTTATGTGCAGAAAATATATATATGTTAAAGATTCGATTTTTATCATTAAATCTTTATACAAATTACACATAATGAAATTTAATACATATTGGAATATGTGTCAAATGACTTTATCAAAAGAATACGCTTGGAGATAATTAAAATGTCAACTTAAATTCGAAATATATATTTGCATATATATATATATATGTGGTGATACTTTCATAATAGTGAAGAGTTATCTTTGATTCCATTTTTGAATGTGCTTTTAGCATATTTTGGATCAAATTTTTGTATAATCTTCAAGTAATCTTAGGGTAGATTAAAGATATTGTAACTTTATGGGATTTGGAACTCAAAAGGAGAAAGAAAAATCAAGTTGAAAATTGACTCTTGTAGAAGTAAAATTGCAAACTTGTAGTTTGAAAAGCCCTTACATTATCATTTGTCCCACCTAGACCATTTCTTTTAGCTTCCCTTCTATGTAATAAGAAATGCTGAGTAAGGGCACGAAAGCGAAAGAAAGTAGAGAGATATAAAATATGGTAGGATTGGTTTGAGGCTTGGGAGTTTCTTGTTGGTTATTGTATGAGCATGTAGGTAATTTATTTTGATTCATCTTAACTGGAGTCATACATAGCAACTGACAACACGTGTCAAGCTATCATTCGTCTGTTTGTCCATTTAGGTTAATGACTAACGGCCTCTAACAAGTTAGGTACTAAATATGACAACTAAAAGTTAAATTAGGTATTAAATTGACTAATTAAAAGTTTAGGTAGTAAATTAAAAAAATCGATAAAGTTAGGGTGCTAATCGTGACATTAACTTTTTAATTGACTGTATAATAGGTTAAGTACAAAGTTTAAGTATAATATTGAAAAAAAAATGGTAAAATATAGGTGTAATCCGCAACAATATCCCTTTAATTATTCATCCAAAAAGTTTAACTTTCAATCTTGTCTTTACATGCAAAGGTAATACTAATAAAAATGTGTTATTATAGTGTTAGCCAATCTAAACTATTAATATACTAAAATATAATCTATATCGTCTATCTTATAATAGGCGAACCTATCACCTGAATAACAGGTTAGGCTACTTTGTTATATTAAGTAACCTACTAAAAGCCAACGTTATGGTTAGAAGTGTGTAAGTGGGCCAATCTAGCCCAACATACTTTAGCCTATGAGTTAAACGAGTCGAGTTCATTTGACTCGCTTTTTAAATGAACTAAGAAATCTTAGCCTTAACCCGTTCAAAAATAGGTTAAACGGGTCGACTTGTGAGCTAAAGGCATAAATAAGTTAAATATGTCGATTTAAACCGACTCACTTTGACTTATAGGTTAAATGGGCTGAACTCATTTAGCTTACTTTTAAATGGATAAAAAAACCTTAGCCTTAACCTGTTTTAAAAGCAAGTCGAACAAGTCGGCCTGGAAGCTAAAACCCATTTACACACCTCTAATTACAGTAATGATATTGTTAATATTACCATAAGAAAATCCTCATGATATTTATTCAATAAGAAAAATCTATGCCAAAATAACTTCCACCACATTTTCAATCCACTTATGTTCCCTTCATAGTAGTTTTTTTAATAGTTTTGAAAAACTATAGTGTTAATAAAAATACTATAAATTATTGGATTTTTCTATTGTCCCAGCCTTATTTTTAACGCGATCAATCTCGCCTTTTATCTCACCGTTAATTTATATTCTTTTAGATTCGAACCATTTTATTTTAAAAAGTTAAATAAATGGTGAGATAGAGGGCATCATCGATCCAGTCAAAATGGAGGATATGACAGTAGAATCTCCCAAAAGAATTTTCCAAAAATATCCTCTAAAAAAATACTAAAATTATGGGAATGTCATAAAATTCAATTCTAACCACACTTACATCCTTCGAAATGTAATGAGATTGTACAATAGTTATTGATCATCTCAACATGATAAAAATGATGGATATCCCATAAACTACCATATTTTGCTTGAGAATTCTAAAATCGTTATAATATAGTTTTGAGTACATTAAGGAATGCTTGTACACAAACGTATAGAGTGGTGTCAATGTCATCCAAAGCCAGAGGAAAAATTAATGGTGATTGTGATATGAAGAGCTAGAATCTTAAGAAAGTAATTAGATCATTTAATTCCTAAAAGATTTGTCTCATGTTCCTACATAGTACATCAATGTATTAAGTAATTCCTTTATTAAGAAACTTACCACTTTATTATCAAATTCTTTCATGGATGTTTTCTAACATTTTCTTAAAAATTTTTGTAGACCCTATAGAAATTATTGAACCAATCAAACTAAAAAAAAAAAAATATATTCACATTTTATTGTTGCTCCGTAGAGCAATGTGACTTCGAGAAGTAATACGCTCTAATGGTGAAGTAAATTCACTTTAGTTGCTTGTCCTTGGATATGTAGGAAGTAATTAGCATTTAGGAATTTAATAGGTGAACTTGTTAAATGATTTTAGTTTAATTATTGAAATGAAAATGAAACCTAAGATCAAGTGGAGCTCTAAACAATTGAAAATGCATAGGACACCATTATCTCTTATTGCATTCTCACTATGGGAAGCCAATCAACTTGGAAATCACTCGGTTTATTGCCACACTTATGAGGTTGATTGACCTACTTTTCCTTTAGAACCTTTACATTTTTAACTTGAGGGGTTTACAATCAATATGCCTAGGCTAATTGCTCCAAAATCATTTTAGGCCTAATTGACCTAGGCCAGATCCATTAAGTTATTTCCTCTTCTTAGGTTTTATTTGTTTTTCTTTTTCATGCATGTATTATTTAATTTTTTTTGTTATTATTAATCAATTAATAACTTCTTGACATAGGAAAGGAAATTTCATGGCATACAATTTTAAAAATTTATATATATCGTTAAATATGATACACTAATCTATGGGTCAAAGGGGCCATATCCTCTCAAAATTTTGTATGCTAGTTAGTATTTAAAAAAAATTGATTAGTCTTAATTAATAATAATAATATTATTTTTAAAATTACCAATCATGAAATATCTCATATACATATATAAATAAACCGGTTTCTTAAAACATCTTGTGAAAAAATTTATTTATATATATTTTTTGTATATATTCATATTTACACTTATATGTCATTATGATTATTTTTTTTTACTTTTAACAATGTAATTTATGATATTACTTACCTTACTTTCAGATTTTCAATAAAGAAATGTCTCATTAATTTTACAAAGCACTATGGAATGTCTTGTAAATATGACAAACACGTGGCATTATTTAATAGCTTTATGTTTGTGGTATTTTAGTTAGTGTTCAAGCACCCATAAAAAAGGCATTTGTCATATTATTAGGAATTTGACAATTATTTGTCATTAATTTTTATATTTTATTTTATTACATTTTTAATAAAGAAAACTCTTGTAACATATATTGTAAATGCAAGAAAAAATGTATAAATCCAACGTGGACATAAGAATAAGAAAACTTGGCCATCCCATTGTAATAATTCTGCGTCTGTCCCGGAGTCTTGGAAGGATAGATCTATTCATGGGGTTAATTGAGTGTCCCCTATCTAGGCAGTGATACTCTTTCGAAGTTTTTCCACAAGGCATGCCCTTTGTAAAAGTTTCGATTACTAAGATAACTAGTTAAGAACTTCCGCAATGCACAGATGAAAATTTGAATTATATTAAAATTTCTTATTTTGAAAATAACAAAGGTAAAGATAATTTGATGTCATATGTATTATCTTAAAAATGTGATCCATTAAAATATTTAATTTATTTATTAATGAAGGTACATTGAAGAGTCCACACAATACACATTTAAAAGTTTCAATGGTGATTATAATCTTTTTAAATAACAAATATAAATATAATATAATGTTTTGTATATTATCAAAAAAGTTTGAATAATGATTATGTTATTTTATATTATATGAAATGTATATCAAAATTATATTAAATATTACATATCTTATATTTATACGTGGAAAATCGTTTATGCAAATAAACAAATTTAGAATCGAATGGGTTTTTTGAATCGAATAAAATGTATTAAGAAAGTATTTATGGAAGAAAAAATAAAAGCTATGCATTTATTTTTATAAGAAATGAATAATTAATCATCGTGATTTATACACCACAAATTATGTTGATATGCTTAAAACAAAATAACCACAAATTATGTTGATATGTTTAAAACAAAATAACCAATCGACATTAAGGCACTAAGCATCTAAAGACAATTATTAGCATGTTTTTTCTTTGCTAAAGACAATTATTATGTACTAATTATCATTATCATAATACTAAGTAAATGAACATTAATGGTTATATGAGATCCAAGAAGGTTAAATTTAATTAAGGACCTTGGCAAAGCAAAGCTAACCTAGTGAAATTTGCATGGCAAGCACGAACGCAGGATATGGCCTGTTCAGACATATGGGAAATGAACGCCCTAAATTTAAGAGTGGTTCAAAGATGGCAAAAGAACTAATTAGAGCAGCTAACTGGATTGATGAAAGGGTGACTGTTCGGCTCAGAAATGGAAATAACACTTTTTTCTGGTATGATAGTTGGTCTTAAAATGGTTGCGTGTCGAAGTGGTTGTATGGTCTGTTAAATAAATTTGATGAGAGTGAATCAAGTATACATCGGACCGGATCACTGGAATGAAGAGGTCGTCAGGTATCCTATCATTGTCATTGATGACGAGGAGGCAGAGGATGTTAGCTGCTGGCCAGAAGAAGTGAATGGCGAATTATCTTCAGAAACATCTTACAAGCAAATGAGTATTGAAGAGCTGAAAATAGAGACAAGCCAGGGTTGGGATTGGATGGAAGATCCTACGTAATAGAATCCCTAATAGAGATAATTTGAGGAAACGAGGAATTAATTTCCCTTCTGAATGCCCATTATGCCCATCAAAGATATGGAAGAGAACGTCCAGCACTTATTTGTGAACTACAGGTGGGTTAAGGGACTCTGGTGGAGTTTACATATCCCTGCCCCAAATCGGAATGTTTGTTTCGATGAATTCAAACACTGACTGTGACAGAAGGCTATCTACAAAAGGAAAAACTGGAAGTCTCCGGTAGCTTTGATGCAGAAAATGTTCTTATTTGCTATAAGAGCTATCTGAAAAAAATATTCAGATCGCAAGAAAACTCAGAAGAATGGACTCGCATCTGAATGCAGGCAAACCAACGGTGGACGTTGAGTCGCACTAGAAGGCATCCATCTAACCTTCTTAAATTTTCTTACAGGATGGGAAAAACCGAGGGAAAGATGGGTTAAAATAAATTGTGATGGAGGCTCTAGTTCAAGTGATAGAACAGCAGGTGTGGGTGTTGTTTGCAGGGATTATCTAAGGGGTTGTCCTGGGTGGCGTCTCTAATCATATCCAAAAAGCATCGCCGTTAGAAGCTGAATTATGGGTTGCCTGTGAAGGAATTAATCTAGCCTGACACCTTCATGTAAACATAGTCATTCTCGAAACTGACTCCAACCAGCAATAGAGATTGGATACAAAAGCAAGACTTAAATCTTAACATATGTCATCCAGTTTTGACTATGTGCCGAACTAACCTCATTTTATTTGATGATGTTATTCTTAGCAGTATGCACTGTGATGGGAACATGGTTGCTGATGCATTGGCAAGACGTCGTCTCCAGAGGAAGAGGATCTGTTTTTTTTTTTTTTTTTTTTAATGTTTTTTGTTCTTTATTTCTATACTGTTCATGAAGAGTATAGCATGTTTGTATTCAATGACTGATGTTGTTTGCTTTGTGGTTTCTTTAATGAAAAAAGAAACATTAATAGCATTTAATGACAATCAACATTCACTTTTTTCTATTCATGGAATTTTGATACTATCATAAAATAATTTAGTTAATCTATATGCTTCTTATTACTTCTTTTATAAATATATAGGCTAAGTTCTAGAATAAAAAAATTATGATTTCTAGTATGGTGTTGACTATTTTAAGAAAGACAAAAAATTATGCAATTTTTTTTTTTTGTTTTCACCAAAAACTTTTGTGTCAATTTTTTTCTCCTCCATATTTCTAACCATTAAATTTACATGTAATTAACTATATAGATGTCTTGCAATTAACGTTTTAGATAATTGATATTCTTAAATTTACATCATAGAGCATATTGGTTGGTATTATTTTAGGTTGGTTGTGTATATATATATATATATATATTCTCTCCATTTTTTGACACTATATATCATAAATTGTTAAATATATGGTGATATCACTATTATATAATCATAAAAATATATCATATAAATGTTGATTACATATGATTATTGATTTTTTTTATATTTATATATTATATTAAATAAAAGAATTATATTATTGATTATCGATTATTTGATACTATATATCATAAATTTTATCATTTTTTCCTAATGATATTTAAATTTTGTAAGAATTGTAATCCTTTTCACATTATATATTTTCATCCAATTTAGCATTTGCACTTATACATCTCAATTTTAGATTCAATATAGTCATAAATTATTGGTACTCTTTATTATACCTTTATTTACCTTGTTGTTATTAGATTTTCTTAAATTCTACTATTAATTTATGTTGATATCAACTTTAAATCCTACCATTAATTGATATTATTAATCATTAAAGTTTCATTGTCATAATTTGTACTTTTATAAAATTAAATGATCAATACAACATACATAATTGCAAAAAAATAATTTTTGATAGCAAAAAATATCAAAATGACAAATGAAAAAAAAAAAAAATACAGGCGTATAATGAATTAAATAATTTAATGGGATGTCAACATAGAAAGACCAAAAAATTTCTATGAAATGAAAGAATTAAGTTCTCGTGAATTCATACACTAAGGGCTCATTTATGAGAATTTTACTTGTTTACCATTATATGTAATAAATATTATGTATTTATTAATTATATAAAAAATATTACTAATTTATTAGGTCTATCTTGTATTTTTAAGATGCAACGTACATTTAATTATGTTAATGTCGCATATCTTAAATGTGATATTGGTACATGTATTTATATTGCATTTAAGAGATATAACATATATACAATTAATTTATATCTCATCTCGCAACTACTATAATCAAAATATTAAATCATATTTATAAAAATGATGCTTTTATTATTTTCAATGTCACATTTTTCAAATGCTATTTAAGGTTTGTATTTACATAATATTATTCATTTAATTCATATTTATGTAATTTTTTTTTTTAAAAGTAGACGTGTTTCACCTACTTATTCATATTTTATATTTTGTTCCATCTTTTCGTTACTACATCATTATATCCCTTTAATGTAGTGTAATCATTCTATGAATACCTTTATTTTGCTTTCCTCAAGTATGGATTTCTTTAAATTGTACTATTAATTGAAGCAATAATATTCAAAGTATATCAATCTTAAATTTTTCTTTTAGTTGGCATTGATGATAATAAAATAGAATTGCTTTTCCCAATACGTTTCTTGAATTACTAAATGAATAATTAAAGGAAAAATAATTTGTAATAGGAAAAAAAGGTGTTAAAATTGACAAAATGAAAAGGATAAGTAACTTGTGAGTTAAATTATTGGAAGGATATGTAAGATAGATATATTTTATGTTTCATATCATATACAAAACGTATATCTCTATTTAGTAGTTATTCGTTATCTTCCATCATATCATAATTAATATTTCAACAAATGTACATTAGAAAATTGTTAAAGATATCTGTTTCAAATTCTATGATTTTATTCATTATATTTATTTCATTAACATATCTTCATTGTAATATATTCTAATAATTATAATAGATTCCTTTCTTTATGATGTAATAAAAACTTTTTATTTGAAATTATTGATGACAAATAAATTTTATTCTTGTATATTCATTATTATTTTGTAATGCTTAGTAACGTTACTCTAAGTTATTAATATCCTTAATTTTCATTCAATAGGATATGTATTTATCACAATAAATATGAAAAAAAGTTCTTTATACATTCATCAAATTTTGATTTTCTAATAAATATTGAATCATTTACAATAAATTATGAAATAAAATATATAATAGATAAATGAAGAGAATAAAAGAAAAAAGTTGCACTATATGAGAGGTAATCCAAATGGTTCTCAACATCAATTTTTACCACCCATAATTCAAATCGAATTGAAAGTTTGATCAATTCTATTTCTTTATGATAATTAAATGATGTTTTGACTATTCACCAAAAGATATAAAACATACAAATTAGTCGAAAATAAATATACTGAATTTATAAATTCATAATCTAAAAAAAAAAGAAGAAATTACAAGGTATGGTTTTTATTTTTGGTTAAATCTAATACTGATATTAATGAGTATTACAAAATGATAATTGAAGCTCAAAGTTTCGTTCTAGGTTTGAGTTTCAGATTCTCAACATACAACACACATATAATCTTTTATAACAATTTCAAAATCTACATAAAGGGAAACACAAAAAAGTTTGCCCTCTTCTTCTTCTTCTCCTCCTTCTTCTTCTTGCACAAGATTGGCCAACTAGTCTATTAAGTGATTCCACTTGCATGAAACTGGGTATAAAGTTGATATGCTAATTTTGTCCTATAGTGAAAAGAATATTATTAGAATATCTAAATTCCTAAAAGAGGGAGTTAAAATTGAAAAATGAAAAGAAAATTGAAACTTTCACTTGATTTTACTTGATTACAACTATTAAATCACCAACATACCTCATACAGCTCCAAGATTTCTTATTTGAATTAAATTACTCCAAATTTAAAAACCTAATAGTAACATTTGATTCCTTGTTCAATATAATACATTGATTCCTATAAAAACCCTAACTTCTAATGAAGTTTCACAAATTCAAATGGTGATGACAACAAATAGAAGTGCATAATTAACAATAATATATAAGCAAATGGATTGGCTAACTCGATAAAACATAAATTCAAGCAAATTTTTTTTGAAAAAAAAATTACATGTATCATTTAAAAATTAATACAGAGAAAAAATAAAGAAACAATTATAGAGAGGTTCTAATAATTTTAATGTAAATGCTAATCTAAATCATCAATAACAAGAAAGATACGATCTAAAGTCATCATTTTAGAAAAGAAAAATGTCAAATTATTAGTACGCATTTCAGTAATTAGAAAAGGGGAACAAAATAATTCGAAAGGAAGGGAATGAAAGAAAGAGAATAAAATGATAAATGAAAAATGTGAGAACAATGGCTAGACGACCCATTTTGTGGTAGATATATACAATAGATAAAAATGATAAGTAGGGATTAAAAAATATGAATTAATGAAATATAGAGTAAGAAATTAATTGAGTTATAACAAATATTGAAAATTAAAAGTAAAATATATTAGAAAATAAATGTGATTGAATTGTAGTAGATACCATCATAAAAAACTAAAATATAAAAATAGGAAAGTGCTTCTCAAACTATATATTATTAGTTAAGGGCCCGCGTTATATATAGTTAAAAGTTTGAATTATAGTAATAAAATTTTATTTTTTGAAAACAATGAACAAAAACATATTTTAATGTTTTATGTATTATCTAAAAAATATTATATGATAAAAATTTTAATTCATTTACTAATTGACATTATAATATATTGTAATACGATATATAATTTTCACATAAAAAATGATTTAAGATGAATTACTGAATATTAATTTACTGCAATAAAATATAAAAAGTAAAAAATTTTGAAATCATATTAAATTATTTAAAAAAGTCTTACAATGCATAGATATAAGTTTAATTGTTGGTTATAATATTTTAGAATAAAAAATATAAATATAATATAATATTTTTATGCATTAAAAAGATATGTTAAAAAATTATTTAATATAAACAAATTATTCATGATATATGATTTGTTGAATATTCAATGAAACAAAAAAAAAAATAAAATAAAATAAAAAACACATACACACAAACTTTTTCTCCTCTCTCCCATTAGCATGTTGATAAATTAGTATTTATCAAGTTCTTCTAAATATAATGGACATATAAGCATTTACATTTTCGAGTTTGCATAAATAATAAAGTTTGATTCCTATCTCCATTGATTATCTTTTAGCTGTTCTTAATTCTTATACTTTTATTACCACTTTAATTTTGAGAAATCGTTGGCCCTATAATCTCCCTTCAAAACATATAAATGGTTGGCATTATTAAATTTCCATGATGATGGAATGTTAATTCCTATCTTCATTAATTATCTCTTTATTCTTCAAATTTTTATTGCCTCTTTTGTTTTGAGCATTTTTCATTTTTGCCAACTAATTTTGAAAAATTATGAAATTGTTCAAACTTTTATTACCTTTTTAATTTTGAGGACTTTTCTTTTTTGCCAACTAATCTTGAAAAATTATGACCTCTTTAAATTTCTTAAAAGACTATAAACATTCACATGATTATATTTTTATAATAATGAGATGTTGATTCCTATCATTTATTAATAAAGATTCCATTAATTTTTTTCAAAAATTTAGAAACTATTCAAATTCAACCTTTCTCTTAGCCATTTATCTTTATAAAATTTTATTTCATTAATGATTCGATCATATTATGTTATTTTTATTTTTACTAATCAATTATTCTTAATTGTGATTTAAGGATTTGTTCCTTCCAATAATGTGTCTTGTTTTGATAAAGAGAAAGAAATAAAAATGTCAATTTTTATACCCTTTTGCTATTTCTTTCCAAATAATAAGCTTATAACTAAAATGTTTCTACAAGTTAAAACATGCATGACACATCAAACCTTAAAAGAGTTATAGAGGGAGACCAACTTTCCATTATAGTGCACCATATATATGTTGAATTATTACGAGTTTTAATTTTATATCTCTTAATTGAAAATTACAATAGGATGAATATGGATGGTGGAAAAAGTGTAGTACATATTAGAATCAAATACATTATGAGAAGGGTGAAATATAAAATAAAAAAGGAAGGAAAAATAATTTATTGAATGCAAAAAATAAAAGGAGGTTGAAAGGCATTAAGTATCCCTAAATTGCATTAATTTTTATCATTATTGATTGTCTATTTGTAAAAAATCTATTGATCGATTTCAATAAATTAATCTTTCCATAAAGTAGGAAATAATTTGTCCTCTCTCTCTATCCATTTACCCTTCAACAAAAAAAAAAAAAAAGAACAAAGAAACACTCATTATTTTATTCCTTTAGTTATTTGTTTATAAAGTGTGTATATCTTGGCAAATGGATCTATTCATGACATATTTAATCTAAAATAAGGAGACATGAGGAGTTTGAGCCATTTTCTTATAAAACCATTGTCATATAGTAGCACTATTTATACATTTGTTTTATGTCTCTTGAGGTAATTTAAAATGATAATAAGACTGATATGGATAAGAAAAAAAATGCGATATATTATTATATAAAATGCATAGTGAGATAATTGAAATAAAAAAAATTAATTGAATGCATAATACATAAAATTAGTCGAAAAGGGCTAGAAAGACATTGAGTACCTCCAAATTATATCAATCCATGTCTTCATTGATCATTCTCTTATAAATACTAGGTTGATTAATTCCACAAATTAAAATTTTTACAAAAAAGAAAAAAAAAATTCAACTTTCAACCTTTTCTCTTAATCATTATCCTAAAAAAAAGAAAAAGAAAAAGAAACAAGTCATCTCTTTATAAAAATCATGTAGATTAATTCAAAAATTGAACTTCTTACTAAAGAAAACATATAACTTCTAACCTTTTATCTTATCCATTATCTTAATTAAAAGGAAAAAAAAAATTCCAACCTAAAATAAGGAGATATAAATTGAATTATTCTAAACGCTTTATTTTTATATTTGTTCAATATGATTGAAAATGACAATAATACAATTACTAATACTAAAAAGTGCGATATATTCTTGGAAAAAGTATATCATAAGATACTTGAAATAAAGATAGTAAAAAATTCAGTATGATTTGTTTAGTGAACGGAAGATATAGAGTAATGGTAAGAGGAAATCATAAAGACATTTTTTTAAAGTGAAGATGATCAACATTTTTAGTACTTAGATTAAAATTATATATGATAGTACGATTCCCTAATAGATCCTTTTGAACTTGTGGTTATTTATTATTTATATATCATACCTGTACATAAACATGTATTATACCAGAGTAAAATTTCTTTCTCTACGTTTTAACATAGATATGATATTCATAATTGTTCTAATATAGTATATTTATATATATGTATTATTATATGCATATGTATATATAATTCATTATAATATGGATTCTTGTAAACTATGCCTATATTGATGTAATACATTCCTCATCAGACCACTCACAAAGTATATCAAAATAAGCTATTTATATAAATTAATAGAACAGATGATATTTTATTACATATCATCGCAAAAGGAAATCTGTTCAAGATGTCACACGATGCCTTTTGCAAGACAAATTAAACCATTGCCGTAGGAAAATTACGAACAATCGTCAAACGCTACTAGTTCGCTCCGCACGACCATACTAAGGAATCAGGATTCTTTAGAAAATAGAGGCTTCAGTTACTCCAATTTGTTGGTGACGACTTCTTTAGGGATTAATTATGATCCCTTGCTTATTATCTATATATATATATATATATATATATACATGGTTTTTGTTCATATCAAAACCAAGCCACAAAAACCAAAACATCAACATCCGTGGAATGCTAAATCCTCCAAGTCCTTTAGGATTTCTATTTCATGAATTGATGTATATGTCGTTATTATATTTCAAGTAATGACATCTTTCTGTTTCTAGCAATATATATATATATATATATATATATCTCCAAGGAATGTTGGCAAAAAAAAAAAAAATCTTTGGAATGGCTAGCTAACTTTCTCCTCGCCACTTGGGATCCAATTCACCATTCTCTCGGAATAATGAATTGACCATGACAGAGCACGAATTTGCATGGATGCAAAATAAAAATGCCTTTCTGATGATGGTTGTGACAAAAGGGTTGCAACGATAATTTTTCAGTGTATCATTGCACTGCAGGCACATTCCATAGCCGGAGATTAAAACCAATATCCCCTATTCATCGCATGGGGCGCTTGGTGTTTTTTCATTTCCTTGGAGGAAATCTATCTGGGAATATGTGGCCGGGCTGAATTTTTGGCCAGCCAGCTCGGGATGGCCCTCCTCGTAGTCGGTGCCTGCTCTTCTTTGCTCTTGCTGGCCATAGCTTACATGGTTGGACTCCGTATAATACTGCCGTCGAAAACTCTCGATGCAATATGGATGCACACTTGGGTATTTCTGTTCCTTGGTAATTTCAGTGGGATTGTGGAATTTTTTGGGGCTATACCTGAAGATGTTTTGCAGTTATTGTCGCCGACGTAGAAAGGAAGAGAAAGACAAAAATTGAGGTGACCATCGATAGCGTCTATAATTATCCGGGCTGAGTTATTTACTTTTTATTTTATTTTATTTTTTTGGCCTTTTCCCTTTCTTCTTCACCACCCACCCCAATTTATTCTCTACGCTATCTTCGTTCACTAACGTCGGTCGAAGAGTGCTTAGGAGCCACAGAGGAGATAGGTACATTTTTTCCATTAGTAGGATCAAGCTTTGCTCTTTGAAAAAAAATATTTTCTTTTTCCTTTATTTTTCTTATTCTTTAAACCTACACTTTTATAAACTTACTGATATATGCTTTGAGTCTTAAATCCATTCACCACCTTACATGCACAACTATTTAAAAAAAAAAAAAGTGTGAGACGATACTCGTAGAATCTGAACAATGATAACTTTTATATTATTTTTTTGTGTCTACTTTTAAGATAATAAGAATGGAACTGTATATCCAACTAATTAAACATCTTGAGCAGTTTTTGGACGATTCGAATTGATCGGCAGTTAATCACTTCCATCTTTATAGCATGCCTTTTCTTCTTCTTTTTCTTCTTTCTCTCTCTCTCTCTCTCTCTCTCTCTCTCTTTTTCCTTTCTTTTAAACATATTTATAGATACATGTTAGTTTTAGGGAATGGGGTTCCCTCTTTAATCGGGAAACTCTACAACGTATTGGGGCCATCACATTCACATATTATATCATGATAAATGCAAAACAAGGGCCATCTCATCTTTATCAATTTATCATTAATATCCAGGGCCGATCCTACAAAATCAACTTATTACATTAATTATTATTTATTAGTAGAAAGGATGCACATGCACCACCACAGATACATGGGACGACAAAAAATAATAAGTAACTAAAATGGAAAGTTTAATTTTTAAATTTTTCATCCAAAAAGTTTAACTTTTAATCTCGTCTTTACATGCAATCATGATATTTATTCAATAAGAAAAATCTATGCTAAAATAACTTCCTCTACGTTTGTAATCCACTCGTGCTCCTTTCATAACAGTTTTTAAAAACTGTAAAGCTAATAAAAGCGTAATAAATTAGAAAAGTTGTACCGTCCTATTTATTTATTTTTGACGAAATCGGTTTCATCTATCATCTATCTAACCGTTGGTTTACTATCAATTTAAGAAAAAATTTCCAAAAATATCCTCTAAAAAAAATCGAAAATTATAGGAATGTCATGAAATTCAATTCTAACCACACTTACATCCTTCGAAATATAATGAGATTGTACAAAGTTATTAACCACCACAACATGATAAAAACGGTCGATATCCCATAAACTACCATTTTTTTTGCTTGTAATGTCTAAAATCATAAAACCATTTGTTTGTTATAATATATATAGTTGTGAGTTCACCAAGGAATGCTTGAACACAAACGTATAGAGAGGTGTCAATGTCATACAAAGCCTGAAGAAAAATTAATGGTGACCGTGATACGAAGGACCAAAACTATATTTTTGGAAAATCTGTCTCCCATTCCTAAATCCTATATCTATATATTAAGCAATTCTTTTATTAAGTAACTTATCACTTTATTCTCAAGTTCCTATATAAAAGTTTTGTAATATTTTTTTAAAAAATTTTTATGAACTCTAATAAAATTACTCAACCAATAAAAACTAAAAAAATATAAGGAAAGAAAAAAAAAAATGAACCCACCTTTTAACGTTGCTTCCCAGAGCAACGTGACTTGGAGTAACTTCGCTTTAGTTGCTTAGTCCTTGGGATACATGGGAAGTAATTGGCGGTGAGGATGGTCATAGTGTACGTTGTAGAATCAGGTTTAAGCATTTGTCCTGAAAGTATATGAAAATGCAATTATTGTTGTTTTTCAAATCTCAAACCTTGAGATGTGTTGACTTTAAAATTTTTAGTATACGAAGTAAACACTAAACAATTACTATCCTTAATGAGGATTGTGGACTTGTCTTACATCAATGATTCTAAGCTGTAGTATTTCGTTACGAGGAACATTATCCTGAGCAATTATTCAGAGCAAATTAAGCCTTGCTCCTGCACCTCTTTGATAAAATTATTTCTTCAATTTGAAAATGCTTTGTTATAGGATAGATGAAATACGCGAAACTGGAAATAAATATATATTATAAATACCTAATTAAACTAATAAGGAATAAATGACTCAAATAATAACAATTATTTTCTATGCCTTAAAATAGACTAAACAGTAAACCAACTAGGAAATTGAAATATATGGACAAAAATATGCAAAATAAGAATTTTACTGGACATGCATGAAATATGCACATAAAAATGAATAACGACAAAATTTGACGAATCGTCATGTTGATTATACATAAATGAAAACGTATTAATGGGCTTAATATAATAATAATGATGTGATTTCAAAGAAAACATGATTAAAAAGCTTCCTAAGATATGACTATCTTAAAATCTATCTAAAATCCTACGATATGGCTTAAACTCCTCCTCATAATTCACTCTAATAAAAAAAACCACTTACGAGAAGGAAGAAAACCGAAAAAACTATACCGTTAAGTGGGTTTTCACAATTAGAAAAATTTAATATTTCAAAAACCTGAAAGAGCTCTAGAAGCAAAAAGGGGAAAAAAAAAAAAACTAATTATTGATTCCGTTTTAGAAGTTTGAATTGTTTTCCAATAGAATCTACAACAACTAGACTTTATAAAATTTAATTTTCACAATAGGCTAGAAAATGAGCTGCAGGATAATTAAACTGTGATCTCATAGGTGAACTTGTTAATGATTTTTGTTTGATTGTTGAAATGAAAACAAAAACCTAGGATCAAGTGGAGTTCTAAACAATTGAAAATAACATAAGAAATTATCTTGTTGCAATCGATAAATCACTCAGGTTACCGCCACACTTGTGAGGTCGATTAGCCTCTTTTTCATTAGAACCTTTATTTTATTTATTTATTTTTAACTTGAGGGGTTTACAATTAATATGCTTGGCTAATTACTCCAAAATCATTTTGGGCCGAGTTGGCCTAAGCCAAACTCATTAAGTTATTTTCCTCTTCTTAATTTTTATTTGTTTTTCTTCTTGATGCCTGCTTAAGCTTTTTTTTTTTTTATTATTATTATTAGTATTAGTCAATTAATAAATTCTTGGGAAAGGAAATTTCATGGTATACCATTAAAAAAATCTGCAGATATCACTAAATACGATAGATTGATTTAGGGCTCCAAGGGGCCGATATCCTCCCAAAATTCTATATGCTAGTTAGTATTTAAAAAATTTATCAATCCTAATTATTAATAATAATATAATTTTCTAAATTATTAATCATGAAATATCTTATACACATATATAAATAAATTGGTTTCTTAAAACATCATGCGAAAAAATTTATATATATGTATGTTTATATTCATATGTCACTATGATTATTTTTTACTTTTAACAATATAATTTATGATATTACTTACCTTACTTTTAGATTTTCAATAAAGAAATATCTCATAAATTTTACAAAGCATTATGGAATGTCTTGTAAATAAAATGAGCACTTGGCGTCTTCTAATAGCTTTATGTTTGTGGTATTTTAGTGAGTTTTAAGCATCTATAAAAAAAAAAGCATCTATCATATTATCGGGATACCCTAAATTAGTCGATTTGAAAATGACTCATAAAATTCAAAATGATCGTGTAAATAGTCTGATTGAGCTTGAATTTTACGATGAAGTTGTAAGATTAAATAAAAAAATGACCACGCAATGTTAGATTTAAGAAAATAAAGTAATAAAATAGTAAAATATTATATTTACTAAATAAGAGTATTGTACCTCGTTATTTATTGAAAACGCGTAAAACGAGTTCTGATAATTAACGAGTTGCCAAAGATAAAATATATGAGCATTAAAAATTATAAAATAACTTAAATAATATTTAGGAATATTTATTTATATTATACATATATTTACGTGTAGTGAAATATACTTTCAATTACCTAAAATACCTAATTTATATTAAAATATAATAAATAATTAAAATAAAGTAATAAAAAAATATTAAAGAAAAAATGTGTTAACTTGAGGAATATTGTACTATGGCATGGCAAGGAGGGAATACCTTTTTACTGAGGCTTGGGAGGAATTTGGGACACATAATAAGACAAAAATTCCTAGTAAACTACGGCACACACTAAAATTGCCCCAGCGACTCTTAAGTCATTATGAAGGTGAGCATAAATTTAGACAAATTTCTACAAAAATAGGTCTAAATGGGGTGAAAATAGAGTTCGATGGGTTCCAAGTAACTTGTAAGCAGATCACCACCACAGACCGATTGGAAATCTATCGTTTGGTGCTACCAACAACCCCTTGCTATCGGTGGATGGCCGAAGATGACAACGCGGTGAGTCCCAAAAATCCACTTGCTTTTGCTAAATTCACTAAAAATAGTAGTTTTCAACTAAAAATTATAGAAAAACTTATTTTGGAATATTTTTGTATTTAGTTTCTAAGAAAAATATTATTTTGATGAAATTAAATCTCAAAATATGTCGCCCTTAACAAATTATAAATACCAAACCGATCTTACTTTTATTTTCAGAAATTCTATTGATGTTGTTTTGGCTTCTGAATTTTTCTGTAATACTTCTACGATGTATATTAAATTACTATGGAAAGATTTTCCTGAAAAGTATTTCCTATATTTTATCTAATTTTTAGGTCTTAAAAATCCTATTAAATGCTTATTTTTTTAGATATACTTAAATTTTTTTTTAAGAAATTGAGCTAAATTCTGATTTATTGAGTATTTTGATATATTGTGATGATGAGTAATGTTGAAAGAACAAATCCATAGTGTTGGGAGTATTAGATTTGAACATTGTATGGTGTTGATGTTATGGTATATAGGTGAAGTGCGCAATTAATAGAAATGAATATAATTGACTTAGGTTAAAGTGATATTGAATTGTATATCATAGTTACATTCTAATCTTGAGTTATGGGATATCTATTTTGAAATGTAGTGTGTAGTTATATTAGAAGCAAATTCAAAATCTAAATTAGAGACTATATTGACTTAAGTTATGGTTGGCTAAACTCTATAGAACAAGTTGGAGGGTGATTCTGGAGCTTAAGGGTAAAATTGTAATCAGAAGCTAAACTATAAGTTAATCCATAAGTAAAATCAAAATTTGGGGGTATATTAATAAACTAAGGAATTGATCCAAAACTAAATTTGATACCATATTCACTTAAAATAAAGTTATATAAATCCTATAAAATAGGTTAGGAGTCATTTCTAGGATCTATGAACAAAGGGAAAATGATGAACTAAATAAGGTTGTGATTTAGAGGCTAAATTAGAGACAAGATCAGAACCTTATTGAACACGAGAAGTAACCATAAGAGACTTGAAACCAAAGTACTTAGGTATAGTAAGACCATAAATTAAATATAATAATCTAAATTAAAAAAAAAACCTATTTCTGATAGTTATATGATCATTAAAACAATATTTGTATTATAGGGATTACCAGCAATGGCCTGGTACGAGTTATACCTTAAGTGAGCAAGTAGGAAGTTCAGGTAGGTTTGAGATCAATATATAACCATATTTCGAAGTACTGTTTCATAATACTTAGAAGCTTAAGATTATACTTATTTGTACTTGCAAATAGTTTGATTGTGCGCATACCTTGCATGCATGTTTTTGAATCTATTGTGTATTATTGGCTTATTGTATTGATTTGTATTTATTTTGTATTGCATGATATGGACCGATCACCTTGATTGGACTTAATAATATATGGCTTGTAATCTTAATCGGACATACATTGTAATCCACTAGGGGATGCTTAGGATTCTTTAGCTAAACACTAACACCTTCGAAAGAGATAACGCTAAAGCATAATGGGTTTTTCTTCATTTTTAGTCGAATTAAGTGATAGGAGAGGAGGTTGCGGCAAAGGTAAAGGCAATGATTCGAGGGAAGAGTAATGTTTCCATTGCACAAGTCTAGGTTTCGTTGTAAGCTGTTGTATGTACACTAAAACTCCTTAACTCGGATTAGAGCAGATGTAATTTCTCTTATTTTATGACGGATTGAACAACATTGTGTGATGGTATATGTTTATTGCATTGTATTTGAGTAATTGTTTGATAACCCTTTCTATACTTAATATATAATTTTATGTCTCCATTCTAATTTACTAAGCGGTTAGGTACTCTCATCCCTATAGATGTTTTTGCAAGTTCTATAAAAGTTTTTGCAAGTGTTGACTAGGAAGCCCCACTATAACTACCTTAAAGCAAAGGTCTATTGAGGAGTAAGAATACAAAATTGTTGAACAACTGCACTTTTAAAGCCTTTGTACTTATGCATCAATCATATGTTATAGAAATATGTACTTATTAGATAACTAAGTTAATGATATTGTAAATAGTACTTGAAATATTTAATGATTAATATTTGTTTTAAGATTTCTGCCGTCAAAATCATATTATCTTCAGGTGAACTGATTACTTGAAAGCAGGTTAATCATGGTTGTCTTGCGTAAATCAGGTTTACAATAGCTGCCGAGAGGTTAGTTTTTATCTTATGATGGTTTACATAATAGGATTGTTATGATTCTATTGCTTTAGGGTGATGCCGATTGAAGCCAAGAACAGATAAGGCTAGTTGTAGGGGTAAGTTCAAGCTTACCGAAAGCTTGAAATGATTAATGGGAAGCGCGCGAGAAAATAGTGAAAGAAGGAAAAACAAGCAATCTCATGAATAGCTCCAAAAGATATGATGCACTAGTAGAACTTTCAACGACTTACGGCTCAACTTGATATGATGCACAAGTTTGTCTGGTGAGATTACTTGCTATCAAGTCTTACTTAAGGGTTAGGATAAGAGTGAAGTGGGAATAAACAAGCTAGTAAGAGCAATGTTCACAAAAGGGAATATTAAGTTTATTAATGATAAGATGTGCTATGTGGCTACATGTATAGTAGGTGTTTATATTCAAGAAATTATGGTAACTTGCCTAAGAATGGAAAAGATAAAAAGAGTATTATCCTAAAGAAGTAATATATAAGGAATACAAAAAGGTAAAAATGAATATTCATGGAAAAGCAATTATTACAACAACATATTCTATAAGCAGTCCTGGACATATAGCATTAAGGTGTTGGTGGTGCCATTGGAAGAAGCAGACATAACAGTATGATCAGTTAGGTAGTCGAGTAGGGGTGCCGAGCAGTTGTGGACTTGTTCAAATAGGAGTGTCGGAGGGGTTGTGCAGGATAGATCTCTTGTCCTCTTGGTAATGTTGTGGCCGAGCTGGTTGGTTCAATCAGGGTTGAGTAAGCGTGCAAAGTTGGGCTGTTATTAGGGCATTTTTCCAGTTGGCATATAATTTTCGAGAGGTACGTAGTCACTTGGTAAGGCATGGGAAGTTAATTAGCAGTAAGGAGCAACTGGGCCTTGGTAGGGGTCAGTTGGAGTATGAGGATTCGCCTCATCAATCCTTGGGCTCGGTTGTAGGTTAAAGGACTAGTAACCTAATTCATGTTATTTCCTTCGGGTTAATTTTGATTTAGGATCAAATCTTGTTGGTCTTCGTTCAGTTCTCCTTCAGAGTGATAGGAACTAAGGTTGGCAATGTTCAAAGTGTTTGAGACCCTATAATCTTCAGGAAGCTCCAATTTATAAGCATTGTCTTTGATCTTTTGGATGATTTTGAAGGGTCCTTTAGCTCAAGTGAATAGCTTGTTCTTTCTCCTATTCAGGAACCTCTCCTTGCTCAAGTGTAATCACATTAGATCTCTAGGTTGAAACTGCTTCGACGTCCTTCCCTTGGCTCCTTTTCGCATTTTCTTAGTAGTTTAGTTGATTTGTTGAGTAACTTTGTCATAGATTTGCTGTAGGGACTCTGCTTGAGCTCTTGCATCAGGGTCTTCTTGCTTAGAGGTAGGTACATGGGTGTAATCGAGGGGCAACTTAGGATTTAAGCTATAGACAACTTTAAAGGAGGTTTACTTGGTGGTGTCATGTACTGTACGGTTGTAAGTAAATTTTACTACAGGCAAACAGACGTCCCAATCAACCAAGTTTTTACTCATTGTAGCTCGGAACGGTGATCCCAAAGTACGATTGACCACCTCTGTTTAGTCATTAGTTTGGGGGTGACAGGAGATACCGTATAATAGTTTAATCCCCATCTGATGCTACAAAGTTCTCTAGAAATGGCTTAAGAATTTGAAATCTCTGTCTAAGACTACACTTCTCGGCATACCTTGTAATCGAAAAATTTCTTGCAAAAAAAGAGAAGTAATAGCTGAAGTATTGTTAGTTTTAGAGCAAGGCACAAAGTGTGCTATTTTACTACATCTATCTACAACAACCATTATGGAATATTTGCCTTGGACAGTTCTTCGTAATCCAAGGATGAAGTCCATACTTAACTCAGTTTAAGGTTTAGTTAGGACAGGTAGAGGCATTGCTTTGTCTTGCTTGGCTTGGCATTTGGCCTTCTTGCATATGGCATAGCCCTCAACAGTACCATGCACATCTCGCCTCATTCTTAGCCAAAAGTATCGTCCATTTAACAGCTCATGTATTCTCCTTTCCTCAAATGCCTAGAGAGTCCTCCATTATGAGTTTCCTTGATAAGTAACTCTATTAGTGGACAGGTCAGTATGTATAGTTTCCTGCTTTAGAATAAGTACCCATCTTCCATATGATATTCGTCCACTATTCTTCCATTGGCACAATGCCTAAGTATTAGTCCAAAGTGTAGGTCCTTAGAATACTGCTATTTGATATTTGCAAACCCAAACAATCTAATCAGCATTTCGATTAAGAGCACATATTTTCTAGAAAGAGCATCTGCAAACACGTTGCTCTTCCCTTACTTATATTTTATTACAAAATTGAAACCCTCAAGGAATTCAATCTACCTTGTCTGCTGCTTTGATAATTTGGTTTGACTTTGAAGGTACCTCAAAGAGTCATGGTTGGTATAGATGATAAACTCTCTTAGCGATAGATAATGCTGCCATACTTAAAGCACTCGGATAAGAGCTAAGAGTTTTTTGTTGTATGTGAAGTAGTTCAATTGAGGTCCTTTAGGCTTCTCGCTATGGTAGGCAATTGGTTGGCCTTTCTACATCAGGACAACGCTTATACTAATGCCAGGCGCATTACATTTTAACTTAAATATCTTTTCGAAGTTAGGCAAAGCTAGTAAAGGTACAGAAGTTAATCCTTCCTTCGTCTCGATAAAATTTCTCTCCTCTTTTTCTCCTCATTTAAATTCGACGTTTTTCTTCGTCGGCTTAGTAAGGGGTACGGCTATGGTGTTGAAATTCCTTATGAATCTTCTATAAAAGGATGCTAGTTTATGGGACCTCCTCACCTTAACATAAGTGGTCGGAGTTGGCCACTCAACAATTGCTTTGATCTTCTCTTTATCCACTCACAAGCCTCCTCTACTAACTACATAGCCTAGAAATACCACTTCCTTCTAGTAAAAACAACACTTTTTTAAATTGCCGAATAACCTGTTGACACATAGCAAATCAAAATAAATTCATTCAATAGATGCTTGAAGAGCTAATAAGTTGGTGGAACCTAAAAATGTTTAGGTTGAAAGATAATAGAACAGCTTAGGACAGTTGATAATAGATACACTTAGGTTGGTTAAACCTGGAAAGCTTAGACAATTGATTTGAATGGTGTGACGGAAGCGTGGTGAGCAAATGATAGGACTGGGTAGATTATGGGTTTGATCCGAAAGTTGGTGAAAAGCTAACTTAGTTCCTATCTTTTTAGGTTTGATTTTCATTTGGTGTCCTTACAACATTTAAATTAAGATTCATAAGATTAAGAATAGATATAAAAATACTTAGAGAGAAACTTGATAAGAATTACTCTAAAATTGTATCTTTATGCTTAAGTAACCTGTATAATAGGTACAATCAATAGAATAGCATGACAAGCACCTATATGTGCTCCATTCAAACTCAAGACTACTCATCAGACCTTACACAATGAGTAGTAACACATAAGAACTGGAATGAGGAATAAAAGGTTAATTTAAGAAATATAATTTAAAAGATTTGAGGAAACTTGATATTTAGATGCCTATAACAGGACGGATGGATGGGTTTTTCTTTTTATGCCATGGTATGGCATGTTGGTTTTGTATGAGTTGGCTAAGGTTTTGTTGTGTTTGTTTGTTTGAGTCAAGTCAATTAGTCTGAGTCGAGTCAATCAATCAGAGTCAAGTCAAGTGTCAGTCAAGTTTAGTCAGTTAAGTCAATGTTGTTTCGACATCCATGGGTCTCGTTATATGTGTACTTATGTTGAGTTATGAAGAGTATAAACACCCTAGTACTAATTGAAATCTTTGATTGATAATAGTAACTAGAAGTCTATTGATAGAAGATGCATTTATATCAAGTATTTCTTTTAGTGGAAATTTCGAGGATAGAGTTTCTTTTAAGGAGGAAAGAATGAAACACCTCAATCAACCTAAAAATAATAATTAAGTTATAAAATTCATTTAGGTTGTATTAATAGAAACTACATCCTATTAGGGAAATTTTCAATTTGTAAATCTCGATTTAATTCCAGCCTTAGTGTAAAGTGTATCCTATAGAATAAATGTCTAATTTAAGATTCTGATTTTATTTTTCTAAAACATTTATTTGACGTATACATTAAATAGATTAAATTTTATTTTACGTATAAGATATATATATTTTATTAGTATTATATATCTTACATTATTTTAATACATGATCTATTTTTTTTAAATAATGTTTACTCTCATTTTTACTAATCCTTTATTTTTCTCCCAATTTAATTGGAAACATACCCTACATTTTAGAATATTCTAAAATGATCTAAAACCCTATCCTACACCTTACCTTATTTTTCCCTACCGCCATAATCCTTTTTCCCTTGTTTCTCGGCTTACTCTCTTTGTCTTCATTATTCTCAGTTGGCCTCTCATTTTATTTCTTTTCTTCCGTCAGCTGACTCCACCTTCCCTAAGGTAGTTAGTCTCCTCATTTACCCATCCTTATTTTCATCTTTACCTCTCACTGAAGTCCAAGACCGATTGGACCCATCCCCTTTCATCTTTCCCTACCCCATTCTTTCGCCTTGCCCCTACACCCCCTTCCTTAATGTCATTCTCTCGAACCTCCCCCTTTGCCTCATCGTCTCTCTCTCTTCGATTCCTTGCAAGCTAATCCTTCTTCGCCGTCTTCCTCTTTCGCTCTCACTCTTAACGTTAGCTCAGCTTTTGTTTTCATTGCAAAGCTTCCGCGCTTCCTGAACCATTAAGTCCAGCTCTTGCTAAGCTTCAATGGAGCAGTTTTCGAACATCCGCGGTACCATCGACGCTCTTCAGCAATATGCCATTTCCATTCTCGGTGAGTACTTTATATATTTCACTTATTCGACTTTGTTCTTATATTGATAAATAAATAAATAAAGTATCTATTCTTGTATCCATTTACTTTGTCTTGGCTCTTCATTCCATGACTGAAGTTGTGACTTCGTTTTCTTTCATTTCCGACTTTCGCTTATAATCTTCGATTCCATCCTCGGCAAGTTACCCGGGCATCTCACAGAGTCAACTCAGCTCCTAGTTTCATTAGTACTGTGTTCATGAGGTTGCCAACTAGAGATTTTTAGGTGACATTTCCCTCTTGGCTCTAGTAGTTTTTCTTTTCACTAAGGATGATGAATTCGCCTTTGATAAACTTACGTATTCCAATCTGTGTTCTATTTTATTGTTTGTTTGTAATATTAATGCTATAATACATAGCGTACTATTTATTGTTTCTTATTTTTTAATGCGGCATAATTTTTTGAAGTGGAACTTAAAATTTTAGTATAAAATATTAATTATAAGTATTAAAAGCACGTTGAAGTTTGAGTTGAATTTATTTCATTTTAAGGTTGTACTACAGTAATTGATTTTAAAATAACATTAAATACATTCTTTATTATTTAGTGAAGTTGTTCTATATATATATATATATATATATAAAAGTTGGGTTAGACACGTGCTTCATCATAGCTAATCATCATTTGAACAAGAGCTACACTATTAGTCAGTTTTGCATCTGGAATTCAGTAGCTACTCTCTGGCATTTTGGTAATTGAAAACGATTAATGGTGAACACATTTCCGGTATGTGATATTTAGTAATGTATTGTGACTTATGGTAGAATATTATATTAATGATTTGATGACATCCATTATTATTAAAGTTCATTTAAGGTAAAATAGTTTAGGCTCAAATCCCTTTCTATTTAACCAATTTGACTAATTATTTTAATTAGAATGTTTAACTAACAAGATTATTATAGCAACAAGAAGTAAATTAATAAAAGATTCATTAATAATAAATAGATAAAGACTTATTTAATCATTACGCAAAAATTAACATATATATTTGTTCTTAATTTCAAATAAATGGGTATTGAGTTTTTCCCTTAACAAGTGGTCTAAGCTATTTTATATGGAACTTGTAGTTTTAGAGTTTCGATTGACTATTAAGAAGCTATCCCAGGAATGTGGTGTTTAGCTGTTGCTTATACTTGATAGGACTTAGTAATCAAATTGGATTAAATTTATATTCGGCCTAACTAATTTGGTTTGTTGATTTTGCTTGACTCGCTCACTCTAGGAACCCACAGTGGCAATTCCCTAAATGAGCAATTGCTAATCATATGCAAAATTTTCCTAGTAGACTTTCAAATGGGATGGTGTAGTTAGAATTTTAGGTTTTTAATCTTTGGACTCTGGGTGTAAAAAACTTAAAGGAAAATTTATATTATAATCACCTATATATGTGGACAAAGATCATGATGTGGCGGGGCCATAAGTACCCCCGTATTGTATGCTAACCTAAATTGAAGATCATCAAACTATTGTTTGCTTATATCCTGTTATGATTACATTATATGCATGTATATGTTTTGGGCTTGGTATTTGTGTGTGTTTGTGCACTTGTACTGGGCTTCATCTCATTCTTCTATTTTTATAGTTGCAATTCAATTCCATAAATTTACGACAAGTATGGAAATAACTATCATCTGATAAGGAAAGAGAGGTGGTTAGTACTGTATATTATAGAAAATCAAAATCTAGTTATTTAGTATGTTTAGGGTTAAAGTGACTTGCTTGTAAGTCACTTGAATCGTTGTATTTGAAGATTTGTTTTTTTGTACTTGTTAAGTAGTTATTATAAGTGATTTTACAGATTGTAGTTGATTTTAGAGCCTGTAATTGATTTTAAAGTCTTAATGTATTCTTAAATGATAGGGACATGAGGCAGGTTGTGGCATCCTCGGGTTCTGGGGCGTTATACCTTGTATCCATCATGGATGACTCTTTGATCATGTAGCCAAGGTCGACTAAGCAGCATACGTGAAGTGTACATGGGTGGTACGTCACAGAAGATCTCATCATAATAATCTTGATTGAGATCGATAGCAATACTTACTACATGACGTGCAGTACTCCCTTCTAATACAACTTGAATGGCCTCAGATGTGTAATAGTCAGTAACTTTAGCTTTTTGATCAGATCGACAGATGCTACGTTGGTGTAACTCTTACTATCTACGATAAGTGCATACAGTTGATCATTCACTTTACAGGTAATATGAAATAAATTCTCTCTCTACTCCTCCTTATAGATACCTAATTTTTGTCCCCTTTTGTAGTTCTAATTTTTAACAAGGACCTAATTTAAAATAAATAATAAAAAAATTTGAAAAATGATAAAAATACCAAGAAAAGAAAAGAAAAAGAAAAAAATTATAAATATTTTTTTGGATAGTAGATTTTTAGAAAAATGTTTTAGGGCTAATTGGTTTAGTTTTAGCTTGGTTCAAATAGTTATATTTTAGAAAGTCATGTTACTTGAGCACAATTTAATTGTACTAAATATCAAGCCATAGGCTAACAACCTAACAGATAAATATTTGAGCATTTTCATTAGATTAGCTTGAGGTTATGGGTTCGAATCTTATTAAGCATACATGTGCCTTTTTATTTTTTTTCTTTCATTTTGCGAAACTCAATTGAGCGTATGGTATTCAAATCTAATTAAATCTTTTGAATCTAATACGATAAAGATGTGTGAGATTCAAATCTAATTTGATTTTTATCAAATCAAATTTGAGTCAATATAAAAAATTCGATTTTATATGATATAAAAGATTTATTTTTCAAGCTTTATAAATATGGATTGCGTGGCATAGAAAGAAAAAAAGGACACATCTTCGCTAAAAAAAAATTCTCGTCCATCATCCTACTCTCTCCCTTGATAGCTTCACCCCAAGGATCATCACTTGTGCTACACACATTTCACTTCACCGTTAACTTCATGTAGCAACACACGGCCTCAATCGTCCTTCCTTGCGTACAATTGTACTTCATAGAACAACCTAAACTGTGTACTATTCCAGCACAAACATAGTGTCCAGATACGAGTCCTCAACCTCTATTACTTTCTCAGTTCACGAGCATACATTACACTTCCATGCACTAACTACGCCAACATGCATACGGAGAATCAACTACACCACCATAATGAATCCACGAATCCATTGATTAAAGCAAGTACTTCACGCCATTGCTGCTGTTGTGAACCGTAACCAAGAACAGACAAGACCGGTCGCTAGATGGGTCCAAGCTTGCAAAAAGCTCGAAAAGGATTAATGGGGAAAAGTGCGAAAGGGTAAAAAGGAAGAATGAAACAATAAGCAAAACCCACGAGCAGCTTCAGAGGATATAATACATTAATGGAACTTTCGAGACTCATGGCTCAATTCAATATGATGCACGAATTGATTCGGTGAGGTTACTCGCCACCTAACCTTGTTTAAGGGAAAAGATAAGAGTAATGCTTAGAGTAAACAAACAGTGTTTACGTAAGGAAGAAAAAAGTATTCAAAGAGTGTATATTGAGAAAATGATCTGATGTTGTCACAGTTTTAAGTATAAGGGTATTTATACCCATAAATTAGGGCAACCTGTCTAAAATGGAAAAGATAAAAAGAGCATTTCTTAAGGAAGTAATGTACAAGATACAAAAGGATAAAAATGAATATATAAGAAAAATAATCATTGGTGCAACGGATTCTATACATGATACTGTACACGTAGCGATGCTACATTAGCAAGATCATTAGAAAATGTAGACAAAAAAGTACAGACAGATAGGCTTGTTCGAATAGGAATGACTTAGTCAATCCAAACTCACTCTCTTGGCTCCTTGGCAAAAAAGATGTCGAGTAATTGATTTGCTTAATAGTAGAGAGTAATCATCAACTCGGCATACTATAGAAAAATGGGTAGTCATACGATGTAGCATAAAGGGTGATTTGGCAAGGAAGTACTCGACCTCGGTAGGGATTGGTCGAAACAAAAGGATTTGTTATGTTAGCCCCTCAGTTTTCAGGCTCGGCTGTAGGTCAGAGATTCGATAGCTTGATTTCCATCATTCCTTCCAGTTTGTTTTGGATTTGGGATCAAATCCGAATGGTGTTTGCTTAGTTCTTCGTCAGGGCGATATGGACTGAGGTTGGCAATGTTGAAGGTGTCAAAAACCCTATAGTCCTCGAGCAATTCCAACCTATAGGCATTGTTATTGATTTTCTGGAGGATTCTAAAAAGTTCTTCCACTCTTGTAGATAATTTTTTCTTCTTCTTGTTCTGGAATCGGTCCTTACTAAGGTATAGCCATACTAAGTCTCCCGGCTGAAGTTGTCTACTCGACCTATCCTTGGTCTTTTCTCGCATTCTTCTAACAGCTTGATCGATGTGCTAAGTGATCTTATCATAAATGTGTTGAAAGGATTATGCTTTGGTCGTTGTGTCAGGGTTCTCTTGCGTAAGTATTGGTATAGGGGCGTGATCGAGTGGCAACTTGGGATTAAATCCATAGACCACCTCGAAAGGAGTTTGCTTATTGGTGTTACATATTGTCCAGTTATAGGCAAACTTAACCACTGGCAGACGGATATCCCAATCAGCCAAATTCTTACTTACTGCGACTCAGAGCAGTGAATCCAAAGTGCGATTAACCATCTCTTTTTGGCCATCAGTTTGGGGGTGACATGAGATACTAAAGAGTAATTTGGTTCCCAGTCGATGCTACAGGGTTTTCCAGAAATAGCTCAAGAACTTCCGGTCTCTGTTGAAGACTACACTTCTCGGTATGCCGTATATCCACATAATCTCTTGCAAGAAAATGGAAGTAATAGTCGAAGCGTCGTTAATCTTGGTGCACAGCATGAAGTGCGCCATCTTACTGAACTTATCTACGATGATCATTACAGAATCTTTGTCTCGGGTATTTGCAGCAGTTCAAGAACAAAGTCCATGCTCAATTCAGTTTACGGCCTTGTCAGAACAGGTAAGGGCATTGCTTTCCCTTGCTCGGCTTGACACTTGGCCTTTTTGCACATGGCATAGCTTTTAACAACTCGATATACATATTTCCTCATTCTTGGCCAAAAGAATTGGCCATTTACCAATTCACAGGTCCTCCTTCCCCTAAAATGTTTGGAGAGACCTCTACTTTGGGCTTCCCTGACTAGTAGCTCCTTCAATGAACAAGTCGACATACATAATTTTCCGCTTTAGAATAAGTAACTATCCTCTACATGATACTCATTTACTATCCCCTCGTCGAAGCATCGCGAAATTATGAGTCCAAAGTGCGGATCCTTGGAGTATCGTTCTTTGATACTTACAAACCCAAACAGCCTGGTGTGCAATTCTACTAAAAGCGCATGTCTCCTCAAAAGAGTATTGGCAACTACGTTGCTCTTTCCTTACTTGTATTTTATCATAAAATTGAATCCTTCAAGGAATTCAACCCATTTCACCTGCCGTTTTGATAATTTGATCTGACTTCGGAGGTACCTCAGCGATTCATATTCAGTATATATAACAAATTCTCTCAGCAGTAAATAATGTTGTCAGACTTGCATTGCTCGGATCAGTGCTAAAAGTTTCTTATCATACACGAAGTAATTCAGCTGTGGTCTTCGAAACTTCTCACAGTGGAAGGCAATTGGTTGGCCTTCTTGCATCAAGATAGCACCTATTTTAATCCCTGATGTATCACATTTCAGCTCAAAAATTTTGTCGAAGTCAGGTAGTACAAACACCGAGGTGGAGGTCAATCTTTCTTTAATCTTAGTAAAACTTCTCTCCTCCCTTTCTCTTATCAGAAGTCGGTGTTCTTCTTTGTTAACTAAGTGAGTAGTGCGGCGATGATGTCGAAATTCTTAATAAACTTTCTATAAAATGAAGCTAATTCGTGGAAACCTCTTACGTCAACACTACTCGACAATTGCTTAGATCTTCTCATCATCAACTCATAAGTCTCCTCCACTGACTACATAACCCAAGAATACTACTTCTTCCTACCAAAAGTAGCATTTCTTTAAATTGCCGAATAATCTCTCGGCATGGAGGACATCCAAGATTGCTTTGAGATGTTCATAATGACTCGGCATGTCGACATTATAAATCAGGACGTCGTCAAAGTATACCATGACACACTTCCCTATGAGATGTTTTAGTACATGGTTTATTAGTCTCATGAAAGTGCTCAGGGCATTCGACAAGCCGAAGGGCATGATCATCCATTCGTAAAGTCCATGTCAAGTCTTGAACGCAGTCTTCCATTCGTCGTTTGGTCTCATGCGGATTTTATGGTAACCAGATTTAAGATTAATCTTGCTAAAAATCTTAGCTCCACTCATTTCATCCAACATGTCTTCTAGCCTTAAGATCGGATACTTGTATTTGATCGTGATTTTGTTCATGACTTAGATGTTTATACACATCCGCCAGGTTCCATCCTTCTTCGGCACTAGAAGTACAGGCACAGCATAAGAGCTGAGACTCTCCCTAACATAACCTCTCTCTAACAATTTATTGATTTGATATTGGAGCTCAGAAGCCTGTTTGGGATTCATCTGATAAGCTGGCTTATTCGCTAGTGCAGCGCCAAGTACTGAGTCAATGCAGTGTTTTATGCCTCGAGTTGGGGGGCAACCCCTTAGGTGACTATTCTAGAAACAGGTCGGCATATTCATCTAACAACTCCTTGATCTCCTGGGGTAACTCAACCCGTTCCTTCATTTCCAATAGTTGCCTGACTAACAAGAGGGTCAACTCATTAGCATTGATGGCCTCTCGGAGCTCGGTTCTACTCATCACCAAAGCCTTCTTTAATTCGCGAGTAAGTTTCATTTGCAACTTATTGACTTCTCTCGGTGGCATCAGGTTTAGTATAATCTCCCAGTGATCTTTCTCAAACATGTATGTATTCCTGTAGTCGTCATGGATGACCCTCCTATTAAACAACTACAGCCTACTAAGCAACACGTGGGAAGCACACATGAGTAGGACATCGTAGAGAATCTAGTCAGAGTAGTTCCTAATAGTGATCAGCAGTAGTATTTGTTGAGTGCCATGTAATGCTCCTTTCTCACTTAACTAGTGTAACTTAAATAACCTTGAATGTGCAACAGTTGTCAACTTCAGTTTTGAAACAAGATCTACTGATGCCACATTGGTATAGCTTCCACTATCTACGATGAGGGCACACATCTGATTATTCATCTTACGGGTGGTATGGAATAAATTCTCTCTCTGCTCCTCCTTTTACAAGGGTTCCATGTTCATAGTGCGTCGAACAACTATGAGTAACCAATCTAAGTCCTTAGGAAACACGTCCTCCTTAATCAGTTCTTTCTCAGCACTTTCTTTCTTAGCAGGAACCTTTTCCTTCTCAGGTTCCTCATTCGTACTCTCAACTTCTAGCTTCGAAATGTCTCCCTTGATGACCATCGTTCACTAATTTAGGCACTGAGCAGGCATGTGTCCGAACCCTTGGTACTTGAAGTACTTGATATGGCTAGTCTTCCTGCCATACCCTTGCCTCTTCTCATGCGTTCGAGTCAGCACTTCACCATCAAGTCGGTTTTTCTACTCTATTCTTACATTAACCTTTTTGCTTGGCTCTATACTTGACTGAGCTCAGTAACTTGCTTGTCTTGATCGGTTAGTTGGCAACCTCACCGATAGTCAGTTGCTTTTTTGCCTCTCTACGCGCTGGGTAATCCTGACAACTTCATCCTTGGTGTCAAATCATTGGAGCTCCACAAAATCCCAAATGTCTCCTCTCAACCCAGTAACGTACCTTAAGACTGTTCGAGTTAGTGGTTCGTCCACTCTGCAACTCATCATAAGCATTTGAAATTTTTTAACATACTCGTCAATAGTTTGGCCTCCCCGTCTCAATTCTTGAAGTCAAGTGAAAGTGTCTTAGAGATAGGTTTCCAGCAAAAATCTGTTTTTGAGTATCCTCTTCATCTTTGGCCAAGTATTAATTTCTTGATACCCTTCTCGTCTCCTCATGGCCTAAAAATACTTCCACTACATAGCGGCATATGCAGAGAACTCAACAACAATAGTTCTCACCTTCTCATAATCTTCATATTGATAATAATCAAACACACACTCCACCTTCTCTTCCTAATCCAAATATTCATCAGTATTCCCAGATCCATTGAAACTCGGAATCTGAAGCTTCACATGGTCGGATGCTTTGGGGATTCATACACACTCCTCTTCAAAATACTCTTCTTCCTCTTCATTAAGCTCTCTCCGATCTATCCTTCGCCTTATTTGTCCGCTAACTCCTCCACCTCGAACAGATCGAGCTAGGTTCTGACCTCTAATAAGTTAAGCAGCTTGTGAAGTGTTTTATGCGGCCTTAATGGGTCGGTAAGACAATGCATGAACAGCACGAGTTAGATCTACTAAGAAGTTAACTCCCTCATCAAGTCTTTCATTAGTGCTTCCAAAATTCCCTGAGACTGATGTCCATGGTAGATAACTTCACTATCATCTTTAGTACCAACATTCATATTTGGGTTTGTCATTTTTCCTTACAGATTTAAAGTTAAAAAAAATGCTTTAGAAAGTGAACAACTAACAATACAGCAGTTAAATGAACACAATAACTTACTCTGTTTCACACACGTAAAACAGAGTATAACAGAACTTTAAGGAGAACTAACTACAATTCACACAAAACCTCTACTCTAATACCAAAATGTTGTGAACCGTGACTAAGAATAGATAAGGCCGGTTGTTAGATGGGTCCAAGCTTGCGAAAAGCTTGAAAGGGATTAATGGGGAAAAGTGCGAAAAGGTAAAAAGGAAGAATGAAACCGTAAGAAAAACTTACAAACAGCTCCAGAGGATATGACGCACTAATGGAACTTCCAAGGACTCATGACTCAATTCGATATGACACACAAATTGGTCTAGTGAGTTTACTCACCACCTAACCTTACTTAAGGAAAAGGATAAGAGTAATGCTGAGAGTAAATAAACAGTGTTTACACAAGGAAGAGAAAGTATTCAAAGAGTGTATATTAAGAAAATGATCTAAGGTTGTCATAGTTATAAGTATAAGGGTATTTATACCCATAAGTTAGGGCAACCCGCCTAAAAAGGAAAAGACAAAAAGGGCATTCCTAAGGAAGTAATGTATAAGATTTAAAAGAGTAAAAATGAATTTACAAGAAAAGCAATCATTAGTGTAACGGATTCTGCACATAATACTGTAAACGTGGTGATGCTACATTAGTAAGGTCGTTAGAAGATGCGGATAACAAAGTACGGATAGATGAACTTGTCCGAGTAGGGATGACTTAGTTAATCTGAACTCTCTCTCGGTAAGGAAGATGCCGAGTAATTGGTTAGCTCAATACTAGAGAGTAATCATTAACTCAACATACTATAGAAAAATGGGCGATCATATGGTACAGCATGAAAGGTGACTCGGTAAGGAAGTACTTAGCCTCGGCAGGGGTTAATTGGAATAGAAAGATTCGTTATGCTAGCTCCTCTAGTCCTCAGGCTCGATTGTAGGTTAGAGGTCCGGTAGCTTGATTCCCATCAACTACCACTTCATCTTTCGTCCAGTATGCAAGCTACAGCAACAGTGGTCAACAATAGTTCGTACAACATATGCCTAGCCCATGGTCACAACATGACAACGCGATAGCTAACACATGCACATTGATAGCTGCTTTATTGCATAGTTTGCCTTCAAAATCAACCACTCCTGAAGATAAACTAAGATACCCATTAAGCTGATCTGAGCCCAAGATACCTAAGCATGATAGCAACGAGTGGATAAATTTCCACAACTTATCCTTTCACCATAAGATATTAGCTGCAGTTGAGTACCAAGCATGCTTGAGCTCCACTTTCGACATGGACAGCAGCAAATCACAACAGAGTATCAAGCAGTTGCTAAACTTCAACTAAGCTATAGATCTTTTATGTCTTTTATACGCCAACTACTTAAACAAGACACTAGAGCAACTTAGTTGAAAAAGTGCAAAAGCTTCAAGCTCCAAACTACCCAAAAATCTGGATGAATCGAGTATACAAGGGAGCACATGAAGCAGAGCTCATTTTAGTCTATATTATACAACTGACATGAGTTGTAAATTGATGAAGCTCTGTGTGAGATCAACAAACGATGTACGCCAATCTATTGAACTTCTCTAAGTGCCAACGACCTATTGTTCATCCATCGAACAACTCTTTCATCATACAGCTAAACACCAAGTTAGGTTTGGTTCTTTTCCAATTTTTTTTATTATTATATTTGCTTATATTTATTTATCCATTCTTCTTGATTTGATTAGGTAGTTGTTTTAAAATATAAAAAAGGAAGAAATATATTTAGCTTAGGAAATTTTCTAGTGTTAGTTTTTTTTTAGAATTCCTCACTTAAAATTTTTTTTAAAAAATAAAAAACCATTTTTTTTTCAAAAAAAGTCTTTTAGAGAGTTTTTATAAAATACAATTACTCAAGAGTTAGGACCTCTTTAGTTTTTATTTGAATAAATTGAATTGGTAAGAGCGTAAACTTAGTCGATTTTAAAAAATTAAAATAAACTAACATACTAAAGTTTTAGGAAAGAAGTACGGTTGTTTGATCCCGACTAGTAGGTACGTAGACACCTTCAGAGTAATGTTTAAAATATGTAAAAAATTAGGTTTTTATTTATTTTATTTTTATTTTTCTTAAAAACATTAAAAAAGGGATAATTTGGAAAAATAAGTCTAATTTCGGAAAATAAATAGTGGTACCCGTTAGGGTTTAATAGGTTAGCCCCCAAATTTGGAATCCTTTGGTTTTTATTAAATCGAAATCAAATACTAGTAGTTAAATCATAATTAATCCACTCAATTGATTACGATTTCTTTTTTTTTTCCTAACTCCGATCAAGGAGTGACTCTAACAATTTTTTAAAAAAACCCAAAATTTCCCAATTTCTTTAGTTGATGATTAATACTGAATAAGTTAAGGTTTGGTATTAATTGGAAAGTGGGAAATCAAATTAAAAATAAGAAAACCGAAAAATTCAAGCCTAACACTCCTCATGTGAAGTTTCTAAACTCATCGTACGTTGGATAACTAAGATCAACTGATCTAAGTCCTTGGCGAACAAATCTTCCTCAATTAGGTTGGCATTTACATCAGCTTCTTCTTTCACTTCTTTCTCCTTAGGTTCCTCATTCGTACTATGTACTTCAATCTCTAGGACATCTGCTTTGATAGTCATAGTCCTTCAGTTCGGATACTGAATAGCTATATGTCTAAACCCTTGGTACTTAAAGCACTTAATTTGGCTTGTCTTCCTTCTAGATCCCTGTCCTTTCTTATATGTTCAGGTCGATACATTATTGTCAAGTCAACCCTTCTGTTCGGCTCAAACATCCACCTTCCTAGTTAGCTTAGTACTTGGCTAAGCTGGGTAACTTCCCTGACCAGGTTAGCTTAGATGACCAGTTCGGTTCGGTAGAGGTTGGGTCAATATTTTGTTTCTTCTCTATCCCTTTACTTATTGGGCTATTCGTATAGCTTCATCCATTGTAGTAAATTGTTGGAGTTCCATAATGTCTAGGATATTACTCCTCAACACAGTAAGAAACTTAGAGACTATTTGTGCTTAGGGTTCCTCTACTTTACAGTGAATCATAAGCAATTGAAACTCTTGGAAATACTTGTTAACAGTTCGACCTCTTCATCTTAACTCCTAAAACCGAGCAAAAGTGTCTTGCAAATAAGTATCCAGTACAAACTTATTTCTAAGTATTCTCTTCATCTTAAGCCAAGTATTAATCTCTCTATATCCTTTTAATCTCCTCATGACTTGAAAGTTCTTCCATTATATGGCGGCATATCTTGAGAACTTGACAACAGTAGTCTTCACTTTCTAATAGTCTTCATATTGATAATAATAAAAAATACGTTCCATCTTCTCCTCCCAATCCAAATAATCATCTGTACTTCCATACCCATTGAAGATAAGATCTGAAGCTTTACATGGTCAATAGGTCATGGTGCTCTAGCTCTCTCTTCTTCATAGTACTCTTCTTCTTCAACATCATCCATTTCTCCCAAGTTAATTCTGCTTCTCACTCACCCGCCTACTCTTCTACCTTGAACTTGCCGAGTAGGATTCTAACCTTTAATGGGTCGAGCAGTGTGAGGGGCATTTTGCACGGCTTCAACAAGTCGATAAGTCAAGGCGTAGACAGCTCAAGTTAAGTCCACTAGGAGGTTGGTGGACAGCATTACTATTTTCATCTTCATGGGTTATCGACCTCTGACTCAATTACTCATACACGCCTCAAAAGCTCCCAATCTCTTACTAAAAGAATTCTCTCTCGTCAACCTATTGAGGATAAGAAACCGTACATAAAAGAATGGTGACTGAACTCCTTAAGAGCTTCAAGTAGGTATACCCTACTCTACTTTATCCTTTGTACCAACGTTAAGGCCTCCTTGCCGAGTGATGTGAATGAAGGCCCCATACATCAGATCCTGCTTGGACCTTCAATTGCCAAGAGTTTCCTATCGAGTGCCAAAGCATAAGCTCTTGTTGGCCAAGTACTTCTCTCTTAACCTCCTACTCATACTTACAACATCCCTTACTCATCTCGGCAACCCCTAAGGGTATCACGTAATGATCTACCTTAGTTATTATGCCCAAAGATTCCTTAATAAAGGACCATTAATGAGTTGTCACCAATCCTTTTCACTTGACATTGTATTATCTTTCCTTTTTGTCATTTATCTTATTTAATCCTTTTCGTATGTACTAAGAATCACTTTTCATTAACACTTTTTTATAATTCTCTTTATTTGTAATATTGCCCTAAGGACTTACTACATATAGTCCCTTCTCTTTGTAGCTAGAATCATCTTACATTCCTTACAAACATTTTGAATATACTTGGTCCTTGCGAGACATTTTTCTCCAAGTTTATTTCTATACTCTTATCTAGTCTTACCGAGTAGATTAAGATTAGTGGTGGGTAAGCCTTGGCATTAACTTATGCGTTACATCAAGTGAAGTACCAAGTCATGTTATGTTTGTAGGTGAGTCATATCCTCCGAGCGACTTCACATCAACTATTGCATTCAGTTCGCCGACCTTACCATCCTATTTTCTTCAATACTTTAAAGGACTCACTTGGTTCTCGTCTCTTACGATAAGCCCTAGTAATAACCGAGCTCCTTGACACATCATATAATTTTTGGTATTAGAGCTTGAGTTTGTGACCAAAAGTTATGTTACGATAGTTCCTATCAATCTGTTGTTTGTTATACTCTGTTTTCATTTGGAAGAACAGAGTAAGTTGCAATTCACTATTCGATTGGTAATTCCTGTGTGTGGGAATTTCTTACTTGAAGAGTGTTTTTTTGAAGCTTTGTTGTGAGAACATCAAATCTTAGCATCCAAGAAGAGATTAACGATGCTAAGAGTGATGCTCATGGTTGTAGTCGTGTTACCCAACAAATACCAAGTAATACTGATGAGCAGATATAAGATTAGTTGTCTCAATGCAAAGAGTCTTAGAGACTGGGCCATGAGAGAGAGTTGTCATTGAACACGGCTGAGAAATGAGAGATAGGCCAAGAAGACAGATAGATGAATAGCGAGCTCTAGAGCTGATTCATATAAACCAAGCTCCACCCCGTCGTGCCAATAGAGTTGCAAGAAGAAAACTCGAGCTGGATGAAATTAAGGAGTTTGATGAGGAGGACCAATAAAATGTTGAAGAGTGTAACCTAAGGGCACCTAGAGGAGTTGAACATCTTATAGTGCAGATTCTAAGCTTTAGTGGATCTGGTAGTACTAATGACTACTTAGATTGAGAGGAAAAGATTGAAAAGATATTTCAATTCTATGACTATGAGGATATTGTTCATATTAGAGTTTTCTAGATATGTAGCAATGTGGTGGAAAAAGTTACAAAATGCGTACTAGAGAGCATACCGACAAATTTGGACGTAGAATGAAATGAAGAGAGTTCTAAGAAATCGGTTTGTTCTAGAGTATTATGAACAAGACACCTTTCGATGCCTCTAAGATTTGAAGCAAGGTAGCAAGTTAGTAGATAAGTATGTACGAGAATTCCAATTGTTGATGATTCAATGTGATGTTGATGGACTCGAAACTTGAACCATAGCTTGATTCATTTCTGGACTTAGGACTGAGATTGGTCATATTGTGGAGCTGTAGAGACTTGGGAGTCTAAATGAGGCCATCTGAGTGGCATAGAGGGTTGAGAGGCAAAGGTAAAGTTAGATTAGCCGACTAGGATTACTGAGCCAAAGTAGCATGCCAAGCTAATCAGATTATAGCTAAGCACCGAATAATTCTAAGGTAAACTGCTGAGGATAGGTGTCGAGCTGACTTGAAGAAGGCTGAAGTAAGGGCAAAGTTGAAGAACCTGAGGCTCGAAGAAACTAAGGTCAGAGCTCAAGAAGAAAGACCCAAGAGATCAAATGCTTTAAATGTCTCAGTTATGGAAACGTAGCTAGTTAATGTCCAATTCGATGAATCATGATGATCAAGGGAGACAAGCCTCAATTTGAAGTGGAGAGTGCTAGTAAAGGAAAGGAGAAAGTGGATGTTAGCCCAACGCTAAGGGGGTTGTGGGAAGACCCCGATGCCCTTACAACTCTTGAAGTAGGAGCCGAGCACTATTTTGTTGTACGTCAATCTCTTAGTACTTTTGTGGTCGAATGAATCTCTTCCATACAGATTGTCGAGTAAATGGCAAGCTATACGCCTTGATCATCGATAGAGGAAGTTATACTAATGTTATGGTACAAGAAATAGTGAAGGCCATAAAGTTGCCAACCCTTTCACACCCTAAGCTATATAAGATTCATTGGCTGAACGAGAAAGGGAGTTTACCCATTGCTGAGCAGGTTAGAATACCAATTGCCATTGGCAATAAGTACAAGGACGAGATATTGTGTAATGTCCTACCCATGTACGCTTCATACATCTTACTCGGTCAACCCTGGTTGTTTAAATTGAGGGTATTACACAATGGGTATAAGAACACTTACATGTTCCAAAAAGATGGAAAGAGAGTTATTTTGACTCTTATGAACCCCAAGGAAGTACAAGAGTCTTAAGAGAAGATTGCCTGATCTATGCAATTGAAATCCTTAGTGATTTCTTGCACTCAACTTTACTAAGAAACTAAAGAGGAAGTGTGTACTCCTTTTAGTCAAGAAACTACTGAAGTTGAGAGAAGCCGAGAGCTTACCTGTTGAGATATGAACACTATTATAGGAGTATGTTGACCTATTCCCTATCGAGATGTTGAAAGTTTTACCACCCTTAAGAGGCATTGAACATTGCATCGATTTTCAGCCTAGAGTTACCTTACTGAACCAACTTGTCTATAGGCTTAATCCTAAGCAAGCAGCCAAGCTGAAGAAATAAGTAGATGAGTTGCTGGATCGTAGATATGTTTGTGAGAGCATAAGTCTCTGTACCATACCAGCTGTACTAGGATAGAAGAAGGATAGGTCATGGATAATATGCATTGACAACTAAGCCATCAATAAGATTACTATTAAATACCGATTCTTAATCCTGTAACTTAATGACATGCTTGATGAGTTACATGGTGCTTGCTTCTTTTCAAAGATTGATCTAAAGAGTAGCTACTATCAAATATGAATGGAAGACAACCTTTAAGACAAGGGATGGTATGTTCGAATGGATGGTGATGTTGTTTGGTCTGATGAATGTACTAAGTACTTTTAGGTAACTCATGAATCATGTAATGAGGGCACTGATTGGCAAATGTCTTGTGGTTTATTTCAATGACATTTTGGTCTATAGTGTCGACCTCATCGCTTATGTTGAGCATTTAAGATCGGTATTCAACATCCTCTACCTAGAGAGATTATTCGGCAATCTAAAGAAATGTGTATTCTGCCAAAGTGAGGTTGTATTCCTCAAGTATGTTATTTCAGATGAAGGAGTTTGAGTTAAGGACGAGAAAGTTAAAGCTATTTTTAAGTGGCCTACGCCGAATAATGCTGCTTAAGTGAGGAGCTTCCATGGTTTTGCTTTGTTTTATCGAAGATTCATTTGGAACTTCAGTTCCATAAAGGCGCCATTAATCAAGTTGACAAGGAAGAACTCTGAGTTTAGGTGGTCAGAGAAGGCTCAAAAGAGTTTTGAAGATGTAAAGTCTAAATTGACATTTACCCTAGTACTCGCCCTACTGGATTTCGAAAAAGTTTTTTATGTTGAATATGATGCATCTGGAGTTGGCATTGGTGTTGTTCTTATGCAAGAACGTCGACCCATTGCTTACTTTAGCGAGAAACTCAGAGGAGTTGCCCTAAATTACTTGACCTATGATAAGGAGTTCTATGCCTTTATTTGAACATTACAGAATTGGCAACATTACCTATTGCCGAGAGAATTCATCATCTGCTCAGATCATGAATCTCTCAAACAACTTTGAGGACAACAAAACCTTTTTCGGTGTTACGCCAAATGAGTCGAGTTCTTGGAGACTTTCTACTATGTCATCAAATATAAGAAGGGGATCATAAACACCGTAGCTAATGCTCTTTCTCTTCATTATACCCTCATCACGACCATGCAGGCCAAGGTACTAAGGTTTGCCACCTTACTTGATTAATATGAGCACATCCCGTATTTTGGGCTCATAGTAGCCAAATGCAACATTGAAGGAGCTGTCGACGGATTCTATTTAAGCCAAAGGTTCTTGATGAAGGGGAAGTAGATTTGTATGCCAAGTGGTTTGGTTAGAGAACTACTTGTCCAAGAAGCTTATGTTGGAGGCTTAACCAATCATTTTGGAGAAAAGAAGATGATTGAAACATTGAAAGAACATTTCTACTTACTTGGGATAATGAAGGATGTGCACTGAGTTCTTGAGAGATGCAAGGTGTGTAAACATGCAAAAGGAAGGAGAGAACTGTATGGAGAGTACATACCCTTGCCTATACTCGAGCGGCCGTGGATTGACTTAAGCATGGATTTCATACTTAGCCTTCCTCAAATGCTGAGAAGATATGACTCAATTATGATGGTGGTCAATCAGTTCAGCAAGATAAGCTACTTTATTCCTTACCACAGAATTAATGATGATTTATTCGTTTGTCACTAACCTTTTTTTGTAGGAAATCATGTGATTACATAGAGTGTCAAGAAGTATTGTACCCAAACGTGACTGAAAGTTCATAAGCTTCTTTTAGAGGTCCTTGTAGGAAAAGCTTAGCACTAAGCTTATGTTCAGTACTTTTTGCCACCCTTAGAGAGACAGCCAGACCAAAGTTATGAATAAGACAGTCGGTAACCTCCTATAAGCGGTTATGGGGAAGAATTTACATGATTAGAATCTATTCTTACCCATCATTAAGTTCAATTACAATCACTTAGCTTTCAACTCGATAAGAAGGTCACTGTTTGAGGTCGCTTATGGACTTAACTCGAATTTACTTTTGGATCAATTATTAGCTTGACCACTCAAGCGGAAAGCCAATCTGGCCTATAGCATGCTGAAGAGTTTCACGGGTTGCATCAAAAGGTTGTCGAACATCTGGCCAAGACTATAGCTCAACAGAAGGAGCAAAGAAGCCAAGGAAGGAGTAGGGAAGCCGAGGAAGGAGGCGAGTCATTTTTACTCCCGAAGATCTTATTTGGATCCACCTAAGTAAAGAACGTTTCCCTTGAAAGAGGACGAACAAATTATCCCTTAGAGCATATGGATCTTATAAGATCCTTAGGCATATCAATGATAATGCCTATGAGATTGAGCTACCCGAAGGGTACGGTTTGTTTGCCACCTTCAATGTCACCAACATAACACCCTATATGCCTGACGAAGAAGAAGATCAAGATTTAAGGGCAAATCTTTAACAACCTTGAGGAGCTAATAGGTTACTGACCTTTGGTTCACTTACTCGCGCATGCCTCAGAGGCCTCCAGTCCTTCACCAGGAGAACTTTCTCTCATCAACCTACCGAGAACAAGAAACCATACACCAAAGAATGGTAGTTGAACTCCTTGAAAGCTCCAGGTGGGTGCACCCTGCTCTACTCTATCCTTTGTGTTGACGTCGATTGCTCTCTTACTGAGGCTTCCTTGCCGAGTGATATGAACCAAGGCCCTACACATCAGATCTTGCTCAGACCTTCAATTGCCGAGAGTTTCCTACCGAATGTTGAGGCATAAGCTCCAATTGGCTTAGTACTTCTCTTTTGGCCTCCTACTCATACTTATGACATCCCTTATTCGTCTCGACAACCCTTAAGGGTGCCACATCATGATCCAGTTCAGTTATTGCGCCCAAAGATTCCTTAATAAGGGACCATTGACAAGCTGCCACCTATTTTTTTCACCTAACATTGTATTATTTTCTCTTTTTGTCATTTGTTCTATTTACCCCTTTTCATATGTACTAAGAATCATTTTTCATTAATGCCTTTTTGTAATTTTCTTTATTTGTAATATTGCCTTAGAAACTTACTATAAATAATCTCTTCTCCTTGTAGTCGAAATCATCTTACATTCCTTACAGACATTTTGAATATACTTGGTCCTTGTGAGACATTTCTCTTCAAGTCCATTTCTACACTCTTATCTAGTCTTACCAAGTAACTCAAGATTAGTAGTGGGTGAACCTTAGCATTAGCTTGTGTGTTACATTAAGTAAAGTGCCAAGTTGTGTTGTGTTCGTAGGTGAGTCATATCCTCCAAGTAGCTTCATGTTAGTTATTGCATTTTGTTCGTCAACCTTACCATCTTATCTTCTTCGATACTTTGAAGGACCCATTTGGTTCTTATCTCTTACAGTAAGCCTTGGTGATAATTGAACTCCTAGACACATTACATCCCTAATAACATCCCTAATACTAGCATTAGCACTTAGGTCTGTCATTTTCCTTAACAAATTCGATTTTAACCTTCAATTCTGGGCTACAACTAACACTATTTCCCTAAATCTAACAACATAACACACTCTTTACACTAATGGTTAGCAATGTCATAATACAGTAACAACTCTTATGAATAAACTGCTAACATTGTATTGGCTCTATTTTCAGATGTTTGAAACAAAGCAACAAAAAGTACTACTTCACAGTTCATAAACATAATCTTACTCGAAGAAACCAACTCTCTAATACTAAGATGATATGAATCAAAGCCAAGAATAGATAAGGCCAGTCACAAGGGTGGGTCTAAGCTTGCCAAAAGCTTGAAATGAGTGATGGTAAGTGCACAAGAAAATAGTAAAAGAAGGAAAAATAAGCAAACCTACGAACAACTCCAAATAATATGACACACTAATGAAACTTCCGAGGACTTATGACTTAACTCGATATGATGCATGAGTTAGTCTGATGAGGTTACTCGTCACTTAATCTTATTTAAGAGTTAAGATAAAAGTGAAGTGAAAGTAAACAAGTTAACAAGAACAATGTTCACAAAAGGGAATATTAAATGTATTAATGATAAGATGTGTTCTATGGCTACATGTATAGTAGGTATTTATACCGGAGAAATTGGGGCAACTTGCTTAAGAATGGAAAAGACAAAAAATGTATTATCCTAACGAAGTAATGTACGAGGAATTCAAAAGGGTAAAAATGAATATTTACAGAAAAGCAATGATTACAACAACAGATTCTACAAGTCGTCTTAGACATGTGGCAATAACATATTGGTGGTGCCATTAGAAAAAGCAAACAAAACAGTATGATTTAGTTGGGTGGCCAAGTAAGGGTAATGAGCAGTTATGGATTCGTTTGAACAGGAGTAATTGAGGGTTTATGTAGGACAAATCTCTCATCTTTTCGACAATATTGTGGTCAAGCAAGTGGTTGGTTTAGTTAGGGCTGAGTAGGCACACGAGGTTGGGTTGTTATTAGGGCATCTTTCCAATCGGCATATAATTTTCAAGAGGTGCACAGTCACTCGACAAGGCGTGGGAAGTTGATCGGCAACAAGGAGCAACTTAACCTCGACAAGGGTCAGTTGGAGCAAAAAGATTCGTCTCGTCAGTCCTTCTAGTCCTCGAGCTTGGTTGCAGGTTAAAAGACTAGTAATCTGATTCTTATCGTGAGGTGTGGTAATTCCAGTTTATTTTAGCGTACCAAATGATCAATGGTATGGTAGTTAATAAAAAATACAAATGAAATTTTATTAATTTTATTTTCTTAAACAAATAAGATATCAAATTTAATAATTATTGATAGTCATTAAAGCTCTTTGATTTTAATACTACAAATTATGCATTGTTGCATCTAGAAATTACATATGTATGAAATAAATAACAAAATCTCCAACTAATGGCTAGTACATTTCAATAAAGTTGCAATTTATAATATGACATTATAATACAAATACAAATATGATACTATTACCAAACACAGTCATGGAAAAATGAGGAACAAAGAAAACCAACGAAAGTAATCACCATAAAAGATACGATAAAGAATGTATTAATATTCTTGTAATATAATGTGGGGAGTTATTGTTGTGGATTGCAACATGGATTTGGAGTAGAAGATGGGAGAGAGAGAGGAGAAGCACAAAATAATCCATTTCGGTTTTATAGAGAGAATTAAGGGAAAGAGGGAAATTAGTAGAGAGAGAAAGAACAGTTGTGAGGAAGTAGAAATTGAGTTAGTTTGATAATTTTATCTATATGTTAATATATTAATAATTTTTAAAAGTAAATTTAATATTGGGTTTTTTTTTTATCTATTATTGTTAAAAGATTAAACTATTCAACTCTATGTTATAGGATAAATATTTTTTTCACTTTCTAAAGTACATAACTGTTAGCAATCAATTTTTTCCTATCATCTCTCTCTCTCTCCTATGATTTTCATTCAACCTACTCTTTTATCTTGTAAATATTTCCTCTTCCATTACACAAAAACTATGACACATATCTTCCTCTTCTATTCACTCTATTTCCTTTCTCTCTCCTTGTCTCTTTATATCGACAATGGAAGAGAAATTGTGTAGAAAAAAATTGAAAACTACCAAACCTTTTCTTTAGAAAAAAAGTGGTAAAAATGGGTTTCTTAGATTGAGCATTAGCAATAAGGCCAATGATATTTCTTGATTTTACACTATAATTGTTTCGTGAATTTAAAAACATTCTAAAGATTCTATTTCCTACTATAATACTTTGACTTAGTGTCTGAATTAGAATTACAAATTAGATTGCTTACATGTATTGGTGCTGTTATCGGAAATTAGCCTAGAAGTTGTAGAGTTCTTCCGTGTCTATTACATTAACTCCAAAAGTATTTCAATCATTGCGATGTATGGATGAGGAACTAATTGCAAGTAAAGAGGAAATTCTAAGTTTCTATTGTGTAAAAGTATGGAAATTTTATGGTTCTTTAGTAGCTGAAACTTAATATGTGTTGATTTCTAAAAATGTTTAATTAACGTTAATAATAGACTTTGGACTCTAATGCTTTATTTTTTTCATCAGCTAGTTATATACTATTTATTTCCTCGTTGACTATCGTTATTCTTTCTACTATGTGGAAATTTGATTAAGGAATTAGATATTTGTTATTTGTAGAGTTGCTTTGATTTAATTCACTCCTTGCATGTGTAGTGGGCAAATAAGATGGAGAGTAGCTTATCTTTATAATTTTAATTGAAGTCATTCAATTTTATTTTTACATTTTGTTGTTAGCAGTGTTGAGGAGTTGAAATTTGACTTTGTGTGATTTACAATGCAGTTTTATTTTTTGGTTATGCTATTCAACAACAATATTACAAGCATGGGTAGGGAGAAGTATATTACATATTATAGACAATATTCTTGGTTTTTGTAAAGTTGTGTTGTTGCTTTGGAGGCTTTGCATTTTTATAGTTTAATATCCAAAATTTTCTTTTCACATTAGATTTCCATCCTTTTCTATGCATACACAATCTCCATTGATCGAGTTTTTATTAATATTCCGTATTTTTTATTTTAAATAAAAACATCTTCTACATTTTACCACTAAAATGATAATACTTGCTTTAATCTCGATGTTAACTTCTGTGTTCTTGCTTAGTTACTTCTAATATGTTGCAGCATTGTAGAATCGAAAAAGGATAATTTTTGCTTGATTCTTGATTTATTATGACAATACTTATTAAAATGATTTTTTTCCCCATTTATTTAATTGTTATTTCTTGCATTAGAACTTTTTATAAAATATTGATAGCGATTTTAGCAGTAATTTTTTTTTTCTTTTTCCCTTATTTCTTTGCTTTTTTTTCTAGATGGTATCCTATTTATTGCCATTACCAGAGACTTAACTATATGTCTAAAAAACTAACAAAATGGGCTCTACAGTGGTCAATTTGTCACTAAATTTTTATGGCTTCAAAGACAGTGACAACAAAGAAATTGTATATGCATTAAGGGCTGGAGACATACCCATATTTTAGTTCTCAATTATTGACATAGGTGGAAAGTAATATTTAGAAGATTAAAAATGACCAAAACTTGGCAAGATATTTTATAATTCATTTGTAATTTTGAGTTATTATTTTAAGGTCTTCAATTTCGAATTAGGGCTTTCAATTTTTTAATTTTTATCGTACGTGACTAAGATCTTGTATGCTTGACACAATTTGTATATAAGGGGCAAAATAATAATTTCATTGGTTTATTGTTTTATTGGTTAATTAAATTAATTTAACATTATATAATATTTTGTATATTTTAACATACGTAAAAGGAAATTATACATACAGATATACACATGTATAGCAAATTACGTGCAAAATCCTTAATCTTATAAATTTTATTCTTTAGCTATCTTGATTTAGTCAATTACTATTATTTGGGAGCATCCTTGTTCATTTGATATTGAATTTGCATGGTTTTACAATATCTATAGTAAATTTACTAAATTAGTATTTTAATTGGTTTGATTCTATGATGTCACTCCATGTATCTAATAAATGTTTATACGTGAAAGGGATTCTCTCTCTCCAAGATGTACTTAAAGGATTTGTGGAAAGTATTACGGCTAGAGGTATGCCACACATATGGGCTTTCCTTATCTAGCCAAGTTGTTTCCTCTTCATCATTTTTTGACCCTATGGATCAAATTAGTAAATTGACTCTAGATATTAGAGAACCATGTATAGCAAACACTTTTGTCTATCTATGTAATTTCCTTTTATGTATGTTAAAATATACAAAATATTGTATAATGTTAAATTAATTTAACTAACCAATTAAAATAGTAAACCAATGAAATTATTATTTTGCCCCTTGTATATGAATTGTGTTGAGTATAGACAATCTTAGTCCGCATAATGCTTTGGGATTGGATTTTATATCAGTATGTTTATTTTTTAATTAAGTTTGTTTATATAGTGTACTTTTAGAATTATTTAGTTGGAAACAACACAAAAATCGTTGATTTCACTTAATCATTTCTACGTGGAATTTTTTTTTGAAGTATAGAAACTTATGTATTGGTAATGTGGAACCTATAATCTTCAAAAAGCTTTCTTTATTTTATTTTACAACCAACTCTATTCTCTTATGCACAATATTTGCAGGTATAACTAGCCCATCCATCTCACCCTATTCTTATTAAGTTCATATTATGTTGCCTTGTATCCACTACCTGTTTGATAGAATGCTTATTACTTTTAAATTAGCTTTAAGCTTGAAAATGCAATATTTGTTATTAATTATAACATCCTATAACTCAAGACACCATAGATTACCACATGTCCCTAATGTTCTAATAACATGTCCTGCGTTTAATCAACTACAATCTCCAAAGAAAATAATGTAAGCCTTTGAGTTAACAAATAGAATAATCTTTGACTTTATTGCACTAAAGAAAAGAAGCATTAGCTAAGCTATTGACTTAGTGAAAAGTAATCTTTAGAAGAATAAAAATCACCAAAACTTTAGTATTTTATAGTTTGTTTGTAGTTTCAAGTGATTATTTTAAGGTCTTCAATTTCGAATTACAGCTTTCGATTTTTAAACTTTTATCGTATGTGACTAAGTTCATGTATGCTTGACATATTTTGTATATAAGAGGCAAAATAATAAATTCATTAGTTTATTGTTTTAATTGATTAATTAAATTAATTTAACATTACATAACATTCTATAAATTTTAACGTATGCCAAAAGGAAACTATACAAATACATATACACATGTATAGGAATTACATATTCTTAGGGCAAATCCTTAGTCTTATTTATTTTATTCTCTAGCTATCTTGGTTTAGTCGATTACTATTATTTGAGAACATCCTTGTTCATTTGATATTCAATTTGCACGAGTGTTCCATTATTTGTAAGAGTCATCTCTGATAGAGGCAAATTTGTCCATTCAAGCTACTATTTGTTTTTAAAGAATAATATCTTTTGGGTATTGTTAATAAACAATCTATGATCAAATAGAACATAGAAGAATCACACATAATAAAAAATAATTCTTCATGAATCATAAAATTTCGACAACTGACAATATGCATTTATAGAGAATATCACAACAAACAAAATCTTTTATTTTGCAGTGTATCTTTGGACTGCAGGCACATTCCATAGCCGAGGATTGAAAACAATATCCACTATTCATCGCGGGGGGCACTTGGTGTTTTTTTCATTTCGTTGGAGGAAATCTTCCTGGTAATATGTGGTGAGGCTGAATTTTTGGCCAGTCGGCTGGTTCAATGGAAAGTTGTATATAGCCACGTAACTTCTCCCAACAAACACAATATATAGCAAGCATTATCATCAAAAAAGACCTACCAAAAATCAATGGGTTGGACATCTTTCATGATTTTTTATATTTGGAAGAGTGTACCAAAAAGATGTGTATTAAAAGGAGTCTTTGACAAGTTAAGAAAAGAAGAGAAAAAGATTTTGCACATTGTTGCAACATTGACAATAAGCATTTAAAGGGACTATCACAACAAACAAATCTAGTTTTGCAAGATACTTCCTCCTACATATGTGGTTGAAGATTAGTTTTGGTCGAACTATTCTCTTTTTTGTGAGATACTTCCTTCTAAATATGTGGTTGAAGATTAGTTTTGATTCAGTTATTTTCATAAAAAGGTTAAATTTACATGTTTATAAACAAAATCATAGCAAACTTAGACTCCTTATGAGATCTACGTTATCCTCACTATCCTTTTATGTAATATCGGAATTGACTAATAATTCAATAAAAATTGTATAGTTATACACAAGTACAAGTCTTAAATTCTTCTGCATTGAGAGATAATATGTTAACTATAACTATCAATTTTATAAATAGGGTGGACATAATATGCTTTATTAGAGAGACTCGAGATTATTATTTATCATAATTAGTGTGTCAATCAATTGTAAAACAAATACATTATTTTTATAAAAATTTTCTTAGTAGGTTGGTTTCATGGAAATATATAAAATCAAATGAAATAGAACTAAGTTGATTTCTTCTTTTCTTGGTTTTAGTTTTAGAAGTTATTTTTTAATAAAGTTTTAAGTTTATTCTAACTGTTTTGTATGCATTTTATTATTTATGTGTCCTCATAATCTTTTTTACATAATAACACATAATACAAAATGTGTAATGTTATAATTATTATTAGCTAATAAATAGCATCTAAAAATATTTAATATATATCATATATAACATCTAATCTATATACGTGTGTTATATATATTATGTTATATATATGAGGTGTGGTGGATTTTTAATAGGAAATGAGCAATAGTTGAATGCAACTACTAGGGTTTTTTTAATCCAGAAAACTAGCACATAATACAAGGAAATTTCTTTTATGGGTTTTTCATTCATAATTTGTAATGTGCATGTACATTGTATATATAGCCTCCCTAAGGCAAATAACAAACTAAAGAATACTCTAGAACCCATACTTACAACTCAGCATATTTTTCTTCTTGTTTTTTTCCTATTTCTATTTTTTCCTTCTTTTTTTGGTAATATTTCTAAAATATTAAGTACAAGCTAATTAAAATGGTAAATTCTAAATTCTATATCATATTTACCCTATAACAATATACATTATATGCATATGTTATATACATATTATATACATATACACAACATTTTATACATATAGGTTTTAGATTATTTTTATAATCTAATATATATCATATATAACATCTAATCTATATACATGTGTTACATATATTATTTTTTTTATATATACACATATATATTTGCACATGTAATATACATAAATATATATAACTTGTAGATATACATATATAACAAGTATGATATATATATAACATTTTATATTTATAGATGTTTGTAATGTATATTATATAATACAAGTAATGTAGAAGTGCATATAGTATATATAACATGTAAACTATATAGATATGTTATATATACTTATACATAACATTTGTAATATATATATATATATATATATATATATAACAAATATAAATTTTCTATACACATATGTTATATATGTAATAATTGTATAATATATATTTTACATATATATAACATTTATATATGTAATATAACATATGAATAATATATATAAGACTAGGTATTTGATTCATAATACACACATATACACACACACACACACATACACACACACAACATCAAGTATATGTAATCACATGAACAGATATATAATAGTGGTATATATATTTGTTTTACATATGTATATATATATATATATAGTCAAATATAGAATATTTTAATATTTGTAAAACAAATTAAAAACTTAGAGACAAAATGGAACCATGTTGATGATTTCACTCTAATTTATCAAATAAGATAATATATTAATTAAAATAAAATCATATTCATACCTAAAGCTTGAGAATGGTATGGTATTGTAAAGCATTATGTTTTTTTTTTTCCCCCTTTTTATGAGGATGAGAATTAATAAGGTTACATTATTACACATTAATAAGGGTTGGTTTTAAGGTTGTTTAGGTAACCGTCCATTAAATAAGATGAAATAAAATTGCGATTTCACTCTCTTAAAAGCTAGAATCATAATCTACCTTAAACCTACAATGGCCAATTCCAAACAATAGTATTCCAATTTCTTAAGATGCACAAACATGGGAAAGGGAATTGGACCTAGAATCATGATTTCATTCCAAGTCTATTCTTATATATGAAACATAATATTATTGTTAATCAAATTACTTATTTAATGTTCAATTTACATGTAATATTCAATTTTTAAGGGTGTTTATGATAATTATTACTACATACATATTTAATTCCATTCCATTCTATTTTAAACTAGTCATCCGTATCACACATGATATTAATTTAATATTAATGATGTGATTTCAAAGAAACATGAATAAGAAGCTTTCTATGACTATCTCAATATCTTAAAATCTACCTAAAGTCCTATGATATAACTTAAACTCCTCATAATTCACTCTAATAAAAATCCACTTACGAGAAGGAAGACAACCTAAAAGACTATACCATTATGTAGGTTTCTAATCCCTAAAATCTTTCACTTTAGAGTACTATGTTAAGAATTCAAAATTAAAAAAACCTAATATTTCAAAAACCTGAAAGAACTCTAAGAGAAAAAAAAAAAAAAAAAACCTAATTCTTGATTCCGTTTTTAGAAATTTGAAATGCTTTTCAATAGAATCCACAACGACTAGACTTTGCAAAATTTAATTTTCACAATAGGCTAAAAAATGAGTTGTAGGATAAATTATGATTTAATAGGTGAACGTTTTAATGATTTTAGAACCTTAGGACCAAGTGAGCCCTAAACAATTGAAATGCATAAGAAATTGTAGAACATTATTGTCTCTTGTTGCATTAAATCATAATGAGAAGCCGGTCAGCCACGGATATCATTTGGTTTATGGCCACACGTGTAAGGTTGCTCGGGCATCTTTTTCTTTACAACCTTTACTTTATAACTTGAGGGGTTCGTTAAGCATAGGAAATAGAAGGCTTTTGTTAAAACTTAAAGGTTTACCATGAAAATGCCTTAAACTTTAATAGAGAGGTTTTGATGAATTAAGAAAAATATTAGTTTGTTTTATTTATTAAAATTTCTATAGAATTGTATTTGAAATGAATAGGAAGCATGTAATGGAATCTAGAAAAAGAACTAGGTGAGTGTTTATACAATTGCTTGTAGGTTTTGAAAAGTAAATGAACTTAAGGTAACGTTTGGTTACACAATTTTCATGGTATTGGATAAGATAAAAAATTTTGTCTTATATTTGATTTGTAAATTTGCTTGGTAACTGAACAAAAATTAGGTTGATGAATTGGACAAAATACCTAAATTTTGTTTTATCTAAACCACAATATAAAAATGAAATTCAATAGACAAAAATAAAAAATATTTTTCATTTCCAAAAATACCTCTTCATGTTATAATTTTAAGTTAATAAGTATCATTTTTATAAAATATTATACAAAATTATTTATTTTATACTATAAATAATAAATTTTTTAATATAAATTTTGTATTCAGTATTTATAAACTAAATATGGTACAATAAGTTTATACTATTCAGTTCTTCTTATACTTGTCATGTCCTGTTCAGTCCAATTTTACAACCAAACGCTATCTAAGACTATTTAACCTAAGTAATTGTTTGGTTGTAAGTATACTTTATCTCCAGAACATCAGGAATACCAAGGTATCGGAAGTAGTAGTCACTGACTAACAGTTGCAGTGTCTTAGTGAAGGCTTTAATCTAAGGTGAATTGATTAAGCTTATACTGTTCAGTCCTTCTTATACTTATCATGTTTTGTTCAGTCCAATCTTTACAACCAAACGCTATCGAAGACTATTTAACCTGAGTAATTGTTTTGTTGTAAGTATACTTTATCTCAAGAACATCAGGAATACCAAGGTATCGGAAGTAGCAATCACTGATTAACAATTGCAGTGTCTTAGTGAAGGCTTTAATCTAAGGTAAATTGATGTTTAGTTTAAGTAAAACAATGGAATGGGGTGTCGTTGCAAGTAATTATATAGTAGATTAGTTGTATTAATGGTTTATATTAATGACTATAATATGGTGGTTTATATGTATGGATCTATATATGTATGTTATAGGTAAAGCTGTAAACAAGACGACACAATACTGAGCTCGAACTCTACTTGAAATTTTAAAGCTCAAGCTCAACTTGAGCTCTATCAAGCTTAGAATTTTAATGTTTAGTCTAAGCTCGATGGAGCTCAAGTTAAACTCGAGCTTGACTCGATTCGATTAGGTTTATTTGAGCTTAATTGATTTAAACAATTTTTTTTTTATTCTGATTATAATAATATTAATGTTGAAACTCAACTAGTATTAATATTTAACTTGAGCTCCATTAGGCTTGCGAGGTAATCGAGTCAAATACTATAAGGTTTGAACTCGACACAATTAATTATTTAAGTAACTCGAAACTTAAGCTCAACTCAATTGTTTTTATGCTGAAGTCGAGTAACTCATAAATAATTTGACTCGTTTATATCCGTAGTTATAGGAATCATAATTACTCCAAGTCTTGGGAAGTTGATAATATGTTGTTCTTTTACACCTAGAACAAGATAAATAAACCGGTTCTTGTTGCGTTTAGTATATAAGCCTGTCTGTGAATTTTGAGTGTGCTTACGCATGCGCCAAATGTGTTGTTGGGATTTTTGCTCACGGGATTTGGGGATCTTTTTATTTATTTTTTTTTCAAGGTTCTTGAAATTATTTTTGCATATGAATAGCTGATAATACAGGATCGAGCCTTGTATGACCTTTCCAAATGACAAGTAGAAATGGCAGACTAAGCATAACAGTTTTGGTGGTATCAGAGTTTAAATTGAAAAATAGGAGGTTTGGATACTTAGTAGCCAAAATAGCAGCAACAACAATGAAAAACACAAGTTTAACGAATAAAAGGAAAAACTTTATTCTTTCAAGCCCGTGTCTTTCCCGTTCTTGTTTCCACCATGATCTGGAAACGATGAGATTGCTGAGTTTGTAGGAGAAAAAGGTGCCGCTGGGTTTGTATAATGTAAGTGGGCTAAGCATAATGGGACACGCATTTATGTGGATAAGGCTTAGGAACGATGTGATGAAGAGACATAGTTATACCATATAGAAGCCGAGCACCAGAAAATGCATGGAATTTATGGGAACGTGAATGTGATTGTCATTATAAATGTTACAACCAACACCATTGATGGATTACACGTATTTGTTAAATCCTTTTTAAGGCCATTGAAACCGACCGGGATTATCATTATGCAAGATTAGAGGGGAAAAAGGAATACTATGATCGCTTCCGACATAGTTCAACCAAATAGTGTTTTATTTTTTTTTTTTTCCTCACAAGAATCAAAGGCGTGATAGTTAATAACAGCAGCAGAAAATAAAATAAACTAAATAGCCTTGTTTATTGGAGCCTATTTCTTTCTCGTTCTACTTCTACAATGGTATAATATTTTGAAGAAGAAGAAGAAGTGTTATTTGATACAATGAGGTAGCTGACGCGGTAAAAGAGAAGGCACGCTTACAAGTAGGAATAGTTGACCCATTTTATTCCTTTTTCTCTATCTTTTCTTTTCATTTTGTATAGGGCTGAAGTGACTTCATAAGGGTTTGGTCCTAGTTTAGTAATAATTTGAGCTTCAATCTTTGAGTTAATGACAAGGTACTGGAAGTTAGATCCATATTCCGGGATGAATCAAGGAGATTAGTAGTCAGGTTGAAACAGAAATTATTAGACTATTCTATTTGCTTTTAATCTTTCTTATATGGACTCATACACTAAAAGAAAAAAAAAGAAAAAAGAAAAAAGAAAAGAAGATCTCCATGAGCTAGAATCAATGAATAGCCCATGAAGGGATTCATCGAGAGAGGAACATGTGGCAGTTGTTGATGATATTATCAATGATTAAACTTTAAATACTTAAGAGCTTTTCCTCATTCGACACAATTCAAACTCAAAGAAATCTTATCATGACACCAAGTTTCCACTCTCCAAGATCAAATATGGTTCTGACGAAAAACAAACCACTTTTACTAAAAAAAATAAAAATTGAGGGGTTGATACTTAAAATTTCTTCACTTATCACTTATGTGTTCAAGTACTACGAGACTGCATGTTCCTCCTTATCCTCTCTTCCCAATTTATCTCCTATATATAAATTCTACATCATTCCTTTGAGGCTATATGGATCGTAAAGATTTAAACCCAAATGGCTATAACAATATCGATCGGATCTATACAACTGCACACTCGAGGTTTTGTCAACAAATTTCCGACGGCACTTTTTAGATTTACATAACAAAATTTGTGCAAGTTTCAAAATAGAGTTATTTCAAGATAAAAGACAAGCGAGTGATAATATTCCTGATATGATCTCTTGACATGTCAGTCCTTCGATGGATCTTTTCTTTTCGACCAATCTAAAAGGTTGTTGGGGCTTTTTTTATTTAAGAGTGTTTTTCAATGAGGAAAATTATATTTGAAAAGTAGAGCTCAGAAAAACATCTTCATTAATGATAAAATATATCTCTTAATTGATTGGAAGGGGAGTGATTGTTATGGAGAATATGGAAATTCATGTCTAATAAGACTTATAGCAACTTTGATTTACAAGTACTAAGCAACAATTAATAAAGCCTGAGGTTTGATGACTCCCAAAATATCCTCCCGTGAAAGTGCTACTACCGCTACTCTCAGAATTTATTCTTTGTTTTTCACTACTCAATAGTTCTCTTAAATCGTGAACTTCTGGATAAATTGCAATGATTATTCCGAAAAAAATTTCAAATTACACCAATGCCCCTATTTGTTTAAATTGTGTACTTTCCTCAACCGACATAGATGGGATCTATATTTTCTGTTAATATGGTGCTGACGTAGTAATTTTTCTGAAGTGGTCTTGAATGAAATAAGGGCTCACATTGCCCAAAAATAAATAAATAAACAAATAAGTTCATTACATGAAAAGGCCCACCCAAAAAGTGGATTTGCGGAAATCAGGCCCGAAAGTCACCATTTTGTCGCCCCACCTTAAAGTGCTTAAAATCGCGGACTCTGGAAGATTAAGATACACAGCTCCTAAGCATGCCAAACTGATATGGGACGGTTTCTAGAAGACGCCTAAACATTCCAACAGGAGGACAAACAGCTTATCCTTGCAGTGATTCACGAATAAACGAGTTCGTCAACAGCGTCATTTTCCTAGTTTCCATCTTCGATGTTTAGGAGCTTACGCCACGTTTATTTTTATTTTTATTTTTTTAAATAGAATATATGTGAAATAGAAAAGTTGTACTTTAAGAATAATTATAATCAGGAACAAATTACAAATTTAGATTTCAATATTTACTTTATGCAATTCATTATTATTAATAAAAAATTTTAGATATGCCAACTTAAAATTATCTTCAATCGACTTATTTAGGTCTATAGCTAATGTGCTCCTCACCGTCCTAAGAAAAAAATGTTGAAAAAAATTGTACAAGCTCCATCCTTTTTTACCAACTATCCTACGGCTAATTAGAAGCTGATATGTGCCCAAAATGAAAATGGAAGTCCTATTTATTGTAAGGTTTTAAAAACAGTGACACCTTGTTTAAATTAGGAGAATGAAAATATTCCCTAATAGCCCTATATTTCCATTTTGAGTAGGTTGATGCTCCATGTGGAATGGAATTGTGGGACACTATTACACGCAAAAAAGGAATCAGGATTCTTAGTCTATTGTCCTGAATCTGTATTCCCACCACATTCCTTGTCTTGCTTCCAAAAATGCCCCGATTAAAAATTAAAAATCACAACTATTGCAATTGCATAAGAACAAAAACCAAATCTGAAACCCTACTATCCTAATTCCTCAACTGTTCAAACCTTAATCGAAAGTTTGCATTGAGAACCCTAATTTGCCTCTCCTAATTCGCATTGAATGCCTTCACTTCAGCGATTAAGTGGGAGAAATGAATTATCCAACCCAAATTTATCGTTATCCCCATCTCGCATTGATAACCTTGGGAAAGAAAAGAGTATATCACATTTTTTTGACCTTCTTCTTCATGTACTTCTGTATATTGTTGGTTTTTCTTTTCTTTTTTCACATCGACACAGATGCTTTTGTTCCAATTTGAAAAGAAACACGAATCATCTGTGGCTTTATTCCTATGCTGTTCCTAATTTTTGTTTCATGGTATGTGATGGCACTGTTGATATTTCTTTTGTTCTAATGCTGATGATGCAAATTTAATTTGCGTTTTCATGAAAGGTTTATTTGTGTAGTTGTGCTAGATTTTCTTTCATGGATTTGAGAATCTCTTGGGTTATGGTTTCTTCCACAAGAAAGGGGGTGATTTCCATCCGAATTTTGAATTGTGTTTCCATCCGAAAAGATACTTCTTCCTATAATTTTGAAGTACTAAAAAGTTTTTAAATATTTCCAATTGTCTTTTTGTTTTACGGTTATATATTGAAGGCATTTTTTCTAAATTTTCTCCCACATTCTTTCTATGATCGAAGAAAATCAATCCCTTTGAGTTTAACAAACTTTCCTTTATAAATATATTTCCTCGTTATCCTTTATATATATATATATATATATATGAAGAAAAAGTGATTTTTTTCCTTCTCCCTTTCTTTTTTTCAATTCAAAGGTGGTGTACATCTTAGATGTAAAATTATATCTTACATATTTTTAATAAATATCTTTTAACAAAGATTTTTATACATTTCTATCCATATTTTTCTTAGGACAAGTAAAACTCTAAATCTCATTATTGATTTATAATCCTATAAATTCGAACTAATTTTAATGATATAAATTTAATGGAATATAAGTTAATAATAAGATGGATTGATTCCGTCGAAATAGAAGAGAATAATAATATACTCTGAGAGTAGAAAATTGTAACAACGTAAAAAATAATCATTCAATACTTCATATTAGGCTAAGGATGACAGAAACAGAATTAATATTATCCAAATGAAGTGGGGTCTTACAATTGATCCTAAAAAATTTCTTTTTATGGGAATTTCCCCACGCGGCACAACACGAACAAGTCATCTCCATCGGATTCCTCTCTCTCTCTCTCTCTCTCTCTCTCTCTCTCTCCCCATGAAGACGACAATATTATAGTATTGTTAAAGCACCAGTTAAGACACGGACACAGACAAAGACAAAAGTCGTGACTCGGGGTGTCATCACGTTGGTCATCACCAACGTACCATCAATATCGATAGAAATTCATTTCAATATCTGATTTCAGGTACCACACGATGCATCTGCTGCCATTCGGGGCCTTTTTATTTTTGACAAAGTGTTGATGATGATTCAATTCAATGAGCAATGAAGGGTTCAAGCCAATCGTGCGCTCAGCTATGTCCACGGGTCCCACTTCCTCGTCCTCATTCATGGCAATGTCAATGGACGTAGTAGTTGTCTGGCCCCGCCGATTATATACAATATATATATATATTCACGCTAGTATGTGTACCGTTGCTGGCTGCACGATCGATATTAAACAGGCCAAATTATGAAGCCATCCCTCCAAATTTATTAAAATTACAACAATAAAGTTCATAAATTTCTAAAATTCTGTATTCACAACCCTTTGAAAAATATCAGTCATCCATTGCAATACCAACTTAGTTTTCATATGAATTTTTGTCTTGTCAAAATATTTCATTGGATACAGTTTTGAAACATGATTCAAACCCTATAAAGGTGTAGGGTTAGGTTTTGGAATTAAAAAGAAAAAAAAATTTGACGAGAAATTCAATCTAGAAAAAAAATGATATTATCTCATTCTTATCTCACATATTTTCATTATGAAGAAATAAGTTCATTGAGTATTTATTTATAAAAATCCTTTAAGAATATACTTATAATAGCTTATAAAATTAAAGTAAAATAAAAATATTTGATGTAATTCGAGCATGATTAAACCTGGACAAAAGCCGGTTTCGAACCGTAAATCGACCTGTGTGGGTCTTGAATGGACCCAATCTCGAAAGTAGCTAGGTCGAACCGTCAAGCTTTAAGGGTCCAGGCAATTCAAGAGGGTGGAACCACCTGACTTGACCGGTTTATTCTCTTAAAAAAAATAAAGAGAAAGAGAAAAAAAAATCATTAAGTCAAAAAAAATAATTTGTTAAGGATAGATAGAAAATTTAATTTTAGTTAATATAAGTCATTTTTATAAAAACTTATTAAATGTTAAGAATTTGAATATGAGAAAAAAATAAAATTTGAGGGAAAAAAAAGCTGGAATAGTATTAAGTCGAAAATTAATAAAAAAATTTAAAATTAGTAAATATTAGTAAACTTAAAAAAAGGAGAGAAAGGAGATCATATTATTAAAAATTATTAATGTATTGAAAAAAGAAATTAATAAAATTAAATATTAAAAAAACAGTTTAAGAACCTTAAACCGGCCCTTAAACCGACGGGCCTAGTGAACCGATTCGAAACTATCAGCTCACAGATCGATCATGGTTCATCATGTCACCGACCCGTGAACCGACGGTTTAAGGTCAGTTCCGGATTGGTACTCACCACTAAGCGTGATGGGTTGAGTATTAGATCTATAATAACCCTATTATAACAAACCTTGTAAGATTTTTATTAAGTTCCAAGAAATACTAAACCCTAAAAAAGGATTTAAAAAAGGATAAAAAAACACATGTAAGGTTCTTATAAGGTTATAGAAACACTAAGCAAGAAAGTTTCTGGTTGAATAATACTCATCCCAGACTCGTTGGCTACATCCTTAGATTTAAATTTGTTTTTGCACTCAGTTTACTTTCAAATAAGAAAAGTTATTTGATTGCTACAGTTGTTCAATGCGCCAGCTTCATATCCAATGCAATGGAATATATAATTTTTTTAGCTTGCTTATAACTACACCATGCACTTGTCAAATATCCTTATGAAATTGTGCCGTTAATATATCATCTCATCTCAATAAGACTTATGTTAGCTAAGGTTATTATAGCTTAGGGGTATTACTATTGGACTTCTATCGAAATAAATCAAAATTCGAATACCTCTTCTCTTACCGTAGATAAAAAAAAAAAAAAGATGTGTATTAATAAAATAAATTTTTTTATTGATTTGGTTCTTTCTAACGAGTATTTTGACATATACATTAGAATATATATATCTAGATTATCAACTGTCCTATATATTAATTATTAAAATATACTAGAGGTATTAGTGTAAATTTTTAGATCGTAAATTTAAATTTCTCGTCGTCGAAGTTCAATAAGATAAAAAAGAAATGGCGTACTTGAAGTGAGTCTTGAATATATTAAATAGACATGGGGGGGGGGGGGCGAGGTAGGGGGTGGGATGGTGGGGGTAACATAACCCACCAACAATAATTGCTATATAAAAATATCTCATGTGTATTCAATTTGCACCTATAAACCCTTTGTAGATGTATGTGTTGTTACACCCCGAAGTCGCAGAGTCGCAATAATCTCTGCAATTTGCACCTATAAACCCTTTGTAGATGTATGTGTTGTTACGCCCCGAAGTCGCAGAGTCGCAACAGTCTCGCCGTGTAAACCGTTCTATGATAGTAACTGGCCTCACAGTGCCTACCATAGACATAATCTACACAAGGTGTCGACGACTCTTCGCTTTGAAGTAAACAGTTCGATTAATAATTATACTACAATTATGATAAATATCACAAATTTCTATTAAACACAGATAATTATAAATAAGTCCATAGAGCTTCCCAGGAAGTTTTACATAATCACCACAGTTTACTAATTTACAGAATAGCTATCAGTCTTTAACACTTAACTACAAGGTCAGTCTAATTACACATTATGCTAAATAACTTGATCCTCACACCCCTGGCTTCAAAAGGACTAACCTCTGGATAATTGTAGGGCGGCATAGTATTTGAAGTGATCACAAATCAGAATCTGCAAAAGGATCTATAAGGGTATAAGCAACTACAGCCCAATAAGTTGAATTGGAGACTCGTGAATGTATACAAGCACAAACAGGGTTATCAAACAATTATTTTCATGCAATGCATCAATCAAGTGTCATCGCACAACGTAGTCCGGTCCGTTGTGAAATCAGAGAAATTTCACTCGCTCCAATCCGGGTTGAGAAGTTCCATGTTATGCAGCAGCTCACAACCAAACCCAGGCTTGTGCAATGGAGACCTCACTCCTTCCGCGACTACCTTTGAACCATTGACTTCACCCCCGCCGCAACCTCCTCTCCTGTCACTTAGTTCGACTGAGGATGAAGAAGGGATCATTTTGCAATCCTGCGCTATCCCTTTCGAAGGGGTCGGTATTTGGTTGGAGAGTCCTATGATCCCCCTAACGGGTTGCAATGCATGACGTTTTTTATTATTAGGGTCAACTAAGATTATATTCCGTTTAGGGTGTCCAAACAATTTCATACCAATTCAATCGATCACAAATCACTCACAAAGCAAGTTTCAGCACGAATTCAGATACATCAAACACATGCGTAAACTACTTACAATCACAAGCATATACAAGCCTAAGTCTCCAAGTACTATAAAACTAGTACTCTATTACAATAAGCAATAACCCAACTTACTTGAATTTGCTCGATCGCTCGATCCCTTAATTGCGAGTTGATTTGTCTCTAGGTGTCCTATAATACAAATAGGTCTTTTTAGTACTTATATTTTATAGATTCTTATTCTAATTCATAATGTGATTGATTTTCCCCATGTATACCTATAACGCTTTAATGATTCGTTGTACTCTATTTCAAGGTTCGACTCCTAAACTAGATTCTAGTTTTAATTCCTAAGTCTTAATTAGACTTGAATTCCAATGTGACATTAATCACATTACGCTTGGATACTCAAATATCCTATTGGGTTGTAATTTGGTATTCTAAACTATTCGGTACACGCTAACCCTAATTGAGGTATCGGATTTATTCCTGATGTGTAAAAATCTTACATTTTGAGATATTACTTAAAATTAAATATTATTTTAGATTTATTATTTTTCTGATTTCTATCATAATATTATCTAATTAACTCTAATTTTGTAGATTTATTAATTTACAATATTCGCTTATTACTAATTTCCTATATTACTCACCTAATTTCCCTAACTAACCATACTTAATACCCAAAGGCTAGGATTAAGTTTCCACTTCAGATATTAACATCCCTAAACATTTAATTAAGATCCAAATCAGTAATTAACATCTTAATCACTTAATTAACCCTAAATCACCCAATTTTACCATCATTTTAGGGCTAAAAATTAACTTAAAAATTTCAAAAATTAATTTTAAAAAAATGGCTTCATAGCACTGTTCTACATCATATGAGAATCCTACAGAAAAAATTTGAGCTCCAAACTATACTCCTAAGCCTATTTATTTTTTGGTTTAATCATACTCGGTTTTGAACAATTTGTTAAGGAACCTATATTTCCAGATATAATTAAACTAAATCAATATTTTTCCCTAAATCTACATACAATAAAACCTCAGAATAACAAGTTTCATAATTTTCTGGGCAAAATAAATAATTTTACAAAATTATACAAAAATTGGGGTGAATAAATGACTAACCGGTTCAAAGCTTTCTGGCCATTCAAACCCAGTCCAAGGTTGTCGGCCGGTCTAAGCAGTGGTTCTAGGGTAGGGTGGTGGTGGTGGTTCGGTCCCAAGTGGTGGTGGGTGGTGGTTTTAGTTCACTTGTCTAATCTGCATAGTTTTCTTTTTTTTTTTTTTCTGGATTTTCTCTCGATTTTTTCAATGTTCCAATTTTTCTCAGATTCTAAACTGACCAAATGACTTCTGAAAATTTTTTCCTTATTTATAGACAATTGTAGTAATTAATGTGCATTAATTTGATAAGATTTTGCCCCAATTCCTTGATTTTTGGCTTTTTGTTTGTCTAATTCTTATTGGTTATTTTTTTCTTTTTCTGACCACGACCTGATCTTGTTGCAGCTTATCCTCTTCTGATTTTTTCTGATTTTTCCATAATTATTTTATATTTTTCTTTAATTATTTGCTTAGTTTTCGGCCAATTTAGGTAATTACGCGTATTTTTATTTACACGTAAATACATGTGGGGTACACGTGAACATTCTTAAATATTATTTTGGTCATTCTAAAATTTTTAGTATACATATAATCTATCTCTAGTAATTTATTAGTTATTATATTACACTTTTCACCTTTTCGGTAATTAGCAATTATTATGCTTAAAATTTAAAAATTTTATAGTCTCCTATTTTACTATTTATTTTCTTAAATTTAAGTTTACGAGGTCATTTTTATTAATATTTCTCTCAATAGTTTATAATTTTGGTGTGATCGGATCTTTTAGCCGATCGCTCTAAACCTTGGGTTTTAAGCTCAAACCTACGGTTATTTGGCTTAGCTTTAGGACCTACACACAACATGTGAATAGGAAAAGATTATCGAAACAAAAGAAAAGAATAATATGAAGAAGGAATAGAGAGGCGAGATAAGCAATATTGGCAAGTCTAGAATACAGGTGATAGGTAATAGTGGAGATTTAAGCTACTTTTTCTACCTCTTCTCATAGGTAATATCTATTTATTTGTAATGAGTAGTAAGTAATTATCAGCGTTGGATTTTATGATCTATTAATTGATAAGATTAATTGGGGTTTAATAACCCTAATGGGCTAAAAAGAGAATAATAAAGTTCAATTATATATGGTAGAACTTAGTGATACTTAAACTTGTTAAGAAAGGTTAAAAAAAATTCAAGATAATTTTAACGAAGCTTATCACGGGCCTACTAATCCAAAACTATCTAAATTATCCCAAAATCAGTTCTAATATTTAGATCTTGTCACTAATCCAAATAGTTAACCTAAATATGATTTTAGTTAATTTTAAGCTTAGCTCGTGAAATTATATATATAAATTTCTTCATCTACATTTTTCTCCTTGCCCAAGAATTCTTTCTTAATTCAGAAGAAAGGGTTCTTGGGCACTTATTAAGTATCTTTAATATTAAGTTGTCACTTTAATCCACATACCATTTAGTAGATAGCCACATGGTGTGCTGATGTTGCTAAAAATAGAATATAATGTAATATGTTACAAGTATATGTTATGTGTACTCTTTTTAATCGTGTTGTTAATCTTGTGAATTATTTAGCATCTATATTGCAACATAATACACAAGTCACTTGTTCATGTAATAATAATTTATACATGTAGAATAGTAACAATGAAATCAGATAAATAATTTATTCTACACAGTATTACATTTTTATAACAAAGATGTAGAGAGTCAAATTAAAGATTGAGAAGTTGTACATTTGTTACTCAAAAATATCATCCTTTCTTTTCATGCAATAAATGAGCACCAATGTAATTGTTATTGTTATTGTTATTTTTGTTTAAGAATAGTAATATATTACGATTAAAGACCGATTGCAGCAACTTGCCCCTACTTAATGGCATTTAGTATAGACATGTGATAATAAATGTATAAACATATTATAGTTGAGAATAAATAATATTGTCAAATAAATAAATAAATAAATATCATAGTGTTGGAGCTTTCTTTAAGTTCTTACCTCATGTAACAAACATCATACATTTTGTATATTATGAAGAGTATTATTTAACACTTAAGTAATCACACAATGAGTTATATAGATGAGGATATCACATGAATAATAAACATACTCAAATTTAGGATTTTAAAGAGTAAGCAACATTTTGTTACTCAAATATCAAGTATAATAAACATAGTCTCAAGCATACGTCACATAAAGTAATAAAAGTATTAGCATTTTTTTTTCCATAATATATTATGCACACTAATGTGTCTTTAATATACCAGCCATATGTAGTTGTTCAAGTTTTAAGTTTGTAGTTAGAAAGATCAATTCATTTTGGAAGATAGGTTGTAACGAACGTTCTATTAGTAGTGTAATGCACCAATATAATTACTACCATTTTATTGCAAGATTAAAAAATATTACTAATAAGCAGCCACAAATTTTGTAGAATTAATCAAAGATTTCTTGAGTTTAGTAGGTATTAATGGGATTACTCCATTGCTTGATAATAAAAACAATGGTAGATATTGGAAACTTACTTAAGAGAGGTATAATGTGTCTAGAAGATTTCTAAAATATAGCAACGGTAGCTATAGTATGCCAAGATTTGCTTGGGTCATCAAATTAATAAAAGAGATTACTCATATAAAGCAATAACAGTATTGTAATATGCTTAACTTATCCTAACATAGTAGTATTTGTTAAGCGAAAGGTTCTAGTGCTTGATAGTAAAAACAATAGGGAATATTATGACATTACCTAAAAAATCTCCATTACTAATCCTTTATGTATTTTTGTGTTCCTAAACATCTACTCATTTTTGTTCAATAACGCGTTATGGTAATACATAGAAACGATAATGAACATAATAGCAAATAGATTAAAACTAATGAAGTAATCCCATTCCCAACAGTCCAAAGATTCAAATCTTTGGAATATTTTGAACTATTCATGAACATAACAGCAAATAAGATTAAAACATTTATAGCTCCTACATAAATAAGGAGCTATGCAGTCACTACAAAATGGGAGTTTGCTAAAATATAAAATAAGGATATACAAATAAGAACCAATCCCAACGAAAAGGTCGAATAAATTGTATTGGTAAGTAATACCACTCCTAGACCCCTTAATATAAGAACTGATCCCAGAAAAACTAAAAGAAAATCATGTATTGGTCCAGCTAAATCCATTTTATGTAAAATATAAAAAAATCGAAATATCTTTCATGATTTTATTGACCTGATCGAGAAATTTTTTATGATTTATTCCTAATCTAATAGAATTAAATTCGAATCTAATAGGTTTAAATTGATGTAGGTACAATTGGTGGACTAATATCATCTTTCTCTTTATTCAAAAGATTTGAAATTATGTATTTCGGCGTATATTAATTATTATTACGTATACGATTTTCAATCAAATTTTCAATCTAAATTAAATAAATTATTAGTTACTTAAGATAATTATATTCAAATAACATCACATTAATTTATATATTTATGTTTGAAAAGAAGCACCAATAAGATAAGTAACAAAACATAATACATCTAGTAAATAAAAGCTTCATAAAGATTAGATGTCCATTATATAAATGTTTTTTTTTTATATCCATCATATCATTAATAAAAAAAATAACAAATAGCATGAGTATGCATCAAATAATAAAAATGCTTGTATATGCAAGATATTATAAATAATATCATAGCTTTTTATGTTTATCTCTTCAGTTTCTTAAAAATTGACATTTATAATATTGCAAAGATTTTTCCCTTAAAATATTCATTTTTTAAAACATGTAGAAATCAAGTTAGTAGTCTAAAAGCTCTCATGGATGATTAGAATATTTCAAATTGGTCTTAAAATTAAAAATAACTTTGTTTTATTTTTTACAACTCATTAATTATGAACTCAAAATTAAGACTTTCTAACTCAACTTTTGTGAGCTAGCATATTGATGTGCTTAATTGATAAATATTTATATTTATATAGACAAAAGATAAGCCTTTTAATCATTTACAAAAAATTTCTAAGATATAGTGAAACAAAAATTAATTTTCTTTTAAATTAAGCTAAAGGGGCAAAAGATTGAGGACTTTCCATAAATAAAATTGATTACTTCATCATTAAAGTATTTAATATTCATTAAGGAACAACATATTAGCTAAAAAATCATATAAGATGAAAAATTTCCCTTTTTTCATGGATTCTAATTTCAGAGTCATGATTTAGGTGCACAAAATCTAAAAATAAAAAAGATAAACTTATGGAAAATATCGTTATAAACTAGATCATAAATCAAATATAATTTAAGAGTAAAGTAGATGTAAGTAAATCTATATAAATCAAACTGAATTTAATTCATCTAATCATGCACAATTGTGAAAAACACTAGCTGATTTGTTGAATCCACGCCTTTTATACATAAAAAAAAAAACTATAGAAAAATTTGCTTGGTGGTTTTACTATGGCTATTTATATAGTTTTACGTTTATAAAATTTTATGCATAAATAAAACTATAGAAAAATTTATAGGTTTCAAGGGCTCATGAAATGCATCAAATCCTATAATTGTATAATGGCAAATTTATCAAATGAAAATACTTCCACTTAATTCAAAGATTTTCAATAACCACAACTGGATGATAGTAGTATGAAACTATAATATTCACATAAAAGAATATAATTTTTCAACAATATCGATGGGATAAAAGGATGCCAAGACCTTTTAAAGTAATAGGAGAGATGATTTTATAATTCATCCATATATTCAATAATAAGACACATTATTGGGCGCATCATAATAGGAATAATATTAAAAAAGATATAAACAAATGGAAAAACTCAAATGAAAAAAGGAAATATAACACCTTTTATAGAATATTAATTTCATTAAAGGGAAATAAAATTGTGAATGCTCATTTTTTATACATTCTTAGAGTTTGTTTATATGATATTTAAACTATTGATTTATTGTTTTATATTTTAATGGCAACTACATGAGGAGTTATGTCTCTAGAATTTATCACAAAAAAAAAAATAGTTAATATTAAGTCAGCCATTAGTAAGAGTAATGCACATGAAAATCATGAAGGCTTTTATCAAAATTAATATATACTACATCAAATGAATCCATTATAACAAACAATGGACAATATCAAAAAATATATACACATATATATAGCTTAGATATGTAATTTTAGCCCCAATAGTTTACATTGAAATAAGAATTAATATATAATCATCAATTTATAGTATTAATAAAGAGATTACATACTTGTTGACATCAACATTCAAAAGAAAGTCAATACCTTACGAGATGTTTGACCCCTCAATAATGAAGCCATTTCATGGAAACATTATTCATACAATCATCTCTTTGCTAATGGAGTTGTCAAAATGTAGATGTATGGGCTCGTTATTAACATCATGTGTATGCAACATGCATCTACATGCTTTAAGTGAATAGGGGCAGATAGTGATTAGAAGGATAGGCAATCTTAGCAAGCTAAGGATATAAGTGATGGGTAACTTTGGACATTTGGACTACTTTTTCCGCCTCCTCTCATAGGTAATATCTACCTATTTGTAATGAGTAGCAAGTCATTATCACAGTTGGATTTTACGTTCTATTAATAGATAAGATTAATTAGGGTTTAATAACTCTAATGGACTAAAAAGAGAACAATAAAGCCTAATTATACATAGTAAAGCTTACTGATATCTAAGCTTGCTAAGAAATGTTAAAAAATGTCCAAGACAATTTTAACAAACCTTATCATAAGTCCACAAATCCAAAACTCTCTAAATCATCCTAAAATCAAGTCTAATATTTGGATCATGTCACCATTCCAAATAGTTAGCCTAAATACAATTTTAGTTAATTTTGAATTTGACTCGTTGAATTATATATATATAAATTTCTTCATCTATACCCTTCAAAAGTTCAAAGTAAATATTTAATTATATATTAGTCAATTTCACAAGCTCATAGGTCCAACTTTGCAATGATAGTATAAGCACCTCGGATGCTTTAATATTAGTACGTGCCTATTAAATACAATACAATATATTCTTTATTTGGAAAAAAGCAAAGGATCCCCTAGACCCATTATCATGTTAAGTCAAATTTTGGAAAAAGTTTCTCCATATGGAGAAACTAAAAGTCATTAAAGCCTCAAGATCAGAGTTTGAAAACTAACCCTGGTAATGAATAGCTTATAGCAGTTATTTGGGTAATATAGCGAGATTCATTAAATATCCCAAAAACAAAAAGAAAAAGAAACAAGGTTATTTTGCTTTGGGAGATTCGTAGGAGTACATTCGTGCTTTATGATAGATTTGAGAATATGGACTCAATTGTGGGTGCCTTAGGTTGAATTCCCAATGTTTGAAGAAGAATTTTGGAAACGGTAGTCTAGGTCAATCACCATTAGTTTGTGGTAAACCACATCCTGGAGGTTGACTATGTTAAGTGAAGAAAGATTCTTATTGACCATTATAGCTTATGGATATTTGTTAAGGTTAGTGTTTTTGGGTTTACAAGATTATGAAAGTAAATTTTTTTTTGGCATATTTATGGTTTTAAATTTAGTTTTTGGTTTGATTATAGGTTTTGAATACAAATTGGATCTTTAGGAATTCGATTGGGAATTTCCGAGGAAAGTGGGGTGTTCTATATGTGATGCTTGTATAAGTAAGATTAGAATAATTAACTAACTTATACTAGACCCCTAATAATTTGCATGTATTGTTTGTGCCTGCAATAAGGTCTATAACTATCCAAAATAAATAGGTCAAGGATTGAATATTCAGGATGAAATGGCTTGTAGTTTATGGTAGCTACCACTTTGATTATAGATAAGATTATAGATAACTAAATTGTAATATGCCAAAACCATAGTTAATATAGGTTAGGACATCAACAGAGAAGCAATCAAAGGACTGCGGTATTGATATAGAATACTATAGTGGAAGTGTTATAAACTAATTAACCCATGGCTAATACAAGAAATGAACCCAATATGAAATAGCTTTTTGTATGCAGAATGTAGAATCAATGGAATCCCATGTGTTATTTATATATGATTGCTTTATTAGCATTGCATGACAACGTGTGTTGTGGCACATGGCTATGTTTGTTGTAGTATTACTTATTAGGTTCTATAACTTAACCACATTGAGGGTTGAGTTATCAGTTTGTTGAAGCTATGAGGACAGTAGAAAAAGAGAAGTATTTGAGTCTTACCTGACCTTATAAATGTAGAAAGACACTTGGCAAGTTGTTAGGACCTTTAATTTCAAGTTGTAATAATATATTCACAATATATTTAGTTAATTTCATAAGGATAGAATGAAATAATTATTCCTCCATAATAAAACTATTATTGCATTTGGTTTGTAGAAATTTTTAATATTGTTAAATAATAAATTGCAATTTCTTCTTAAGATTAAAAGAATAATTATTTTTTAGTCTTTTCCTATATGTTGGGAGAATTACACTAGAAGATATTAATATTTAGAAATAAGTTTGAATAGGAGATTAATATTTTCAAAAGGTTCAAATAAAATATTACCATTAATTTCATTTGATGTGGCCATTAAGTGACATATTTTGCTCACATAGCTATGTACAGCATATATACAATGCTTACATGCATATTTAAATAATAAATAAATAGAAAAAACTTTAAAAATATTAAAGAAAGTACTAAAAAATAAAGAAAATTTCAAACAAATAAAAAATGTAATTTGAATAAAATATAAAAAACTAGAAAGATATATGAATCAATGATATTTCCAAGAGTAAATGCAACGTAGCATCTCATTTTTGTATTCATTATTTGTATTGTTAGATGTAACTCAATTTTACAAAAACTAGTAGAAAAATACAGTTCTAACTACAAGACACAAAACCAAGGAAAGAACGCTGCGGGCCCTCCCCAAAAAAACTAAAAAAATCTAAGATTTGACCCTTCCCTCCAACAACCAGCACAGTCTTTGTTTATTGGATAACTAAATTTGTGAAGAACAGTAAAGAATTTCTTTGAAAAATAAGATATCATTCTCATCGTCAAAGTTCAAAGGAAGGATAAGATAAAAAAGAAACGGCGTGCTCGAAGTGAATCATGAATATATTAAATAGACAAAGGTTGTGGCGGGGGGTGGTGGGGAAAAGAAACAATAGGGGAATAGCCAAAGTTTTTTCCTAATGTGGATGAAAAATGTAATACCGACAAGAAAGTCACATTAAACAAGTTAATGGTAGACCTAAGCTACCACCGAACATCATAGTCCAAATTAAACTGCAAATCTCAATTTCATGTGCAAGGGTTGGTAGCAATAGCCCAATATAAGAAGGTGATTAAATTAAAGTTGAAACACCACGGTCGGATTAGGAACCTCAAAAGTTGAGAACATCACTATTTTTCCTTCTATTTTATTGCGAAATGAACTTAAAACAGGCCCAAGGGTTCACTCATTGAGGAGAGAGACGGAGATGAAAAACCATTTATTGATACTAATACATTAACGATATTTAGATATATATATATATGTATGATAGTGGACCGATATTTTTGTCTCTTATCCAATCATTCGTCAAAAACAGGATTTAAAGCTTTTCTTGAGATGATGGTATGATGATATACGATGTTGTGGTCACGTCGAAATCTGACTATAAGAAATTGTCCTTAAATACATACCAAATTATAAGATAATACTCATTCTGGGACGAGCTATATTATTCTCGACCCCATATGTGTTGACGATGATCATCATTGCCGCGGCCAAAAGGAACGTACATGTTCATAACATAACCCAGCAATAATTATCGTGTTATATAAAATTATCTCCTGTATTTAATTCGCACGTACGCTCTAAAAGTTCAACGTATATATTTAATTATTATTTATTTATCAGTCACTTTCACAAGATCAAAGGTCCAACTTTGTAGTGATAGTATAAGCTCTTTGGATGCTTTAATATTAGTACATGCCTATTAAATACAATACAATACAATACAATATATTCTTTATTTGTAAAAAAAAAAAAAAAGCAAAGGGTCCCCTAGACCTATTATTATGCAGGTCAAATTTTGGAAAAAAGTTTCTCCAAATTGAGAAACTAAAAGTCATTATATAGCCTCAAGATTAGAGTTTGAAAATTAAACACTGGTAGTGAATAGCTTATAGCAGCTATCTGGGTAATGTAGCGAGATACATTAAATATCCAAAAGAAAAAGAGAAAAAAAAGGTTAGTTTTAAAAGACCTTTCCTTTTTTCTTTCTTGGAAAAAGAATAGAATATATTTTCTTGTTCTTCTCATTTTCGCTTTTCAGAAAAAAGAAACCAATTTTCTTCTTTCCATATTTAATTTTGTACGAGTTTTCTCAAAAATTCAAGGTAAGGAAATAACCAATTTTCTTTTTCTCCCTTTTCTTTTCTCATTGCTGATTTGCACTTGAAATTAGGTTTTCTTTCCAAGAAGACGCAAAGTTCCTTTGCGTGGTGTGAATAACATGTGTTGTGTATTGGTGGCATATATTTCTAGTGTGGTGGGTTGTTGATCATGCTTTGTTTTTTGTTCCATTGTGCAAATATGATAGTTTTATTAAAAGAGATAGGTTTTGATCACCATATAGGTATTAAGTATGTTGAATTGGATTTGAAAATTTAAGAATGTGCAACCTTCAATTCGTCGTTTATTATTTATGAATTCATCAAATTTGAAGAAAAACAAAAGTTATGCTAAGATTGATTTATGGACAAACAATATGGGGAAGAATTTAGTTTCCTTTTGTTTTGGGAGATCCATAGGAGGACATTCATGCTTTATTATAGATTTGAGAGTATGGAATCCCCACGTTTGACGAAGAATTTGAGAATTGATGGCCAATCACTATAAGTTTGTGGTCAACCACATCCTTAGTGGTTTACCATGTTTAGTGAAGGAAGATTTTTATGGACCATTTTATGGGTATTCATTAAGGTTAGTATTTTGGTTTTCAAAATTATGAAAGTAATTTTTTAGCATATTTATGGTTTTTTTTTTTTTTGTCTGATTATAGGTTTTGAATACTAATTGGATCTTTAGGAATTCGATCGATAAATTATAAGAAAGTGGGATGTTCTATATGCAATGCTTGTGCCAATAAGATTAGAATAATTAACTGAATCGATACTAGACCTCTAGTAATTTACATGTGTTGTTTGTGCTTGCATGACTGTCTATAACTATCTAAAGTGGATGGGTTTTGGATTGATTATTCAGGATGAAATGGTTTATAGTTTATGGCAGCTATCACTTTGATTATAGATAAATTATAGATAAGTAAGTTGTCAATATGCCAAAACCATAGTGAATATAAGTTAGGACATCAAGAAAGAAGCGATCAAATGACGGCGGTATTGATATAGAGTACTATTGTGGAAGTGTTATAAACTGATTAATCGATAGTTAATACAAGAGATGAACCCAATATAAAATGGCTTTTTTGTATATAGAATCTAAAATCGATGAAATCCCATGTGATACTTATATATGATTGTTTTATTAGCATTGTATGACAACGTGTGTTGTGGCATATGGCTATGTTTGTTGTAGTATTACTTACTAGGTTCTATAGCTCACCTACAATCAGTGTTGAATTACTAGGTGTTGAAGCTTTGAGGAGAGTAGGAAAACTTGTACCTGCAAATTTAGAAAGACACCTGGCAAGTTGTTGCGAACTTTAATTTCAAGATGTGACCATATATTGAAAACATGTTGAGTTAACTTCACAAGGATGGAATGAAATAATTATTCCTCTATAATAGAACTATTATTGCATTTGGTTTGTAGAAATTTTAGTACTGTTAAAATAATAAATCGCAATTCCTTCTTGAGATTAAAAGAACAATTATTTCTTAGTTTTTTCCTATATGTTGGGAGAACTACACTAGAAGGTATTAACAATTAAGGATAAATTCATATAAAAGATTAATGTTTCAAAAAATTTAATTAAGAAATCAATATTTTAATGAGAGATTAAAATAAGGGATCACTATTAGATTTTGATCTTCTAAAGTTTTTTTTTTTTTACTAAAGTTCCTAATTAATGACTATTATTGTCTAGATATTTTTTAAAAAATGACATTACAATAATATCTTTAGGAATGTAGATAATAATAATAATTGATTTGTAACTTTAGGAACTCTAGGAAAAAGGGAACTTTGGAGGATCCACTTTCCATAGCAATTATAACACAATTAGTTTCGTGTGATGTGGTCATTAAGTGACACATGTAGTGTATGTGTAGGTGTAGCGTATATATGGTACTTATATGCATATTTAAATAATAAATAAATAGAAAAAAACTTTAAAAAATAAAAGAAAGTACTATAAAATAAAGAAATTTTTCAAAAAAAAAAAAAGTAAATTGAATAAAATATAAAAAACCATAAGGATATATAGATCAATGATATCACCCAGAGTACATGCAGCGTAGCATCTCATTCCTATGGTGATTATTTGTACCGTTAGATACATCTCAATTTTGCAAAAACCAGTAGAAAAATACAGTTCTATCAACAAAACACAAAACCAAGCAAAGAATGCTGCGGGTAATCCCCAAAAAACTAAAAAATCTAAGATTTACCCCTCCCTCCAACATCCACTGTCTTTGTCTATTGGATTACGAACATTGTGAACAGCATAAAAGAATTTCTTTGAAAAATAAGATATCATTCTCGTATTGCAAACTTGCAGCGGCTAAGAAGTATGCAATATTAAATCAAATTTGGAAAACATCTTTTATGATCCTATTCTTCCTCCCCCTTTTAAGTAAAACGTTGAAACTTTAATATTAGTCTTAAATCTTTGAGAAATGGATTTTGATTATCTTAACATATTATCTTTATTTCAATATTATTGTTGATAATATATTTTTTTTTTTTGCTTTATTCATGTGTGTAATATTATGGCACATGCAACGTGTCCATATGCACCTATTATGCAAGGTCAATTCATACATGAAGAGTTTTGTATTGATATGTGTCAAACTATATTAATACTATTAATATAGAAAATAATACATATTAAGATAACATGTATAAATATAGTAATAATGATATTCAAATTGTATTATTAATACATATTTATAAAATAATATTCACAGTCACGATAAATTAATGCATATTAATACAGTGATAATGACAAAAAAGTTATATTAATAAATAATAATACATTAAAAATGACAAACAAACTATATTAATGCATGTAAATACAGCCAGATTATATTAATACATTTTAACCTTTTATTACGTTATATATTAAGCTAATACTCATCTTTTGGTTTGCACACCCTCCAAAATTATACTTTTTTCCCATCATATTCCTTACTTTATCTCTAGAGTAATCTCTTTTTTTTTTTTTTTTTTTTTTACAAAAAGTTTCCCTGGATAGTTACTTGAAGATTTCTAAGTAACTTCCTACTCCCACTCCAAACAAACTCCTCTCTTTACGGTTAAGCTGCAATAATATGCATTAATATAGGTAATGATGACAAGGTAAAATGACTATTTTATCTTACAAGTCAAAGCAAAATAATATACATTAATCTATATAAATATATTTGTATCTATCTTCTTCTATATTATTAAGTGAATAATGCAAATCGAGACAAAGAATTTTAACTTTTTTGCATTAAGGAATTAATTTTTAGGTATTGGTTTTGGTATTGTTCCATCAATTTGTAATAATGGGGGGCACTTTTTTTCTTTTTTCTCCTTTCCTCATTGTGTTTTTGTTGGTAATAAGACATAGAATTTTTTGTTCTTCTTTTTATGCGTGCTTTTGTTTCAAGTGACATAAAAGTTATATTTAACATGGAAATGTAGTTTCTATTGGAAAAAAAAAAATGAAAATGTGTAAAAGTGCAAACACAAATAAATTTTCATAATACTTTGTTATTTAGAATTTTTTTTTAAGGAAAAACATGGTGCCATTGAATTTTGATTTTCTTATATTTTTGTGCTTGTGACATAGCATGTTCAATCGAGCTCACTAATTACCAATATTACTATATAATTTATCTCTATAAAACATTGCATGCGTTGAGTTTTCAAATTTACAAGGAATGATGGAATAAAATTATTGTTCAAATTCTTTTACATCAATTTAGTTAGGTACTTTGTGTTATATTCTAAATTATAGTAAATTGCTTTATTTACTTTTTACACACATATTATGCGTGTGTCAATGACTAGCATATGTATGTAATATGTGTGTTTCTATTTATTATATAAACTGAAAGAAACTTTTCATTTATGACATTGACTATGCATTTTACAAAAGAAGTAAGTGGATAACATTATGGAAAGCTTCTTTATATAATTTTTCAACAAAGTATAAGTACTTATTAACATTTTTCATACTATATATAGATATTATATATAATTATATTTACAAGAAATGTGAAATATTATAGAGCAATATCTTACCTTGATTTTGTAAATACTCAATAAATATTCATACAATATGTGACCACATGTTAATTATTATTTATTGTTAAATAATTAACCAAACAGATGTATATGAACAAGAGGGATAAAATAATTAAATAACTTATCTAAATATAATGTGATTATGATATGGAGTAAGAAAACTATTAAATTTAATTTTTTGAAAAGTAAAATCTAACTGATGTCCTTCCCTAAACATTCACACTTTTATATAATTTTTTTCTATTGATTAGAATTGGACCTGAAAAAGAAACAAATCCAACCTACGAGTTAGCCTACAATAGACTTAACAATTCATAAGATTGGAATCGACTTAGTTAGGTGGACCTAAACCGCCTAAGTGACCCATCGATTAGGTAGGTCATGACGATTCAAAGGTTCAAACCCACTGATCCAATATATGCTTAAACCGGTTGATCGAAAGTGCGATTCAATATAGTTTGGCTCACATCCTAATTGAACAACCAACATCCACACTACCTAACTACAAAGGCATAAGCAATTCTTATATTTTCATATTCTCATACGTGTATCATATTTAGATTTGTAGACGAAGGAAATACAAGATCTTAAGGCAAATAAATAAGCCCCTTAGGATGATTTTCAGTTTTTGCGAAAGTCGGAGTATGATGAAGTTAAAGAGTTAGAGGTTTGGCCTAGGATACAAGGGCCGAAGGTCTGAGGTAGGGAGGAAACTCGGGCGAGTCTCTCTCCTACATATTCTCCAGTTCCCGTCAAACTCCTCTCTCTCTCTCTCTCTCTCTCTCTCTCTCCCCGAATTTAGCTTTTTAAAACATCACTGGACACAACAAAGCTTCAAAAATTATAGGAAAATCTCTCTCTTATCCCTCCCCAAGCACAACTTTTCCTTCTCTCTCTTTCTACCTTCCTTTTTCTACAATCGTTTACCACTTGTTGTTTTATACTAATATTAATATCATAAAAAATTCATTCTCTGACTCAAAAAAAGCTTTCTTATAGTCACCACTCAACACTCACCACCCTCCTGTATTCCCGGGAAAATAAATAATAATGGATACCCAGATACCCTTTATTACTTTCTTTTCTTCTTGGGCATGATTATTGCCTCTCTTCCACCTTTTCTTTTTTATTTTGTTTCTTCTACCTTTTTCTCTTCTAGCTTTCATGGTTTCTTGTTTCTTTTCTTCTCTGGTTTTGGGACATAGTTAAAGTGATTTTACATATATAGTGTATATAAGTTATATACAAGCTTGTTGAGGCTTCCATGATTGTCTTATTTTTGCTTAAATAAGACGTCATTTTGGAAAGGGTAGAATATTTTCTTTTCATCAGGTATGCTCTTCCTCTTCTCTTTTTTTCTTGCCCCTCTTTCCTCCTCCTTTGTTCTGTAGAAGTTGGGATATTCTCTAGTAGTTTTCATGTAGATCTGGCTTCTGGTTTTGGGTGACATTTCATTTCTATTCGAGTGATGCTTAAAAGGTTTAATCTTTTGGTTCGTGTATTTTAAAAGTTGACAACTTTAAAATCAGAGGTTGTATGTCACCTGTGGCTTGCAACTTTCTTTCCCTTTGTTTTTTAACTTATTTTTATTTTATTTTATTATTGTCATTATTATTATTGTTTTTTTGTTCAGAGCATTTAAGGATGCTTTGTCCTGCTGTCTCTCTCTTGTTTGCGTGTGGACATAGCAAGAAGCATGCTAGTGGCAAAAGAACATTTCTCTTTGACTTAACTCCAAGAGGGTGATCTTGAACTGTCCTTTTGTATTAATTTTATGGATGTTGTTTGCTTTCTTTCCTCGGTACAACACCACATAATTGAGCTCAAGGATAAAACATAGTATAGTTGGTTTTGCTAATGTTGAAATTGTCTTTAATGTAGTAAGTTAAGGTTACGATGAGCATTCTTTTTGCTTGATGCAGTGCAATATTATAGTTTATGTGTTTATTTTTTTGACAGAGGTCAAGATTAAGATAGAATGGCCAAGGATTACGGTGGATCTCCGAAACCCCTTCACCTTGAATCCAAAAGAAGACGTCTTACCTACATTCTGGGTGTGAGTGGTCTCTGCATAGTATTCTACATTCTAGGAGCTTGGCAAAACACCGCTGCACCTACCACCCAGTCGGAAGTACGTGTCGCGTGCAACAATCAGAACCCGAGCGCAACCAACAACCCTTCCACTCGATCCCAACCTTCATCCTCATCCGCTAGCTTGGACTTTGAAAGCCACCATCAGGTTGCACTTAACAACTCGGATGCTACGGAGACATTCCCTCCTTGTGACATGTCCTATAGTGAATACACTCCATGTCAACATCCTCCAAGGGGGAGGAAGTTTGACAGAAACATGCTGAAGTATCGGGAGAGGCATTGCCCTACCAAAGATGAACTCCTTCGGTGCTTGATTCCCGCTCCACCAAAGTATAAGACCCCATTTAAGTGGCCTCAAAGCCGGGACTATGCTTGGTATGATAACATTCCTCATAGGGAGCTTAGCATTGAGAAGGCTGTTCAGAATTGGATCCAAGTGGACGGTGATAGGTTCAGGTTTCCTGGAGGAGGCACTATGTTCCCCCGTGGAGCTGATGCATATATCGATGACCTCAATGAGCTCATACCTCTCACTTCAGGAAAGATCAGAACTGCCATAGACACGGGTTGTGGTGTAAGTGATTCAAGATCTCTGCATATCTATTGTCATTCATGTGGAAAAACAGCTTGGATTTTAACGATTACATGCTTCGCATGCTAATATGGTCTCAGCTTGTCTATTGGGATTGTTCAGGTAGCAAGTTGGGGTGCTTACCTTCTTAGAAGGGACATCCTAGCAATGTCCTTTGCTCCAAGGGATACCCACGAAGCACAAGTTTGGTTTGCTCTGGAGCGGGGTGTTCCAGCTATGATTGGAATTATGGCTTCAAAGAGACTTCCTTATCCTTCCAGAGCATTTGACATGGCGCATTGTTCCAGGTGCTTGATACCATGGTCTAACTATGGTAAGCTGTCGATTGCTCAAACCTTACCTTATGCTCTTCATAACATCGTTATAGTGAACATCGACCTTCTGGACTTGTTGATCTATTATACTTATTTTCATTTTGCTAAGATATTTTCTAATTTCTGCAGATGGATTGTATCTAATTGAAGTAGACAGGATACTTAGACCTGGTGGATATTGGATTCTTTCGGGCCCTCCTATTCGTTGGAAGAAATACTGGAGAGGTTGGGAAAGGACCCGGGAGGATTTGAAGCAGGAGCAGGATTCTATAGAGGATGTTGCTAAGCACCTATGCTGGAAGAAGGTTATCGAAAAGGGTGATCTTGCAATCTGGCAAAAGCCTCTCAACCACATTGAATGCGTTAAGAGTCGGGCAGTAGTCAAAACACCTCATTTTTGCAAGTCAGACAATCCAGATGCTTCCTGGTACTCTATCAGCACCTTTTCCTTACCTTAGATTTTATAATTATATCCTGGTAAAATATTCTAATCTTTTCTTTTTTCTTTTTTTTTTTTAGGACAATGTCTATACATAGTTAATGGGTTTACTTAATTAGCTTTTAGGATGCCACTCAAACATAAATTTTCATTTTCTTTTTAAGTGTTTGGTTTGGGTGTTTTTCAGCACTTGTCTGAAGAACTGTGACGATTTTCTTAATTAGTATTTTTTAGAAAAGATTTTTAGGAGCAAAAATGAGATGGCATGTAAAAGCACATTTGCATCAATCATGTACCTTTGCCGAATGAAATGGAGTTGTTTTAATCTGCTCCAAGCAATTATTAACATTCTATCTTGGCAAATCCCCACATTTTCATCCATTAATTACGTGTAAAAGTCCGTTTTTCAATTTTCAAGTTGCAAATATTTAGTCATAGTAAAAAAAATGGCATGCTTCTTGGGTTTCTTTCCTTCTTTTTTTTTTTTTTTTTTCTTTTTTCATTTTTCTTCTTTATTGTTCATAAAGGGAAAGAGACATGGAACCTTGTATAACACCACTGCCAGTGGTAAGCAGTGCAGATGAGGTTGCTGGTGGTGCAGTTGAGAAGTGGCCTGAGCGTGCATTTGCTGTTCCACCTAGAATAAGTAGTGGTTCGATCCCGGGCACTACCCCTGAAAAATTCAAGGAGGACAATGATCTTTGGAAAGACAGGGTTACACATTATAAAAAAATCATTAGCCCACTCCCACAAGGAAGATACCGCAATGTCATGGATATGAATGCTAACCTCGGTGGATTTGCTGCTGCCTTGGTTAAGTATCCTGTGTGGGTTATGAATGTTGTGCCTGTAGATACAAACCACGACACATTAGGTGTGATCTATGAGCGGGGTTTCATCGGTACATACCAGGATTGGTGCGAGGCATTGTCAACTTATCCTAGAACTTACGATCTCATCCATGCCGGTGGTGTTTTCAGCATATATCAGGACAGGTAAATCAACAGATATTACTGAACCATCACTAACGTTCATTTCTTGCGTTGTGCAGTGTTGTAGTGAAATTTATACTTACATAACACTGCTTTTGTAAACAAGCAAACACAATATCTCTCTAACGCTACATGGTTATATGATTCGTGGGTATTGAGATGGGTTACTTTACTGTGACAAGGTGTGATATTACCTACATCCTGCTGGAGATGGACAGAATCTTGAGACCTGAAGGGACAGTTATATTCAGGGATACAGTGGAAGTCCTTGTGAAGATAAAGAGTATAACAGATGGAATGAGATGGAAGAGCCAGATTATGGATCATGAAAGCGGACCGTTTAATCCAGAGAAAATTCTTGTTGCTGTGAAAAGCTATTGGACTGGTGAAGCTACAAAAAAGCAGCTTTGACAAGAAACTTGTAGTATAAATTACCGATTAGGAGCTCTATTTGGGTTGTTGTTGTCGTCGTCGCCGTTGTCATCTTCTTCTTCACCATGCAGAATCCACCACCCATTTTGACTCCAGATTTTGCTCAAATTCGCATTGCCTTCCAAAGGGCAAAACATAAGCGTATTTTGTATTATATTGAGAAAGTTGAGTGATAACTTGTTCATGTGTTTCTTATCACCTTTTGTGTTGGTTGCTGTGTGTCATAGGTAATAGGAAAAACATTAGGAAATATGTCAAAAATCAGCTTCTTCTCCTTGTTTTGCCAAGATTCCAACCGGATTTTAATGTTCCCGACTTTCATGAACACAACAGTTTTTGTCTTCTTTTGCTGTTTTGTTTTGACTCGTTGATGTTTATATGCGTGTTCCTTCGTTACTAAATGAAAATAATATATAAAGCATTATATGTTCTTATATTAAGACAAGTATATTTGCTAATTATAATGTGTGTATATATATATATATATATACACATATGTGTTTGTGTATGTATGCATATATAAGAAAAGGGAAATAGATTTGCTACCTGTTTTTGCCGTTGTAAGGGCTTTCGTAGTATTTCCCCAATAGAATCCTCCCAATTTTATGTTTGACTGCTGAGATGTTAAGATTAATGGCATATACAGCTCTCTTATATATACTANGATAATTGGAAGATGCAAAGAATAATCTCTTAAAGAGGTTGGGAAGAAAAATAATGAGTAAGAAACAAGCATGACCATAGAAGTGAAAAGTTCGCAGACTTTCATCACCACAAGTAAACATAAATAGGGACGGAAGTGCACGTGACCAAGACAAGTGCATCTATTTTTTTTTAATGTATTTTTTAAAAATTAATCCTAATAAACGAATAAAATTTATATTACTGTATCAATATTTTAATAAGATTGATTTAGTTTTATATTTATTATCAATTAAATTTAAATTATTAAAAATATAATTAATTTAATAATTTATATTTAATAAATATTAAATCAATTATAAAAAAAATATCGATTTCGTATAAAACATTAAAAGAAATATATATTAAAATTTAATACAAATAAATGTTAATAAAATTTTAATACTAGAAATATAAATATTCATAAAAGCACAAACATCACGTATGGCAGCGAATCTTTTCTCCCGACAAACTCGCCAACTCTTCCCTTTCGAGTTTGCCTTGACTTCATGACTTGTCCCATTTCCATTCTTCCTCTCTCTTCCCGTCTCCCTCCCTCCCTCTCTCTCTCTCTCTCTCTCTCTCTCTCTGTGCACTCTCATTCATTCCTCTCAAGACAAAGATTAATTTCCATGCTTACCTTTCCCGATACCTTTGATTAAATCACCCCTCGCTCTCTAGAAAACGACACTAACTACATTCTCACTCACTTCTTCACCCATGGATTCTCTCTGTTAAGCCAAAACCCTAACAAAACAATTTTATCACTTCCATTATCCTTGAATCTTGCCGCTCTCCGTCGTCTTTTTTACTCCGTATAATGTCCGAGGCGACGGAACTGACGCCCATGGATGAATCAGCAAAGATATTGCAGGACGATGTGAAGAGAGCGTTGGAACAGGCCAAGGAGCTCCAGGAAACGGCTGCGTCGGCCGTTGCGAAGAGCTCAGCCGAGGAGGTGGCTATCCGACAGCGTGTCACGGCGCTCGACTCCTTGATTAACAGGATTCGGTCTTCCATTGGTAGTATGCAACTGGATCCGAGGCTCGTTGAGAAGGTTTCGATTGTGGAGCAAAACTTTAATCTTACTATTGGCTATCCTATATGAAAGTGAATGCCTTGCTGATGGTGCATTGGTACTACATTGGATTTGTAATGATGAATTGGAATTGTTGTTGTGTTTTATAACCGTGAATTATTGTTCTGTTGTTGGTTTGGAGAAATAAATGTCATGTATCACTGACTTGCATGCATGAGATAGATTAGCTACTTGTCTCATTGAGTCGTGTCGTTATTCTGTTATTATTTCAAAAGACGTGTTAGTATTTTAAAAATGTATAAAATCTATTAAGATCAGATATAGATAGAGATTAGTTCCTTTGGCGTAATGTATGCTTATATCCTCAAAACTGTTGAAATTATAAAACCAATCAAAATACTTTCACACTTATGGAGTGGCATTTATGTTGGGTCAAAATTATAGAGTTTAGGGGATTTCTGGTCCAATTTGGATATCTTACATGGATTTAGTGCGATGTTTCAATCCTATGTTAGGTTAATTTATATACACGTCAGATGAGTTATTGTTGTTCATGCATGTGCAATTAATGGACTGCAATTCAAATGTCCCGCTGCGATGTATGCAACAACCAGGCATAGAACTATAGGATCATCTGCAATTTTGAAAGGTTTTAGGGTGTTAGTGTAATCTATCAATTCTTATATAGTGGTGTCAAATTGTATCATATTTGGGTTAAACGTGTGGATGTAAATCAACCTTGGCTTATCTGACAATGCTGTTGTTGATTACATGGACTTCGAGTAATGTTGTCATGTTACATCGGAAGTTGCTATTCCTCTAAGAGATTAAGCTCTTATTGCTACTTTTTTCTTTTGGCTGTTCAGCAGTTGGAAGAGGATTTACAGAGAGCAAAATGTATAATGGCTGATGGAGATGCATCTGCTTTCCTTCCCTATAAAGCTCAAGGTGTCTTTTCTTTCTTGTCTTCTTTGATATCTTGTTGGTGCGACTATTGAATTTTGGAGGTGGCTGGATATGTCTGGATTTTATATATTTGATGTTTTTCTGCACAATGACTGTCTATTAATTGCAGGACAGTTTCTCAGGATGTTTTTGGGTCCAATTAATGTACGTGCCTCTAGAAAAGATGTCCAGTTGAAAGTTAAAGAAGAGTACAACAAGTACAGAGTAAGTTGATGATCCTCTTAAAGGAGAAAGAGCTGTTCATTTGTTTTCACGAGTATCATCAAGCTTTTGATTAGCATCCATATAAATAATTATCATTCAGATCACCTAACCAGGTCAAAGTTGTGGCAATCTGTTGCTACCACAGTCAGGATTTTATGCATGTATGGCAGTTATGGTTTCCACTGAATCAATTTCTTGGGCATATTAACTAGGATAATCCAAATGTACTACTCTTACCCATGCAGTCAAAAGATGATGGAACTAATATTCCTGAAGATAAATTTTTGTCTCCCTTCTATTTCAAGCACATTAAGTTTCCCACAATTCTTAAGTGTGATTTCTCTTGAATTATCCTATAGTATAATGAAAAGTCGCTTGGAGTTGATATTTTTTAAATTAGTCTTTGTTTAAAGGTAAAGTGGCTTTTTCTTTTTTACATTCATAGTTCCGCAGAGTTGTTCTTACGGCATCAAGAGTAACCTTGGCTAAAACTCAGGGATTGCAACTCTATGTTTTTTTTTCTTTTTGGTCTTTGAAACAAAAATATCACAAGGAAGCTATTAATGCTTTGAGCAATGTTTCAGGGTAGCGTGTTTCTTCCACTGTAGAAATTAGAAGAACGGTGGTCTGCTACTTCCATATTTATTAAAAGAACCAAGAGCGCCCTCTCACCTATTTGATAGGCTTGAAGTTTTGGTTGGCAAGAGGGTTAAAAGGGCAGAATGGGCAGAGCTTGCAATCCAGTTTCAGATGAGGAAATTAAAGCTACCTTTGATATGAAGGCATAAGATAAGGCCCTGGTCCAGATGGCTATAATGTTAACTTCTTTCAGAGAACTTGGGATATTATTGGTAGGAATGTTATCATGGCTATTGAAGATTTGTTTTGCAATGGCCCTGCTTCTCAAATCTACAAACTCTAACAGCCATTTACTTGGTACCTAAGACTGAAAACCTGGCAAGTTTATTGGATTTTCGTGGTACCTCATGTTGCAATACCTTATATAAGTGCATATCCAAGATCCTAGCTGACACTTGAGAGGTTGAAGCTAGTAATTTCTTTGTTGGGAAGGAGCAAACAATTTTCGTAAAAGGCAGGAGGATTGTGGGTAATGTGTTTGTAGCTGAAGACCTTCTCTTTGGATATCATAAAGAGAATCTTGGAGCTAGATGTGCAATCAAAGTTGATATCAAGAAGGCCTATGATCATGTATGTGGTTCCTTAGAATTATGGACTTTCCCTTGTAATTCATGGAATGAGTGATGATATGTGTTATTACTACAAAATTTTCTGTTAATTTGAATGTGGAACTTGTGGGTTTTTTCCATAGCTTGTGAGGCCTTAGATAAGGTGATGTGATATCTCTATAACTTTTTTGTGTTAGTTATTGGACTCCTGTTGTGTATTATGAGAAGTTGGGTAGAAGGGAAGGCTTCACCTATCACTAGTGCCAAAAGGAAAAGCTTGATCACCTTTGCAGATGATGTTATGATTTATTGTAAAGGTTATGTGCACTCTACCTTGTTGATAAAAGAAGCCTTAGAGGATTTTTATTCGCTCTCTATCCTCAAAGCAAATCTAGAGAAGAGCTAGATTTTTCTAAATGGAGTTTCTCAAGAGTTAAGGGAAGATATTTGTAGTTCTTTGTGCTTTAAGTTGGGAGAGATACCGGTAAAAAACTTAGGGTTCCTCTTTCATCTTCTAAACCAAACAAATCGAGATGTCACTTTTTGATAGAAAAATTCAATAAACTTATTAACAATTAGACATGCAAGGCAGTCTCCTATGCTAGCCATGTCCAATTGTTTAAAAAAGTCTTGTTCACTATCAAGTCTATTGGTTATCTATGTCTGTTTTACCTAAGAGTATCCTTAAGATTTTAACCATGAAGATGAAATGCTTTTTTGTGGAACAGCGACAATGAGGGTAGGGCAAAGGCAAAAGTAGATTGGGATTCAGTGTGCAAACCAAAACGGAAGGGAGGTCTTGATAACATTGATTTGGTATCTTGGTACAAGGCGGCACAACTTAGGCACATTTGCTGCCTGTGTGCTGCTATGAATGGGGCATAAGGCTTAGTTGTGAGGTCTAGGCTCATAAAGGACATAAATTTCTAGTCTATGAAGATCTCTTCTTTTGCCTCTTGGTCTTGGTGGAAATCTCTACAACTAAGACCCTCGGCACAAAGTTTGTTTAAATGAAAAGTGGGTAATGGTAATACCATCTCTATGGTATGATGAGTAGCAACCTTGGCATTGGTTGGGTGAGGGTGAGATTTATTTGTCTGGTTTCCCTATGTATGCAGGGTTATTTTGCATTATTAATGATGATGGATGGGATTGGTGACATGGAGCCTTGTGGGAATTGGCCAAAGATGCACGTATGGGCACTTTCAACTTTTAAGATAGATTTGTGTGGGAAGATAGACCATCAAGGAAAATATCTGTTAAAGAAGCATATGGACATCTTCGACAGCATAGAAACTAGGTTCCTTGGTTCAATTTTGTGTGGTTCAACAAGATTGCACCTAGATATATTCTTTCTTCTTATGGTTGGTAGCAACAATGACTCACCGCGCTTGATAAATTAGTGCAATGGGGAGAGACCACGGAGAACTGCTATTATTTATGTGGAAGAGATGAGGAATCATGATGTCATCTTTTTCTAAAGTGCTCCTTTATCCTCGACATCTGGAATAATCTTGGAAGAGTGATTCCAACCTTGGATCGGCCATCTTCTAATGTGAATATCAGGGACCTCTTCAAATCAGTTGGGTGCAATCTTCAGCTTGCTAACTCTATCTAGTTTTTTCATCTACTGTGTATGGAAGGATAGGGACAAGAAGAGACTTGGGATCAGTTTGCGAACTGCTATGTTACTCACATCATATTATCTTCTTCTTCTTCTTTTTTAATATTTTTTTGCTAGTGATAGTTCTCTTTGATTTTATTGCCAAGAGCTCAAAAATGACACCTGCATTTTGTTTTGGTTGGTGTTGCGCTCAAGTTTTTAGCTTTTTAGTGAGTGCCATCAGCTTTTGTACATGTAATTATCTTTGTAATTTTCAATTCATTAAATGAAATAAAAATCTAACATTTCATCCAAAAAATAAAGACAATCTTGTCATTTCAGTTTGAATTTTTTCTTGCAAACTTCCCATTTCTAGTCTGTATGGGTAACAGTTTCCTGCAGGGTCCTTTGCCGGGCATTCCTCTGACATTAAGAGATATGAGCGGATACGTTCCTTTTCTGGAAGAATGAATTATTCTCTGATATATTATTTCTTTGTATTTTCTATTATCTTATTCTTCATTTTCATACTCTAATTCAAGTCTTTTGAATCATACATTCACTGTTTTGGTGCAGGATAGGACTGCCTTGCTTTTTCTTCTTTTCCCATCTGCACTGCTTATTTTGAGATCTTGCCTATGGCATGGATGCTTACCAGCATTCCCTGTACAGCTATATCAGGTATTTCGTATCTTTTGAAGAAGGTTACTTTATTGGATCTTGCAAACTTCCCATTTCTAAACTTTTTTTCTTTTTTTTTTTCCTTTTTCAGTGGTACTTACCATCATTTATAAATTTTCTCCTATGCTTACATAAAAGAATGCCTTTCTTCTCCTCCTCCTCCTCTTCTCCTCTCTTGTTAATAAAAGGTAATAGTTTTATTATTAAGGAAGCCAGTGTTATGATCTTCAGTTGTTATTAATTTTCTGTCCTCTTAGGCATGGCTCCTGTTCCTTTACACGGGTTTGGCATTGCGAGAAAACATATTGAGAGCAAATGGAAGTGATATTCGTCCATGGTAAGTGTATTGTGATGGATTACCACCAATCAATTTTTTCTGCAGCAAAATGATGTGATCTTTAGTGAATTTATAGTACAATAGCAATGATTTTGCAGCAACATGGCCATGCTTCTGGACGAGGTGGCTTGTGTTTTGAAACATGCTTCACCCAGTCCAATTGAAAATAGATATTTTACATCCAGTTTATTATCATTTATGATATTGTTGGTATGTTATCAAATTATAACCATCTTAAAGAGATAATTAGGATTTTTAATTTTGGAAAGTTAGCATCAAGATGCTTGTATAATTATACTATTCTTGTGAGAAAGAAATTAAGCCAATAGTGTTGAGTAATTTACTTTACTTTTCCTTTTTTTTTTTTTTAAATCAGATCAGAGGGTTCTTTTGAACCTAGTAAATATAGGTTTTTGAAGAAGGGAAGAAACTATAACAAAAAGAAACCCCCACTGGTTCAAGATTAGTGTCAATTGCCCCTTGAGTAGGTCAAACTTGAGCCTATACAAATTGGCGTTAGAGTTGAAAGTCATGGGTGACTCCATGCAAGAGCAACCGATGACGTTCTTCCAAAAATATGATAAGAAATGGGAAGAGGACAAGGCAGGGCAAGAATGGAGCAATAATCCATAGTTGACACGCTTGTTGAGATTAGCAAGAAGTATACTTTCAGGGACATCAACAGTTACAGCATTCAATATTTTTTTGCAGGTGGATACACCATCACTATTGTGCTATGATTATGGCTCTTGTTAGCCTAACATGGGATATCAAAGGACAACTGAATTGTGCACAAACGCAGGTTACATGATTTTGGGCTGTGCTATGAAATATATCCATCTCTTATGCATCATTTTACCTGATTTCTTTATGCCTGGTTTGACGATACATTATTCCGCAGAGAGGTGTCCAACTTTTCTTACAATGGGCCATGATGCAAGGAGTTGCTATGCTTCTACAAAATAGATATCAACGTCAGAGACTTTATACACGTATTGCATTGGGAAAGGTGCCATATCAATAATCTTTAGTTTAGTCATGTTAGCTCACCGTATATAATTGTGGTTGTAAGATGGTTGTAGGTCTTGATTGTTTATGTTAGTTTATACATGCTTAGTTTTCATGCATGAGCCTCCTCTCTAGAATTTTAAACCTTCGTTTTCCATGATGTCAGGCTAAAAGAATGGATGTTGTTTGGGGAGAAACATCTGGAGTGGATGGCCAGTTGTGGATGTTGTGTCCATTACTTTTCACCCTGCAGGTAAGATTACATCTCTATTTGTGCCTAATATAATGTAAAATGCACATTGTAGCCATGTAGTGTACCTGCTGATAAAACGTCATTGCAGATAGCATATTGTGAACTTGCAGTGTTTCCTTTTACTTATTTAACCACCATCACTGTCTAAATTAAGTTGTACTTGTAAGTTGTATCAACTCCAGGAGAGAGAGAGAATGGGGAAGAAAATTAAGAAGTGGGTGATTGTTGCTGTCCAATGCAGTTGTGGAAGCCACATATTGGAGTTGATACTTATTCTAAATGGGAATAAGCTTGACTTCAGTAACATAATTCTAGTGTAGATGTTTGAATTATTTCACTTAATTTGAAATTGGTTATTGCTATGAAATTACATCTGGTCAAATCCCTAATTGCTGTCACAGTTGCATAGAATAATTTGTCCATACATATTTGAATTATGTGCTAACATACTTATCAAGTATTATGTAGCCAATGGGCCTGGCTGAATGCTATCAAATATTTGTCTTTTACCTGAAATAAATAAGTACACAATTTCACCAGTGGAAAGTGATCTGTTGACTAGGGTAATACAGAAAGGGGGAAAAGGGAAAAAAACAAGAAAAACCCAAAATTGACTCTGCAGGGATAGTTGTCCATGCATTTTCTACTTTCCATCTCTATACTCTACTTATGCTATGTTCTTTGGTTTTGCATGTTTCTGAGAGAAACATGTGGTTATGAATGATGGATTCACATCTGTTTCATTTAAACTTTGTTGAATTCAATGTAGTCATGAACTCAAGATCTTAGATTTTGTTAATTCATTGTGTTGTCAAAATGATCTGCAGGGTTTTGAAGCTTATGTTGGACTTCAGTTGCTCAGGACTGCATTTGTGGGGGTTGTTTCTAAGTGGCAGGTATATGCTTCAACAGTGAATTTCTTCTTAAAGCTATCCTGTTTCCTATATTCTCCATAGAAGCAACACTTAGTAAGTTGGTTGCAATATGGAGGAGAAGTGGAAGAAGAGAGCCAAGTGGATGTCTGATTCCACAATTATTTTTGGTTGAGATGATGAAGATATCTAGGATGACTTTCGTTAGAATAGCCTAGTGGTAATGGCTGATAAGATTTGCTTCTGGGAGAATGACCTTTGATTCACTTCTGAAATCAAATTTCAGATTTAATTGGAAAAATGTGGTTGCCGTTTATTGTGTTAGTTTTCTGATGATTCACCTGAAAGTGCTCTTTCCTGTCATAAATAAAATTTAAACACAAGTCACTGTGGAATGGTGGTGTGAATGAGTAAACCAACTAATTCATAAGTTTTTTGGGCAATCACTAATCGCAAGTTAGCCTGCCCGAACCATGGGTCTGTGCCATATTCACCACTCTCTCCAATAAAAACTCTTGAAATTGTGTAATCAGCTTTCCTAAAATTTCCATAACAGGTACAATTTGGTACAAAATCTTTCATGAACATGTGTGTTTGGATTTTGGAGGAGGCAAAATCATTTGTTCAAACTTTACGTGGGGGGGTGGGGAGATGGGGTGGGGTGTGGGGGATAGTTGCAAAGGCAATAGATCGTGGTTGTGGTGTTATGTTGCGTTTTTACCTTAGAAAATTCTGATAAAGTAACAGAGCTAACAATGTGAAAAATGGATTTCAACAGGTCACTTTCTGTGGGTTCCTTCTGGTTTTGATGGCAGTTGGTAACTTTACGAATACAGTTCAGACTCTGATGGCAAAGTCAAGGTTCAAGGCAAAGATGAAGAGAACAAAGGTCAAACAGGATTCGGATTAGGTTCCTTCATGCTCCACCTAATCTCTCTTTTACTTGTTTGTTTCTCTGATGCAAAAAAAGTTAGATTTCGTTAATTTTCTTTGTTTAAGTTAAATGCTATGCAAGGAATGTGTCCGTCCGATGGCTGCGGATATCTTATTTATTTTACCTTTTATTTCTCGCGAGGAAGCATGAGAATGTGCAATTTTCAGAAAGGCTAAATACGTATCCCATACTGTTAAGCTAAATTTAGCCATTGAAAATCACAGTATATATAGTATATGATTATTGAAGGAGGAAAGTAGTGGAATTGGAATTGTGTGTGGATTAGTGGGAGGGCTGCGGTAGTTTTCTTGTAATTGTGTTTTCTGATGAAATAAATTACACCAATACATCGATAATTTAAGGCTGCGTGTTGAGAGTTTGGGGTTTTTCTTGGTATTCGTTCGGTAGATATCCATCTTTGCTCCACTAATGGCAAGTCAGACTCTATCAACAAACACCACAAGAAAGCACAAGGTGCAAATAAAATGCTAAGAATGAGATTACGCTTCTTCTATCCTATCTTACACGGCGAACAAATTACGATTAGGGTACACCCTACATGGACATGGTTTGGTGTGGTATCTTTGACTTTGACCATCAACACAAGGAAGCATCAACGAGTCACCATTTCACCTCAAGTAAAAAAATTAGGAGAAAGGCTTTAGCACACTAATATTGCACGTGGTTACATAAATGGTGAGGTATGTTTTGATAAGTGAAAGTGAAAGTGCCTTCCATTATAATAAAATATACTCATGGCGTCTTTTTTTCGTTTAAGGATCTGTTTTTTCGATTTTTTTATATTTTTGAGGCTCCAAAAACTTTGACTAGGAGATTAGTTACTTTCTCTGTTTCATCTGTTTAGCATGTGGTTGCAAAATATGTGATAGTGTTCAAAAAGATTTATTATTCAATATGTGAAGGATTGTGAAAGAGGATGAGATTTGTTTTGGATTTGAATCAATGAGTTCTCGGGATTGGGACGACATTGGGCTTCAAGATTTGGAAAATTAATAGTTAATTTATACTATGGAAGTCAAGCAATGAAGAAAATAACAATAACAATAACGAGGAGAGGAGGAGGAGGGAGGAAAAGTGGTGTGGTTTAGACTTTGCTCCATAAGCTTCATTAAGGTTAAAGTTACAACCTTTGAATTAAAAAAAAAAAGGCTTAGCTTTACATGCACCTTAATGACGTATGAAAAGTGAAATATTACATTTTCATATGCACTTCCAAATGACCCTCACATATGAGTGTATATACCTTGTCTTGCGACAATATTTGCTTTAACAAGTCTAAAAGCGATGTGTAATCATGATAATTCCATGAGTTCTTCTTAAAAAATGAATACACACGACAAATAAATCCCTGGTTGCTGGCGTTTGGCTCATGTATCATGATCGATCAACGAAACAGCACCTTCAGCTATTCTATTTTTTCCATGGCGTTGGTGGGCTTTGGTAAATCACCTCGATTATCTCCCAGCTTCAAAGTATGCAATTAATATCCTAAAAAACTAAGACTTCGTTCAAAAATTTTGATCAGGAGGTATAATGTAAAGAATTGAATATTTTGTCATATTAAAATATTGAGGTAGGCACATTGCAAACTTGGCCTTGACTCTTTCAACTAAGTGATGAGAGCTAGTCTCTCCTTTTGATTAATTAGTGTAATAGCTGAAAAATTTTAAGTAAGTGCCTTGTATTTTCACAAATAAATTAAAGAAACGATAACAATATAAAATAAAGAGACAAGAGCTACGAAGAGGTTGAACACAAGAACATATAATTACTCAACCTTGTGCCTACATACACTTTTCTAGCTTCATTGTTGGGATTCGATCTTTCACACCAAATGTTCTACTATTTTAAAAAATAAGAGAGTATATACTGTTTTTACAAACCTTAATCATACTGCTCTATGCTTAAACTCTTGACAAGCTATACAAATCTATAATGAGTCGCTCTCCTATTATAAACACTTAATACAAGACTTAAATTCTTCAAAGTCTTCAAAAAGCTAAGCAACAAAATAAAATAAACTTGATACAATTTAGAGCAAAGATTGTAAGATAATTTTTCATAATGTTCTATGATTGATCTTGTAGATGTGTATTTGTGTGTCCTTCATTCAAAGCCTTCATTGTTTTTTCAAACTTATTTCACGATGGCTAGTTCAGGACTTGAAATATTGATTCAAATCTCTTGATACTTATCTGAGTTAGCAGCAGTGAAAATATGATAGTTATTTCTCCTATATATTTGGCTACTTCAACATTTAAATCTCTTAATATTTTAGATAGCTTTTAACTGTCAATTCTTAATTAATAAAGAGGATAAGAATTAGTTGTAATTGGTTCCACCAAAATCCGACCAACTTTTAAAATATCTTCTAACTCCTGCTTTCGAATGGTTTATCCATGTTTTTTAGTGGAATTATAAAGTGCATTAACCAAATATATATGTCAAGTGGAGCTGGACCTTAACTTGCAAGAGAGCAAAGAAAATATTTGTAAATTGTTTGGTTTTAGCTCAATTTGCAGTTCCTCTGTCGCAACTTCTAGGTCAACTTATAAGTCTTGATGTTCTTTATTTTCTAGTTGCAAAGGACCTTCTAAGTTTGCTTCAAAGTATTTCCGCCTTGCATAGTTTTTAGACTATTTTTTGCCTGAGTTTCTAAATAATCTTCTAATATATTTAAAAACATATTTTTCAGCTTTATTTGCCTCCTCATAAGAATTCTCCTAACTCATATTTTTCAACCATGATCAGTTTCTAAGTCTCCTTATAACTATAGTCAATAGACCGTAACAGCTTTCAATTGTTCTTCTAACTTTTATCTTGGAAACATTTAACTCAAACACTTGGTTAGACAACTTTAATATTTGTTATCATTAAAATATGTTACTTAAAAGAACTTAATATTATCTCCCTTTTTTATGATAACAAAATATTTTCGAAAACACATTTTTTATAATTTGAAAAAATTACAAACATCAACATTTAACTTCTAACTTTACACTCAATTATACTCAGCAAAATATTTTTATATATGGTTAATCAGCCTATCTCTCCCCCTTTTTGTTATCAGTAAATAAAAAAGGAAAAAGAAATAAAATCATTAAAACATGAAGGAAATTAATATTACCAGAGAAATAGTTCATTAAAACCAAAGAACATAAACAAATTAGGAAAAAGCTATCATGACAACAAACAAAAGTACAAAAATAGTGAAGATTCTCCTAAACAATAAACATAAACAAAAGTTGATAATGTCTAAGCAGATGGTAACTCATGATGTGAGGTAGGAAAGGTTATTTAACTTGAAGTTGGAGTAATGGAATGAAATTGAAAAGGTAGTGGTTAAATAGTAAGAGGATAAACATTAAGAGGTCTTGCAATAGCAAAATAAATATGTTGAAGATTAGTATTCATAATTTCTATTCTTAAATTCAGTTGTTGTAAGCCCCAAAGTTCAGCCAAGTAACCGTAGAATTGAACTTAGAATTCAAGGTTTAGGGCGATCGGTTAAAAGATCTGATCAAACCCAAATTATAAACTATTGAGAAGAATATTAGTAAAAATGACCCCGTAAACTTAAATTTAAGAAAATAAGTAATAAAATAAGAGACTATAAAATTTTCAAATTTTAAGCATAATAATTACTAATTACTGAAAAAGGCAAAAAAAATGTAATCTAATAACTAATAAATTACTAGAAATAGATTATATGTATACTAAAAATAATAGAATGACTTAAATAATATTTAAGGATATTTATTTGTACTATATATGAATTTACATGTAAGTATAAATACGCGTAATTACTTAAAATACACGAAATGTGCTAAAATAATACTAAATGCTTAAAGAAAATTCATAATTAATTAAGAAAAAATCAAGAAAAATCATGAATCATCCAGAATTGGGTCGTGGCAGTTGGGAAAAATAAAAAAAAATTCGGCCAATTAGAATAAGCCAACATAAAAGCCAAAAATTAAGGGATAAAGCAATTGTCTTATCCCATTTAATGCACAATAAATTCCACAAAACTCTATAAATAGCAGGAAAAATTACAGAGCTCATTTGGATAGATACAAATCAGAGAAAATTAGAGAGAGTTTAAAATTCGAGAGAAAATCCAGAAAAATAAAAAAAATAAGAAAAACTGTGCAGTTAAGGATTTTAAAGGGAACCCACACCAGACGAGGAGCTGGGAGTGGACGGCCACCACCACCACACGGTGGTGGCAGCGCCCAGGCTAGCCGACAAGGCCACGGCGGCCCGCGATGGCCGGAGCCACCCAAAATGGTGAGTCCAATTTCCAGCCCAAATCTTGTGTAATTTTGTAAAAATAGTAAATATAATTAGAAAATTATGAATTTTGTTATTCTGGGATATTTTTGTATGTACTTTGTAGAAAAAATATTATTTTGATGAAATTATGTCCTGTAATATATGGCCCCTAAGAAATCGTGCAAAACCGAGCACATTTCGGTTTAGAAATAAATGACCTTAGGAGTGTAGTTTCAAGCCCAAAATTCTTCTGTAGATTACTTAGATGATATAAAATAGTACTATGAAGCCCGTTTTTAAAAATTAATTTTCGAAATTTTTAGATAATTTTTTAGGCCCTAAAATGAGGCATAAAATGGGTAATTTGGAATTAATTAGGTGCTTAGGAGATTAATTACTGACTTAGTGAATAAGTAGATATTTTAGGATGTTAAAATCTGATGGAGTATGATACTTGTAGCAATTAGAGTGTTAGATGTAATTATTAGGTTAATTATGTAGTAAATAAGTAATATGGAAAAATATTACATTTTTAAGATAATTTTGTAAATTAGGGTAATTAGGAGTAAAATCTGATTTATGATGAATTTAGACATATAATTGATGTTAGAGATGGTAATTAGGGTGATAGAAATATTAGAAGTGCATTAAGTACATAAAAGGTAACAATATATAATATGTGATTTTTAAAAATATAATAAATAGAAAATATTATAATAAAAATACACAATAAATCTGATAGGAAACTTGAATTTATGGAATTATATGAAAAATATAAAAATTTATCACATTAAGAGTGAATTCGGTACACTAATATGGATTTAAGTGTACCGAGTAAAATAAACACTGACTAAGGGTAATGATGGTCTTTAGGAGATCGGGAAGTAATGTGATTAATTTCACAATATGGATTGAAACGGATTTCTAGGGTTGGAATCTAAAGCATTACCTAGAAATCGATGCAAAAACCGAACCTAAACCTAACCCCAAACTTAGAATAATTGTAAAAGACTTAATACCTAGATAATTAGGCATATTAAACCTTAAACAAAACCTAACAATAAGCATTATAGGATAAAACGAACCTACGATAGTTATATGAAAAGCTGAAACCACGTTTGTGTTATAGGGATGATCGGCAATGGCCTGAGCAAATCGGACCTCGAGTGAGTGAGCGAGGAGTCGAGGTAAGTTGGGATTAATACGATGCTGTATTTTGGAGGCTTAAGATTATGCTTGGTTGTGCTTGTTAGATAGTTGAATGTGTGCATGTGCTTGATTATGGGTGGTGCTATGATTCTGTTTGTTGTTCTGTCATATACTGTATGATTTGTATGAAAGGATTGATCACCCTAAACTGGACTTAATCAAATATCCGACCAGTAATCATAATCGGACATACATGGCAACCCGTTAAGGGAATTTAAGACTCTCCGGCCAAATACCGACCCCTTCGGAAGGGATAGCGTAGAATTGCAAAATGGTCCCTTCTTCATCCTTAGTCGAACTAAGTGACAGGAGAGGAGGTCGCGGTGGGGGTGAAGACAGTGGTTCGAAGGTAGTCGCGGGAGGAGCAAGGTCTCCATTACACAAGCCTGGGTTTGGTCGTGAGCTGTTGCATTAATGGCAACTCCTCAACCCGGATTAGAGCGGGCGCAATTTCTCTAATCTCACGACGGGCCGGACAACGTCATGCGATGGCATTTGCTTGCACATGCATTGCACCTAATAAGTGATTGAAAACCTTGTTGTGTATATGGTATAGTTTTAAGTCCTCCGTCCTAACTTACTGAGCTGTGGTTGCTCACATCCCTATAGACGTCGTGCAGATGCTGGCCAAGAAGCGGCAATAACTACTCTAAAGCTAGCAACTGCTGGATCCTGGGGAGTGAAGAAAAACATGTGAAGAATAAACATATATTTTTAAGGTTTAAGCTTTTACTTTAGAACTTTTCATTTTTGAATAATGTAATAACTAGGAAATATATTATGGAGAAATACTGTAAACCTTAATTGCAATAATTGTATTATAATATATATATATATATATATATATCTTTCCTCACTTTCTTAGATAAATGATTTATTTAAATTACAAACTGTTTCCTTCAAAGCGGGTTAGTCGTAGACGCCTTATGTAGATCAGGTCTAAGATAGCGGTTATAAGGCCAACTTCTATCTTAGGATAGTTTACACGGCGGGGGCTGTTACGACTCTGCCGCTTCGGGGCATGACAGTTGTTCGATTTGAAGCCTTAAACCCTTAAGTGCATCAAATACTAAGAGTCCCCCCTCCTTCTTTAGCTTAACACATTTAATTTGCCAACTAATAGTATAGGACTTCTAGATATTAGCCAAATCTATAGTCTTAGCTTAGATTTCCTCTAACAAAAGCTCATAAGTAGTTTCAAATCCAACCATTATAGAGTTTGTGATCTGTTGCTTAATGATTTGATGAAGATTTTCCTTAGCTTCTGTAAGGACACCTTCAATCTTAGTCTTCACTCCTTCTTCCTCTACAACAACTTCATCCTCATTAGTACCTTGTCTAGCAACAACTTCAGTTAGAACATCCAATTCAGATGTTTGCTTTATCTCCAGTTTCCCACTGGTCATTACATGAAATTTTGTTTCTTTTTAGGTGGAACCTCTTCCTTAACAAGTGGAGCTTTCCCTTTAACTTTCCTTAGCTCCTATTTAGCAATTTCTTCATCCGATCTCATTCTCTCCCTCTTAGCTAATGCCATAAGTTCCTTAACTTTGAAATTGTTCTTTTTGTTATCAGGATGAATAAAATGTGATCCATCCTAAGCAAACTAGATTTTCTAATAAACCTCAATACTTATTGGATACAATACAATCTCTCCAACCTTTCTAGTCTCCAGTAGGTATGGATTGTCTTTAACGAGTTAAAATCCTTTAAACTCCAACAACTTCATTATGACAAACCCATAGGGCATCCCACACTTATTCATTAACATGTATATGATCATATATTAAGTTAGGTCAATCGATTCTTTCTTCATCAGAGATCTCATCACATTTGCATCATCTTCTATTGTAGAAGTTAAGCTACCTTTCTTGGGTAGTAAACAATTAGTCATAACTTTTTGAAGAAGTTTAACCTCTAGAGTGAACCACAATATCCAAGGATTATTATATCTAAGAAGTTCCATACCATCTATCAAATCTAAGTAAATATGTTCTCTTCTTAAATCAGGGTGACTCTCGACAAATATTAAACCTAAACATTCGATGATGTCAACCTTACCAATCACAATGTCAAAACCTCTAACTTTTGTTCAAATTTAGCTATATGCAAATTGTAGGGAGAAATAAGTGGTTGAACAGTTGCTGTTTGGATAACCGTTGAACTATTCACACCTATATTTGAATCTTCTTGGGTCATACCTTTGTAATTGGGCCTTAGGATTTATTGGTTGGAAGAGTGATATTGAGTTATAGAAGATCTAGTAAAAGGATGACAGCTGAACTAGCAATCTAGTGGTATCACCCAAATGACCAGTTACAATAGGATTAAGTTGAAGGCATTATCCTTATAGCAAATTCTTTTCTCATTTTGGACAAGTCAGCACAGCGCTGAGCATCTAACTAAAGGGATGAAACTCTAATATCAACATCATGTTATTAACCTTAAGCCTAATATAAGCACATCAAGATAATCCTAAATGAGAAAGTTCAATATTGTTCGTCAATCATCAACATGATTTGATGAATATCATTTGGCTTTATGGTGGCAACCTTCAAAAGCTTTAGAGAATGGAAATAATAAGACTATCTTGCATAATCTCCACTCTCAAGAATCAAAGCAAACTCAATCAAAGAATGGTTCAATACTTACTAAGAATAATGGGAACATTCCAACCACTTTAAGATTAGGGGTGGCCGATAGCTACCCTTAGAAAGTTGTACAATCCCTAACTAGGTGGTGGTCAAAATTGCCCCTTAAGGCAAAATGGGTTGCATTCCACTTTAAAATAGTGACAATCATGGGTTAATTTTTAGTTTATTTTTATATCTATATCAATAAATAGATTTAATAGAATTAATTCATGTAACAAAAATGATCACGGAAATTTCAATTAAGTAATAAATTAATTTTTTTTAATGCACATATAATAAATTACACATTATAACAAAATTTAGATATCAATTTAAGGTTGCATTTCGTTTGTGTTTTCCATGTCTATTTGGCAACTAATTTGTATCTACTTAAATAGGTCTATTTGGCTACAAATAAATAAGAAAACACAGTAATACAATTACACATATGTCTTCATTGGAAAATTAAATTCTTAAAATATCCCTAATTTTGAGATCTTTATACCCCTTACCTTTTTTAAAATTTACTCATCGTTATCTCCTCCCTCGGTACTTTCCCCTTTGACTTCTCTGTCAAATAATAAAAAAAAAAATAAACATATCTTTTCACACACCACATCCAATTAACTTGAACAAAATGGCGTTGAGCTTTAAACTTCCACTAGACCATTCACCAACACAACATTTATTTATAGTTAATAAATCCAACGTCCATATCTGCAAATATCTCGAGAAAAATAGCTACAACGAAGAGACCATGAGTTGCATGTAGATTGCAAAAACTTGGAGAGTCTAAGTATCTGATTACGAGAGTGTATTGTATGTGTTCCTTTTTCTTGAATTTCATTTTCTGTACTGTTTAGATTTTTTTATTTGCTGCCTTTTTACAATTTTTTTTTCTGCTTCCCTTTCTTTTTCTCATTGATGCCCCCCCTTTTTTTTCTTTTTTTCAAACCATTGACGCCTTAAATAATTATGAGTATGTGTTCTTTTTCTTATATTTCATTTTTTGTGTCATTTTAGATTTTTTTTATTTCTTACGTTTTTGTAGTTTTTTCTTTTTCCCATTTATGTTCCCGTTGATGCCTTAAATAAGTTCTTTTTTATAATCTCATTTTGTAAGGTTGTTACATTTCTTCCCAAATACGTTTTGCTCTTAGCTTTCCTTTCTTTTTTCTTTTTCTTTTTTTTTTTTCTCTCTTTCCCTTTGTTCTGCTTGACTTTTTTTTTTCATTGATTTATTACAAAACTCATGTTGAAATAGAGCTATTAATAATTATTAATATTTCACCGGTAATATCTAAAATAATACAATTTTTTTGTCGATTTTTAAAAAGGAGTCTTACTGAATTGGAAATGTATTAAAAGATCCCACGTGATCTCAACATATTTTTGAATCGTCTATATTCTTTTATTATTTTCGCTCTTCGATGAAAATATAAAGGCTGATTTAGTACCAACACTTTCTTTTCTTTTTGGGTATTGCTACAAATACTTGTCATTATCTATTATATATAACATATGTTTATACATGTCTTTTACTTAATATAAAAGCCAAATAATGGTTTAAGTGCAAGATATGATTTGTTGGGAGAAATTTTTTTATAGAAATATCTTTGTTTTGACTCTTTTTTTTTTTTTTCTTGTTTTATCGTTAACAACCTTTTCTTTAACGGCATGTTTAGTTCATATAATAGAATGAGGAGAGAATGGAATTGGAATTCCGTAAGGAATGGAATAAAGGTATAATATATATTACTCTATTTAGTTAAATTTATAAATAATTTAAAAATAGACATATAATATAACTTTAACGACTAAATTATCCTTAGTCAATTTTCTTTCTCAATTAATCTTAAAATAATATGTAGTAATGATTGGCGACTGTGATAATGGTCGTGATAGTGACAGCGGTAATGATAAAGATGGCTATAGTGATCAGTAGTAGTAGGGGCGGTGGTGATGATGATGATGGTGGCAGCGATAGTGGTTAGTGGCGGCAACAGTAGCGACGGTGATGGTAGCGGCAGTGATGACGATGGTGGTGATGGTAGCGGTGAGGAATCGTGGTTCCTTAATTAAATTGTAGAATCTTTATTATTTGATTTCAAATAATAGTGATTCTTGTAAAATTACGATTCCGTGATAAAAAATCAAGTAAAAATGGTGATGGCGGAATAAGGAGAAAATGAAATTTCAATTTCATGCATTGAACGTGCCCTAAATGGATTTATTAATTGTTATTAATATTTAAGTGGTAATATCTAAATTATTTCATTGCAGAATGTTAGTATTGTATGGTGAGAGCATGGATGAATTTAAATTATACAATTATAAAGGGGCATATACATGCAATGACCTTACATTAATAACTCAAGGTCTGTATAAAATGATCAAGAAGGAAAAAGAGGAAAAAAATAACGAAATTGATGATGATGATGATGATAATAATAATAATAATAATAATAATAATGCAAGGTTTCTTGACTTGAAAATCCCAACATCATGACATCCATCCAATTAAGTTGAGGTTTTAAATTTAATACTTCTACTAAACTCTGATTTCATTCCAATTTGACTTATAGGGAATATTTTCATCAAAAAGTGTAGAATCACAGAAGTAGTGATTTTATTTTGTTTCTTAAAACACACAAGCTTAAGCATGTTTCAATTTTTGTTATAAGATATTATCTCACAATTCATCGAACTAAACTAATTTGATATCAATTACCCCATCATAACTCTATATGAAGCACTTCATGCTTGATTTCTATTAGTATGAGTTGGTATTACTATTTTATAGAGGATACTCATATCTAAAAATTTGAAGTATTTTATCACAACTATCTTTTCATGATATATGTTGTGAGACTCGTATTAGCATAATTAGGTTTGGTAGCTGATTTAAGGTACTTGGGAAGGTCACCCAATTAAGCTAGAAACTTATGAGGGGCATCGTGATATTAGTCGAGAAGTTTTTGTAGGTTCGGAATTTAAAAATATAATAAAATATTAAAACGAATTAGTTTTAAAGACATTAATGAATACTTACAGATAAATTATAAGAGTAATATAATTAATATTGTACATAAAATAATATATAAAAAACATGCATATATATCGGGTATAATTATTATATAAATATATGTACCCCATAATTGTCAAAAATACCCGAAAATGTGTAAATATTACCAAATAAATAAAAAAATAGAAAAATTATAAAAAAATCTTTAAGACACTTGAAAACAAAACTTTAGGCATGGCAATGAAGTAGGAGTACATGGGGATAGGAAACATATGGTGTTGACACCTAAATATGCTTTTACACTTGTGATATGGAGGTAAAAATAAAATCAAAAGCCTCTCAAATGAAGTATAAAAATCATCTCCTACTATCTAAAACAAAGGTTAGACAATTGTAAGCTTAGTAAAAATTTGGGAGTTAGAAAATAAAGAGAGAGTGTGAAAGAAACAAAATTTAGAAAATATAGAGTAAATTTGGGATTTTACGTATACCTAAGGAAGACGAATAAATGGAAGTGAAATGAGGTGACAGCTTGAAGGAGTGGCTGGCGATAAGGTTAGCCAACACACCTTCCTCTCCCCATGGTAGCCAGAGCATTAGGTTCCGATGAGTTACGAATTAGCTTCCATTTTCTCAAAAATTAGGGAAAATAATAAATGAATTCCAAAAATTTTGAAATTTGGTTTCTTACATATTTTTGCATGGGGAATTTAAATCTTCAATTAGATTTTCAAAATTTTGAGTGTAGATATGAGACTCTTAAGAAAAAGTCTCGCGCAACAATTTTCAATCAAGTTTTTGAAAGAGCAATTCATTTAGTTTCAACTTGAAATTTTGTGGTTATTCTCCTAATATGTTGAGCTTTGATGTTATGTGGTTAGATTTTCAAAATTAGGTCTTCGGATTTTAGGGAATTTTATGATTTTCCAAATTAGTGTGCTGGACGAATTGTTTTACAAGAGGCTTAAGTCCTTATAAAAGTCATATTGTAATCTATATTTATCTACATGCAACATTTGGAAGTGGTTTAATATGAATTTAGGAAGAATGATTTTCAAATAAAAGTGAGTATTTAGTGATTTAACATTAGATTTTTCAAGTATTTACTGTACTAATGTATAATATGATAGAGAAAGGAAGTGAATGATTGAAGTATTAGTTGATACTTACTAGTTATGCAAGGTTTATACTTCTAGAAATGTAGGGTAAGTGAAGTATATGTGAAGTAGTTAGACGTATTAGTAACAGCAAGGTTAGAAACTGTATCAGAAAGTAAGTCAGAATGTGATTTGGTGTGAATATTGAATGCAATGGAAAAATGGAATTTGTAAAAAAAAGTAGCTTATATTTGGACTCTACCCCATTTCTTGAAATAAGCTGTAAGTTAGAAACTTTTTAAATAAGAATCTAACTTTAGACTAAAGGTCAAAAACTTCGTCAGAAATTAGGTTAGAACGTTGTTTAGTATTAGATATCCTTGACTACACCTGGAGTTTAATAGTAGATTAGCTAGTAATTTGTTTATGAATTTTACACCTTTATCAAAGTCAAAACATAAGTCAGTAGCCACTTGGATAATAGCTTATACCACAAAGCTAGGTCAGAACCTAAGTAAGAACATCAGTCAGAGAGTAGTTTGATGGAAGATGCAAAATATAAGAGCAACTAGAAGTTTGAAGACGATTGGTATTGAATATTAGATCATTGGGAATTGAAGAATAGATCAAAAAGTTGCTTGATTATACTTTCTAAAAATTTATTGAAGTTAGAACCTGGATCAGAAACTATTGGGTAGCAATCTGTACCAAGTTAGAACCTTGGTCAGAATATATTTTACTTAACTAATATCTAATAAACACTTTAAAAAACTCACCAAACATAATTAAGGAACGTATTTAAATGTGGAATGAACTCATATACTATATATTATAGAAACTCAAGATGTTGCATTAATTTTAGGGATAATAAAGAAAGACAAGAGCAACACACTAGGAGAATGAGCATTAGCATCCACGTAAGTTGAATCAGTGTTTCACTGCACTTTGAAGTATTATTTAAGAATACTTGGAAACCTTAGTATATGTCTTATTTGTAATTGTAAGTTAGTTGCCTATGTGCATGTAGCATACGTAATTGAATACTAATGTGCTATTTAAGTGCTAGATTGATGCATTGATTGCTTCATAATATTACCTGTTTTGAACTGTTTGAATTTGCTTGATTACTCTAAAAGTAAACCAACACAAACTCAACTTAACTACTAACCAAACTTACATTGCAACCCACTAAGGGAAACGACTAGGAAATGTAGGCCAAACTCGAACCCCTTTGTTAAGGATAGCAGAAATGGTCCTCTTCCCATCCTAAGTCAAACTAACTAACAGGAGAGGAGATCACGGCTAGGTTGGGGTTTGTAGTTTGAAGGTAATCTCGCGTGGAGCATATTCTTTATTGCACAAGCCCCGATGGTGACCAAATTTACGAGTGCATGGCGCTAAACTCCTCAAAACCTGGATTAGAGCGGACACAATTTCTCTTATCTTATAATGACCAATCAACGTTGTATGATGATATTTGCTTGATCATGCATTGCATCTAATCAAATTGCTTGAAAACCTTAATTGCTTGGTGTCAGATATGTGCTACTATCTCTATCCCACTTACTAAGCAAGTTGTCGCTCATTTCCCTATAGTTGTTTTACAGGTTTCCCCAATAAACTCACCAGTATTATTCCAAGTTTCAAAAGGCTAAAGAATGGAGTCGATGAGTCGGATTCAAGATTACTTGACTAGATTTCTATTATTGACTATATTAACTTTGAAGAAAACTAATAGGGTCTCCTTTAGTGATCTCTAGTTTTTAGCTAACAAAATTTATTTCATACTCTGTAAGCTTGTGGTTTTTTGTAAGATTTTTAGAGATATTAAATCATTTTATAACAATATAGCTCTTGGAATTTTTAGTAAATTCAAGGTTTTATCCTTTACACAACTTATAAAACTTGATGTTTCCTTGAAATTTTAGATATAAAAATTATTTTCCGTAACTATTTTGAAAAGTTATACTACGGGTTGATTCATACCAGACACTGAATGAGACACTTTTAAGCAGTGGAGTGGTGAATGTTTTACTTTAGTGGCTAAGGTGGTTAGCTTTTAGCGTGGGTTAGTTTATACAGTAGGGCTGTCATAACTCTCTAGTTTGGTTTGTAACATATGCATTAATGGATTTGTGTGTAATCCTTGTATTTAAAACCTATAGAGAGTAGAATAATAGACAATCTTCAAATTTGGCAAGACATAAATGTAGAAATTGATTCTCTTTATTACATATAATTGAATCGGTGATAGATGCTAGTTTTATGGCTTAGCAGAAATAAATACAATTTATGGTATTTCAATTTCAATTTAGCATTAGTTAACTAATGCTCTAATTAACTAGTTGAATCACTAGTGCTTAAATGGGCAATCTAATTTATTATAATCAATCTCTCTCTAACAAATGTAACTAAAAGAAAAAGAAAAAATATAAATAAATGAAAATTATGTGTGTAACCATGTTACATTAATATGTTACATTTTAGATTATTAATTACCATTTAATACGTGGTATGTTATGTTACTGATTATTAATTACATTTCATTTATGGTTAATTCTTAATAAGGGCATCAATGACATTTTATCTTATGTTTTATTCATCTTCTTAGATATAATGCATTTGTAAATATATGCATTAAGATTAAAAATGATATAAGTGGGTCGCCTTGTCATCCTAGATCTTAAAGAACGAGTGATAAGGCAATTTAAAGTGAAGAGGACATAAGGAGCTTCATTCATCTTTGTTTGGAGCAAGTATGAATGGGAAAACATACTAGCAGACACTTAAAAGAAACCGCTTTCAGAGAGATTGGTAAACAATTTCATGAATAAAGATGAAAATCATACACAACAAAATAATTGTGCAATAAGTGAGATTTTTCACGTAAGCAGTGGGAGAAATGGAATTGTTGGTGCGTTATGCAAAATCTAAGGTTAGTTAGAATGCTACCATTGAAACATTTGATGTGGATGACGATTGGTGGGAGGTAGCTGAAGAGGTATATTTTATTATCTTAATTTGCATTTAAACTCTATCAAGAGGCGAATAAGGAAACAACGATATTCTAGAGACAATTTAACTAATGATCTAGGAAATCTAATTGTAACCTTGAATGCTAGTTCTTCTAATTCTATGTCTGCTAATAACAACACGAATCTGTTAGGTATTAAGGAAGTAATGCAAGAGGTTTGGGCATTACCAGCCATAATTGAGGATAAGCAATTAGTTTTAGATGCTATAGAAGTTTTAGTGGATGATAAGCTACGCTATTCTTTCTCTAATTGTCCTAATGTTGAAATGAAAACTCTCTTTCTTAAACGAAAGATTGCTAAGTATAAAAGAGGGAATGCACCATAGGATTAAAAACTTAATATTGTCAGTGGAGGAGGTTATTATCTAATTTACCTTAGTCTTTGTTTATTAATTGAGAATTTTGACATACATTAAGCTCTTAGTTAACTATATTTTATATAATGATTTTTTCTTGAAATTTGGGTTTATTGAAAAAGATATTTAATTGAGTAAAATCCTTTTATTTTTTTTTTAGGTTTTGGAATGATCTATGGAAGGAAACGAGAAAATAAAAATAAGTTTCACTTAAATTAGAGCTAAAATGAGGAAATTATGAAGTTTTTAAGTTGACATGGCTAAATGACATCACTATATTGTTTCCAATGAAGATTTTAAGCAGCAGTGTAGTGAGATTAGTGGAGGACATGATCAAGTCCCAAGTCATGTCACTCCCAAATTTGATGAAAATTCAAAAAAGATTCAAAAGGATTTGGTGTATCATAAGGACACGACCAAACGATACAATCATGTCATTAGTTGCGATGTCCTAATTTTACATCTCTAATATAAAGGGTCTTTATGGATTTTTGTTCGATTTTATTTTTTAAATGACTTTTGAGAGATTTCAAGGGAAAAACACTTATAAGAGCAAGATGCTTCAAGAATTCAAGATTTGAGACCTTTTCGTCACCTTCATGACTTATTTTTTTGTTCTTCTTTTAGATCTTGTTAAAGATTCCTACTTTATCATGAATAACGAGTAGATTCTTTGTATCTAGGTCTTAGGTCTTGTAGAACCTAGATTTACCATGTGACGTTGGTTTTTTCTTAGATCTAATGAATATCTTTAGTTTTCTTAGTTCAATTATGCATGCTTGATTGTTTTAGATTAATATTTCCTAGGGTATGAGTCTAAAATCTAATATTGTGCAAGATAATCGAGAGATTTTTTGTATAATTAGATTTAGGCCTAATTGATGAAGATTTTTACAAGTTTAGAGATAAATTACAAAATCTTTTCGAATCTTTATCATTATTTTAAGAAAATTCGTTGTTCTTTAATGTGATTTTAAGCTATGTTATTAAGAAGAGATTATAATAGGTGATATAAAGATTAAGATTAATAAACTTAAGAAAGTTATTAGTTTTAATAAAAAATTCTCCCGATCAAGAAAATTAAGAATTAAGTTAGGTTATGTTTAGTAAAAGTTGCATGTAAAATTCTAGGGGTATGCAAAATCTAGGTATGACATCAAATCTTGAGTTAAATTCCACATTGATTAATTTCTTGTTTATTTTCTTTAATTAAATTTTAATTAGTTATTAAATTTATTAATTGTTGCAAATTTAGTTAAGTTCTTTAAGTTTCTTGAATTCAATTTTGCCATAAAATAATAGAGAACTAGTTAGCATTACTAATCATAGTCTCTATAGGACGAAATCCATTCTTTGAACTATATTACTAAAATGATAGGTTTGCCTTTTTACATCAACATGTCATAAATACTATAAACTAGAATTACAGGTTGATGATACTGTTAATGCAGTTCTATGTATTTATCATAATTTTCTTTTATTTTTGAGCAAAAAATGGATGATGATTTACAAAAATGATATATCACATCGTGAATGATTATTTATATAAAAAAGTGCCTTGTTATAATTCTACAAGAATGGGCTTGGACTACACTAATGAGGTCCTAAACCATCTAAATCCAACTCGATGTCAAACATGTTTCATATGATTCCATCTTCTTTTTGAGGCTTGCACGAGATATTGACACAATATGAGTTTAATTAGATTCTTAATACATTGGTAGAGCTCTCTAGAGATATTATAAAACCTCATGATGCTACCACAAAACTCAAAATATTATCCTTTCTTTAAGGTAGTAACATTTTATTGTCTTATAAGTGATTATTAGGTTTTATCTTTGAAGTTTTATTATATTTAAAAATTGTTGCTTTGTTCACTCTATTTTTTAAGACTGCATAGGTGCAATTGATTAAGTTCACATTAAGGCTCATGTTCTCGAGGAACAACAAATCATAAACACAAACAGATAGGGTAAAGTATCTCAAAATGTCTTAGCTGTTTGTGATTCTGGTTATAGATTTACATTCATTGTTGCTGGTGTTGATGGACAAAGTGAAGTGATGCATCTTTCAATTTTCCTTTACCACCTGTAGCTACATTTAATAAATATATGGTAAAAGAAAGCAAATTACCTATTGCATTTTATTTCATTTTCTTATTATACATTTTTATAGGTAGGTATTACTTAATGGATTTAAGGTTTTCAAATAGAACAGGATATTTAGCTCCTTATAAAAGAGAAAGATATTATGGTTCTGAGTTTCAACAAGGTTGTCTAACAAGAACTCCAAAAGGGTTCTTTAACTATGTGCACTCATTAATCAGAAATGTTATTGAGTGCACATTTCAAATTTGGAAGAATAGGTTTTGAATACTTTACAATATGCTCGGCTATAAAATGTCTAAACAAATAAAGATTATAGTTGCTACTGCTACTTTACATAATTATATTATAATTAATGATGATATAGATCCATATATTATTGGTAGGTTTCTGATGATGTAGCTAAGAGTAGTAGTAGCCAAAGTGTCACTGGAGATTTATGAATGAGTGCTGTACATGATGTTACTACTTGCAATTTGGCAGCATCGTGAGGTCGACATCAAAAGTTGTGTTAAAAGAAAGTATTGTAAGGAGAATTGAAATTGTTTACCATCCAAGTTTTTCCATATGAACACAATTGTTCTTTGAATTACATCATCTAATAACATTGTTATTATGCTAATTTACTTTTTTTTTTTTTAATTTTATGAGGTCAATGAAAGTAATACACTTCCTAGGCTTTGCTAAAATTTGGTGAATCCATTAGCTTTGTCCTATGCTTTGATTCTTAAATTTTAATATAAGATGTAGTAGATTTTATGTGCTCAAGTGGATTCAAGTAAAACTCTAATTGATACAATATTAATTTATGATCTACCTTAGAAATCAAGATAGAAGGAATCAAATTATGATGACTAATAATGCTTTCCAAATTTCAAATAACTAATAATATTTTTTAGATTTTATCATCCAAAAAATATCAGCAAATGATTCCATTTAATCAAATTGATATACTTTTGTTTTTACTTATGCAAAAATAAATGAAAATGTTAGTATTAGTGTCGAAGAAATGCTTAAAAAATATTTGGAAAGTACATTGTATGAAAAACACACCTTGAATGTGTTCCAATATAATCACATAAGATGCAAGTTAAGTGATTCATTGATTATTGGAAAGTATAAAAATCATTTTATAGGGAATTGAAAAATAAAAAGCTAAATTTACAGGAATATAACAAAATCAAATGCACATGTGGTGAATAAGTGCAATGCATTAAAGACATAAAATATGTGCATTATTTAGACTTTTTTTTTTATGTTGTAAGACATATCATTATTGTTGTTGTTATTTGAATTAGGTTCTAAAATAGAAATAGATCAAATAGTATAACAATCCAAATGATTATTCTATACAAATAAAATATAGACAAAATACATATAAGATGTAGAAAAATAAACATACAATCTAAATTAGCCCTAACTCTTAATATAACAAATACGTAAGTGTTAGTATAAGGAACACTTTATGGCAAGAGTTGGAGTTAATTGATAATATTAATGCACCGTGGCTTCTTATTAAGGATTTTAATGAAGTCATTTCAAATGATGAAAAATGGGGGGTAGACCTATAGGCCAATTAAGAGCAAGAGCTTACCAAGAGTGCATGGATTATTATGGCATGTCAAATCTTGGTTATGTTGGGAAAATATTTACGTGGTACTAAACTTTTGTCTAATCTCATTCAATATCACATTGATAGGGCGTAGGCAAATTACCATTAGTGAACACTATACCCTAAATCTAAGATCTTTCATTTGTTAACAACGTGTTTAAACCATTGCCCCTTCTCTTAAACACTTTCCTATGAGCCAACATGGGAAGCCATAAAAATAGGTCGTTTTTCTTCCAACCAATGTGGATCGATTACCCATCTTTCAAGGATTATGTTTCTTTGCAATGGAATCTATCAAATAATGACATTCAAGGGGATTTAAAATTGTTTGCTGATAAACTCAAGGAGTGGAATACAAAAGTGTTTAGCCTAATTCGTGTTAAGAAAAGACATATTCAAGAAAAAAAAATAGAGAAACTGAGGGAGAGAATTCGATGTGACCCGAGCCAAGCTTTATTAAATAGAAAGAATTTTTTACAAGAAGCTTTGAAGGAAGTTTTAAATTAGGAACAGAAGTTATGGGCTACTTAGTTAATGGAAGGCAAACGCAATATAAAATTTTTTCATACAACCACTTTAATAAGACGAGCAAAAGGGCGTATTCTACGACTATTTGATAGCTGCAGCAATTAGATTACTAAGCACTTGGGGTTAGACAAATTAATAAACAAACATTTTAGGGAATTATTTTACACAGAAAGATATTGCGTCAATCGTTATCCTCCTATGTAGCTCCCTAGATGGAATTTTTTCAACGAAGAAGAGGGCGCCTTATTGGCTAATGAAATCTCAAGGGAAGAAATTAAGAGAGCAATGTTGAGTATAGCTAACACTAAACCCCAGGGATTGATAGATTGCATTCATTCTTCTTTAAAGAATGTTAACCTATGGTGGACAAATCTATTGTCCATCTTCTACAAGACAATTAGACAAAGGAGAAAATTTCAAGGGATATTAATTAGATACTCATTATCCTTATACCTAAGAATGATGGTGCAAATCATCTTAATGAGTTTAGGCTAATCAACCTCTATATAGCTTTGTACAAAATAATGGGGAAAGTGTTGGTTAATAGATTAAGACCTTACCTTGACAAATTAATCATCCCAAAACAATCCAACTTTGTACTAGGTTGTTGCAATAGAGATAATGTACTCATTTTTCAAAAGCTTCTACATTCTCTCAAAACAAAAAAAACGAAAAAAAAAAAAAAACATGGATGAAGGTTAAACTTGATTTGGAAAAAGCATACAATAGAATGGAATGGGACTTTGTCCAATAAGTGGATTAACCTAATAGGTTCATGCCTAACTTCCAATTCCTTTCACATATTGTTGAATGGTTCAATGTTGGATGAATTCCAATCATCCTAAGGACTGAGACAGGGGGATCCAATATCCCCATATCTCTTTATCATTGCTAAGGCAATTTTGAATCATAGTATTAAGGAGCTAGTTATAATATTCCATTATAAATAATAGGCTAGAATATGATTAGAGTTATAATGAGTGAAAATTAAAAATTTCGAACCTTACATTTCATAGATAATTAGTCAAATAAATTTTAGGGAGGAATTAAGTTTGTTAAAAATATATATATTAATATTAAAATAAAACATTTTGGAATTTAAAAACAATAAATAAAGAAATATTTTTTTTTATAAGTTTTAGTGCTCAAATATGATACATAGTGTAATGTAAAAGTCAGAACTAAAAAATATTGCATTTTCAATATCGAACATTTAACTGATAAAGGAATTAATATCGGTGTCTCAAAGTATAAAGTAATGGCATGAAAATATTAACTTCGTATTATATAACAAATATTAAGCTTGTCCATAAGTTTTCGTTGAAATACGATGTCAAAATAATATAACCTAATAAAGTAAAGATTAACAAAGAATTAGAATTTTAGCCACCTACAGTTTGAAAATTTAACCACGGAACTAGCCCCAAAACATTGATGTGGGAAATATGTGGAAGAATCATCGCCTCATTCATCAATCTTCTCCTCTTTCGACATGTGTTATTTCTAACATTTGAACTTTTGACATCACTTATAAAGAGATAATAAGATTTTCTTCCAGACTCAACACAGTGATGCCCCAATCTTCTCTTTATCTAACTCACTATCTACTGAACAAAACCTCAACTTAAACTCACCTACATAAATTACCCCAACGTGACTTTCAACCCAACACTAACAACAAGGTATAGCCACTACCATATTCTTGAAAATCATGTATAAAGAGAGACCCTCAGGCTGACCTTAGAAATTTTTCTATGTCAAAAACACCTCTTTAACCTAATCACTTTGAGTTTCGATTTCTTCCATCAACAACCACCACTCCTCTTTAGAACCACCACTCTTCTCTAGAATCACTTGGAGAACCACCACCACCACTTCTCTCTAAGCATGAGAGACTTCTGATGATGTCTTTTGAAAGCACTTGAAAATAATTTTATGGTAAGAAATCTAAGGTAGAAAGTCAAAGTTCCCCACTTTATGTAAAGACTCTAACATTTAGTATAAAAACCTGCAGTTTGGCCTCTCCACACCCTCTACTTAGAGCATTGATTTTTCACTCCTCCAATCACAAAAAATGACAAGCTACTACCACCAAAATATTGTAGACATAGAAAACTAAAAGATTAGCCCATCGACAAGATCTAACGTTAACTACATAGTAAGAAGTCGAGCCCAAATCTTCAGTACTTTTCGTTTCCAAAAATCTACACTATTATGTTTATAAATATGCATGAATAACTTAATAAAGTTTCAATTTTTATGGATGAATCTTTGTATGGGTCGCATGAGACAAAACTTAATCTATATTAGAAGGTGTATGAAGAAATTTTATTGAAAGACAATGCATAGAAATGTTTGAACATTCAACTTCAAGTCAAAAATATGTTGTTGTATTTTTGCAGTTACAATGCCTCTTTAATACATAATTTGATTATGGTTTGGACTCGTTTTTGTAAGGATTTTCACATGTGTGGAAGGTGTTATAAACTAGTTTCTTGAAATAACATCTCTTTTGATTTGGAGGTGATTCGAGTAGGGAATATGAAGATAAAAGATGAGCAAAAATTAATTGTTGTTATTACTGCAAAAAATTCGTGACGGCCTTATAGGGGTCATTTTGATCCATGTTATGAGTGTGTTTAGGTGGTTTTCTTGAGAAATCACAATATATACTTATAATAGGATCAAAACATGGTGAATATATGAAAATTAGAAGTGAAATTGAAGGAGAAAAATCTATTAAGCTTGGTGGTTCCCCTTTACTCAACTGCAATTTGCAAAAGCTAACTCCACTCCAAATTATAAGTGCCACATAGAAAAGATAAGAGGAGAAAGACTTATATATATTAAAAGATGGTGTATTTTGGTACCCAAGAGGCTTGCCTTATGAGTGTACGCCTTATCACTTATGTATTTGGTCTAATTTTTTTTAAATTATTTTTTAATTATCCTTTTTGTTATTTTTAGCTAATGAAGCAACTAGAAATGCTTAAGCGTAAGTATTAAAATAAGATATATTTTAGGAAAAGACGTATAAATAATATTTTGAAGAATACTTTTTTATTGTGATGGTATGTGAACAAGTATATGTATAAAACACTGTATATATGTATAAAGATGAGACAATATTATTAATGAAAAATAAATTTTCAATAAACTTTAATAGTTGAGATTACTTATTATTTTATGAAGATCACTTTTTAGAAAATATATGGAAATAATTTTTAGAAAGCAGCTCTTAGCTAAGGTTCATTACTTACGAAAATTTCATATTAAACATCATGGCGATGAAAATTCACGTATATAAGCTTTTAAACATAAGATGACAATATTAATGAAATTGATAATGAAATGAAGAAGCTTAAATATAATTCAGTTAAATGATTTATTTCTAAAATCTTACTCCGTTACTTAATATATATATATATATATATATATATATATATCTACAGGTTACATTGCATATATGACGAACTATCTCAAGGACGATAACAAAGAACACTAGGAGTATCCAATGAGCACCCCTTTCTTAATTGTTATAATACAAAGTGGTCATAAAATTAAACGACTACTCGTTTTTTAAATAAGATATTTTGATTTTACTAAAGCAAATCGTATGACTTGATGAACCTATAAATGTTTGTTATAATGACTAATTGTCATGTGGTTTGTTAGTAAGAGTACTTAATGGACATGGTTAAGATATAATGACTTGAGCTTGGAATTATCTATCATGTTATGAGTGGTATTATATGAATTGTAAACAGAAGTAAAGTTATCATAAATTGATACTTAGTGTTTTGATCAACACGTATGTTAAATTGCAAACATTGCTTATTGATAGTTATTGCTCAGGTATCATTGAAATTGACTCGTGTATGCCTGAAAATTATTGCTTGATTATCATTAAATGATTTACATCACGTGCACCCATGGCATGGCATGAAAATGGCCTAAGAGCCATATTTTATAAAGCTCGGTTTTGATTTAAGGACCCAAAGGTTATGTTTAAAAACTTGGTTTAAGAAAAGCTAACCTGAAGGTCACGTTGAGAGCTCGATTTGCATAAAGGGACCTATGAGTCACAAGTTTTATAAAGCTTAGTTACTTTCATCGTATAGAATTGCATACTTGGTTTTGAGCCACCAAGTGCCACTCAAATATTTTGCTCGAGAGCTACTAAGTGTCACTCATTGTCTACTTGGTTAGGATACCGGCCAGTACATGTCACATACATTAGCATGGTATAATATTGCATGCATAAGCATTTATTGATTGGAAAATTACAGTAAACTCAGTTAAGATTTGATAGGAATCAGTCCCCTAGACCGATCACACGAAGTTGGGCTAAAGGACTCCAAAGGCTCACACGAAGAATACTAGTTTTAAGACATATCCAAGATATAGATTCCTATCTCAAGTTGACCTCCTACTAACCTATCTATCATATCCTCACATGTGTCAAACATGCTCCTGCCCAACAACAAAGTCCTAATTCAGAAGATGTAAGCCCTAAAGTTAAGCCAAGAGACCGTAGAATTGAACTTAGAGTACAAGGTTTAGGGCGATTGGTTAAAGGATCCAATCAAACCCGAATTATAAACTATGGAGAGAAATATTAGTAAAAATGACCCTATAAACTTGAATTTAAGAAAATAAGTAATAAAGTAGGAGACTATAAAATTTTGAAATTTTAAGTATAATAATTACTAATTACCGAAAAGGCGAAAAGTGTAATCTAATAACTAATAAATTACTAGAGATAGATTATATGTATACTAAAAATCATAGAATGACCTAAATAATAATTAGGAATGTTCACATGTACCCCACATGTATTTACGTGTAGATAAAAATATGCGAAATTACTTAAATTAGCCAAAAACTTAGTAAATAATTAAAGAAAATTATTAATTAATTGTGGAAAAATCAGAAAAAAAAATCAGAAGGGTATGGAATGATCTAAATCTAGTCATGGCAGGTCAGGATTTGAAAAAAAAAAATTATCCAATTAGAATTAGGCAAAACAAAAGCCAAAAATCAAGGAAATGAGGCAATGTCATGTCTAATTAATGCATATTAATTACCAAAAATGTCTGTAAATAGGGGAAAAATTCACAGAACTCGTTTGGGCAGTGAGGAATTAGAGAAAAATAGAGAGCTTCGAAAATTCAAGAGAAAATCCAGAAAACAAAAAAAGAAAAGGAAACTATATAGTTAAGGCTAGTGAGCCAAACCCACACCTCACCACCACTTGGGACCGAGCCACCACCACCACCCCACTCCAGACCCATCGTCTAGGCCGGTTGACATACTTGGACCAGATTTGGATGGCCAAAAAGCATCGAACCGGGTAAGTCCCTTAATTGTCCCGATTTTTTGTAATTTCGTAAAATTAGTTATTTTACCCAGAAAATTATGAAACTTGTTATTCTAAGGTTTTATTATATTTAGATTTAGGGAAAAATAGTGATTTAGTTTAATCACGTCTGAAAATATAGGAATCTTAACAAATTGAGCAAAACCAAACATAATTAGAACTAGAAATAAATTGGCTTAGGAGTGTAGTTTGGAGCTTAATTTTTTTTCTGTAGAATACTTATGTGATATAGAATAGTGCTATGAAGCCATTTTTCTAAAATTAATTTTCGAAATTTTTAAGTTAATTTTTAGCCTTAAAATGATGAAAAAATTGGATAATTTTGGGTTAATTAGATGATTAAGATAGTAATTACTGATTTAGATAGCAATTAGATGTTTAGGGATGTTAATCTCTGATGTGGAAACCTAATCCTAGCCTATGAAGTATTAAGTATAGTTAATTTAGGAAATTAGGTGGTTATTGTAAGAAATTAGAAATATGTGAAATTGAAAATTAATATATCTAAAAATTAGGGTTATTTAGATAATATTATAATAAAAATTAGAATATAATAAATTTGAAATAAAATTTAATTTTAGGTAATTGTATAAAAATGTAAGATTTTCTCACATCAAGCATAAATCCGATACCCCAATTAGGATTAGCGTGTACCGAATAGTTTAGAATACTAAATTAAGACCCAATAAAATATTAGAATACTCGAGTTTAATGTGATTAATTTCACATTAGGATTTGAGCATAGTTAAGACTTCGGAATAAAAACTAGAATCTAATTTAGGATTCGAACCCCGAAATAGAGTAGAAAGAATCATTAGTACATAATAGGTATACATGGAAAAAATGAGTTAAATTATAACTTAGAATATAAATCCTTAAAGTATAAGTACTAAAAAGACCTATTTGTATTATAGGACACCCAGAGACAAATCGGCTAGCGACTAAGTGATCGAGCAATTGAGAAATTCCAAGTAAGTTGGGTTATTACTTATTATAATAAAGTACTATTTGTATGGTACTCTGAGACTTAGGATTGTATATGGTTGTGATTGTAAGTAGTTTACGCATGTGTTTGATATATCTGAATTCGTGCTGAAATTGTGGTATGATGGATTTTGTGTTATGATTGAATTGGTGTGAATTGTTTGAAAACCTTAGATGAAATTTAATCTTATTCGACTTTAATGACCTAAAATGTCATGTATTGCAACCCGTTAGGGAGTCATTAGGATTCTCTAACCAAATACCGACTCCTTCGAAAGGGATAGCGCAGGATTGCATAATGGTCTCTTCTTCATCCTCAATCGAACTAAGTAACAGGAGGGGAGGTCGCGGCAAGGGTGAAGTCAATGGTTCGAAGGTAGTCGTGGGAGGAGCGAGGTCTCCATTGTACAAGCCTGGGTTTAGTTGTGAGCTGCTGCATAACATGGAACTCCTCAACCCGGATTGAAGCGGGCGAAATTTCTCTGATTTCACAATGGACCGAACTACGTTATTCGATGACACTTGATTTTTGCATTGCATGAAATTAATTGATTGATAATCTTGTTTATGCTTGTATACATTCATGAGTCTCCAATTCAACTTACTGAGTTGTAGTTACTCATACCTTTATAGATCCTTTTGCAGGTCCTAATTTCTGAACTCTTCAAGTAATATGCCGCCTTACAATTACCCAGAGGTTAGTCCTTTTGAAGCCGGGGGTGTGAGGATCAATCTACTTAATAATGATGTGTAGCTAGAGTGTCCTTGTAGTTAAAGATGAAAAACTGATAATTATTATGTAATTTAGTGAACTGTTGTGCTTATGTAAAACTTCTTAGGAAGCTCTATGGACTTACATATAATTATACATGTTTATTAGAAATTTGTAATATTTATCATAATTGTAGTTTAACTGTTAATTGGACTGTTTACTTCAAAGCGAGGAGTCGTCGACGCATTGTGTAGATCATGTCTATGGTAGGCACTGTGAAGCCAATTACTATCATAGAATGGTTTACACGGCAGGACTGTTGCGACTTTGTGACTTCAGGGCGTAACAGAAGACAGCTTAGAAGTAGCTAAGCCGAGCTCCCTACCTAATCCACTAGTATTTGACTTCAAGACAGCTGACCTATTTGTTAGGGTAATTGGCTCCCTACCTATAACGCATTCCTACTTTCGCCTACGTTGTATCATATCCTTGATGTCCAGCCACTAAATGATACGTATCTTCTGACATAATATTCTAGAATAATTCTTTCTTTTCCTTACTGAATATTCTTTATCTCTTTTACCCCTTTTAGTATGTCTCATGTAACCTAGTATAGAATACCCTTTTGTCTTTTTATACATGTAAAAAAACCCTAGTAAACGGATATATAAACCCCCACTTTCTTGTATACAGCCATTATTCAACTTTCAATAGAGAATTACTCACCTTAAGCAACCTTAGTATTCACGATATTATTCAACTCTTATCTATTCCCTTTAGTAAGGAGTACTGGCGAGTGACTCTCAACTTGGACTGGTGTATCATATCCGATGGATTATTGGTCGAGTAGGATTGAGTGGTGTATCATATCCATTCAGTAGCTACCCAGACTTTACTAGCTTTTTCTCTTTGTTTCTTTTTTATTCACTTCATTGTGGTGCCTCTTCATGTGTTCGACCTCAGAGGCGCATCGGCTTCACTAGTATCAGAGCACGGTTTCACAAGGGAGTGTATGAAGTTATAGTAACGTTTTTGTTCGCTTTATTGTTAGTAGCTACTGTATTCCTTCTGTAGTTACTGCAATGTGTTGGTGTGATAGTAAGAGTGGTTTTATTATTACTCAGTTTTACTCTGTTTTTCATTATGAAAATAGAGCAAGTTTGTTTCTATCTTATTTAGGTAACTATTAGGTATTGAAGTTGTCAGCAAGTTGTTAATTCATTTGAGAAGTACTATACCATGTCTGATTCATGTGTTCAGGGTATTATTAGTGACGAAAGTAGTGGTGCCCAACCTGGCCGTGGTATTAATGGTAGTAACACCCTAGGGTCGATTGATGACAAGCTTGATAGACTTATAAACCTTGTTGAGAGTCTAGTCACCACAATGTAAGTTACTAGATAACAACCCTAAGGTGTACAGTGGCAAAACCTATAGGAAGATGCCCCTGAGAGACGCTATGGCCAAGGCAATCAAACCAATTGCCCAATTCGACTACCATAAGCTAGAGGAGTAACAAACTAAGCTGCTAGATGAAGACTGGAGTTAGAGGAGATTAGGGAAGATAACGAGGAGCTAGGTGTTGAAGGGTTTGGTGAAGAAGAAGAAGTTGATTATTACCAAGCATAGGGATAAGGACACCAGGTCCCTTGAGGGCTAAACAATGTCAAGGTACAAATCCTACCCTTCAATGGAAGTGGAGATGCAAATGAATAGTTGAAGTAGGAAGAGAAGGTCGAGAAAGTATTTGAATGTTATGGGTATAAGGATGTGGTCAAAGTCCAACTTACTACATTGGAGTTTACTAGGTATGCCACCATGTGGTGGAAGGATTTGAATACAGCCAGGAGATGGAAGACGAGGTGTTAGAACTTGGGATGAGATTAAAGGGTTGTTAAGAGGCAGATTTGTACCTGAGACTTATCTACAAGATACGTTTGCAAAGTTACAGGAGCTACGCTAAGGAAGATAATCTATTGATGACTACGTGAGAGAGTTCCAAATGTTAATGATCCGAGTCGACGTAGAAGAGCCAGAGGCCTATACAGTATTAAGGTTCATCTCTAAGCTTAAGTATGAGATTTGCAATATCGTGGAAGTACAGAGGTTTTATAATTTGGAAGAGGCCAATAAGATAGTATAGAGGGTTGAAAAGTAAAGGAGAAATGTTTCAAGTCAACTTAGGCAAACATTCTCCCGAGCCTTGGTACCATGCCAACCTATTCAAGTCGAGCCTAGGAGACCATACCGGACCTGATGATAGCTGAGCAGGTCAGCATGGTTAAACAGGACAGCCAAGCTGAGCTGAGGTTAGGTCGCCTCCGAGAATGTATGAGAAAGGATAGACCTCCGGACGGAAGTTTAGCAAGGTGAAATGCTATAAATGCTTAAGCTTCGAATATATGGTTGTTGAGTGTCCAAATCGACATGTCATGGTGCTTCGAGGAGATGTAATGGATAACACCAACGAAAGTGAGCCTGAAGAGGAGAAGGGTGTTCAAAAGGTAGAAGCCAAGGAGGAAGAGAAGACTTGTGTCTATACCGACCAGGGAGAAGTGATGACCCTAGTCTTGAGACAAGTCTTGAGTTCCTTGCCAAATCCTAAGGAGGACCAGAGGGAGAATTTATTCCATACTAAGTGTACCATCAAAAGCCAATTATGTACGATCATATTGGATGGAGGAAGTTGCACTAATGTAGTTGCATAATCCTTTGTGCAAAGGATAGGTTTACCAACCTCAAAGCATCCTCGACCTTACAAGCTGCATTGGCTTCATAATAAGGGTGCTTTGCACGTAATTAAACAAGTGACCATGCCATTCAGTATTGGAAATGTATATAGGGACAAAGTAGTATGTGACGTCATCCCCATGAGAGCTTCACATCTGCTACTTAGATGACCTTGGTTATTTAATCGATGTGTTATGCATGAAGAGTATAAGAACACATATGCCCTTATAAAGGATGGAAGGAGGATAATGTTATAACCCCTAACCTTGTCCTAAGTAAATGAAACCCATAATCAGCTTACTCAAGCTAGTAAGAAGAAAGCCTTGGTGATGATCCATAGAGAGCTCTGATCTGCTGAGAAAGTCGATAAATCGATGTTCCTGTTAGTTAGGAGACTGATGGAGATGAGGGAGTTACAAAATGTTCCAAAAGAGATTCGAAGTTTGCTAAATGAGTTTTTCGACCAGTTTCCAGAAGAATTGCCTAAAGGACTGCCACCAATTCGAAGCATAAAGCACTATATTGATCTACAGCTAGGTACCACCCTGCCGAATCGACCTACGTATAGGATGAACCCTAAACAGGCTACCAAGCTAAAAAGATAAGTGGACGAACTCATTAAGCGAAGGTATGTAAAGGAAAGCATGAGCCCATGTACTGTACCAGCTCTTCTTGTTCTGAAGAAGGATGGTTCATGGCACATGTGCATTGACAATCAAGCAATCAATCGAATTACTGTCAAGTATAAATACCTGATATCGAGGCTTAATGACATGTTAGATGAGCTTTATGACACAAAGATATTTTCAAAGATTGATCTGCAAAGTAGCTACCACCAAATTCACATGAGGCCGAGCGATGAATGGAAGATTACCTTCGAGACTAGATACGAACTCTATGAATGGTTAGTTATGCCGTTCGGACTTACTAATGCGCTAAGCACATTCATAAGGTTAATGAACCATGTAATGCAGCCCTTAATTGGGAGATGTGTGGTCGTGTTTTTTGGTGATATATTGGTATATAGTATCGGCCTGAACGACCATGTTCAACATCTTTGCAAAGTATTTGACATTTTGCGAGTTAAGAAGTTGTATAGAAATGTAAAGAAGAGTATGTTTTACGAGAAAGATGTGATTTTCCTAGGGATTGTAGTATTAGGAGAAGGGATTCGAGTAGATGAGAAAAAGATTCATGCTATTTTGAAATGGCCGATGCCGAGAAATGCCACTGAGGTTCGAAGTTTTCATAGCCTAGCTTCTTTCTATAAGCAATTTATTGAATACTTCAGTACAATAGCTGCCCCATTAACTGAACTGACCAAGAAGAGTGAAGGGTTTCGATAGAATGACCAAGCTGAACAGAGCTTTAAAGATATTAAGGGAAGGCTCACCTCGGCGCTTGTCCTATTACTGCCAGATTTTGACAAACCTTTTGAATTAGAATGCAATGCATCGAGAATTGGAATTGGTGTTATCCTAATGCAGGAGCAATGGCTTGTCACCCATTACAGTTAGAAACTTAGTGGTCTTACCTTGAATTATCTGTATACGAGAAAGAGTTGTACTCTCTTTACTGAGCCTTACTGTTTGGCAACATTATTTGCTACCGTAAGAGTTTATTATTTATACAGATCATGAGTCTCTAAAGCATCTAGGGAGTCTGAACAAGCTTTCAAAAAGGCAAGCCAAGTGGTTGGAGTTTATGGAGAGTTTCTCGTACATCATCTGGCACAAGAAGGGAAGTGCAAATGTGGTTGTCGACACTCCGTTACGATGACAAATCTTATTGACTACTTTGTAGACAAAATTATTGGGATTCTCAATAATTACTAAGCAATATGCTCATGATTCTCATTTCAACCCTATCATATAATAGTGTAAGGACGGAATTGTTATCAAGGGATATTATCTCAAGGATGGCTACCTATTCAAGGACCGCAGGTTATGTATTCCGAATTCCTCCACGTGTGAGTTATTGATCAGGGAAGCTCATAGCGGAGGGTTATGTAGTCATTTTGGGGAGACCAAGATAACCAATCTATTGAAGGAGAACTTTTACTGGCTAAGTTTGGACAAGGATGTCTATAAAGTGGTTAGTGGTTGTGAAGTGTGCAAACATACAAAGGGGAAGAGAGAGCCCTATGGAAAATACATGTTGCTGCTAACACCAACCTTACCCTGAGCCGACCTTAGCATGGACTTTGTCCTAGGGTTGCCCCAAACATCCAGAGGCAGAAATTCTATTTTTGTTGTGGTGGATCGTTTTAGCAAGATGGCGCACTTCATTTCATGCCATCAAACTAAAAATGCTCTATATGTCACTGATTTGTTTTTACAGGAGATTATCCGTCTACATGGGATACTAAAGACTATTGTCTTAGATCAAGACAAAATTCTTGACCTATTTTTGGAAGACTTTTTGGAGAAGACTTGGAATCAAACTTATATTTAATTCCAATAGCCACCCTCAAACTGATGGCTAGATTGAAGTGGTAAACAGGATGTTAAGCAATTTGGTCAAAGCTATAGTGAAAAAGAACTTGCAGGATTGGGATTTGTGCCTACCAGTTGTAAAGTTCGCATACAATTGAACTGTCCATAGCACTATTGGGAAAACCCCATTCAAGGTTGGCTATGGCCTTAACCCTACCATTCCCTTGAATATGATTGGTGCCCTAGCAAGTATTGAAGAGAGTCAATTCGAAGTAGACTGAGCCCAAAAATGTATGAGCTACACTAGTCTGTAACCAGGAAAATTGCCAAGTTCAATAAAAAACAACATGAAATGGGTAGCCGAGGTCGCCGAACTATTTCTTTCCATTAAGGAGACTTGGTATGGATATATCTCAGTCGAGAACAATTCCCACACTTAAGACAAAACAAACTATCTCCTTAAGTTGATGGTCCATTCACAGTCTTGAAGAAAATCAACCGTAATGCTTACCAAATTGAGTTGCCTGATGACTATGGAGTTTCTTCCACCTTCATTGTGTCCGATTCGATCCATGTCCGATCAACAGAAGATGACCCCACATGCGCCCTAAGAGAGGAGGTAAAAACTACTTCAAATTTAAGGGCAAATCCTTCTAACTCCCAAGTAGATGATAAGAATTAGCCCCTTGGACTGATCACCTAAAACTAAGCTAGAGGACTCCAAGGGCTCATATGAAGAATATTGTCTCTAAGCTATAGCCAAGACGGAGATTCCTATCCCAAGCTGACCTCCTGCCGACCTGTCTATCATATATTCATGTGTGTCAGACATACTTTTGCCTAACAACAAAGTCCTAATCTAGAAGACAACTGTAAGCCCCAAAGTTCAGCTAAGTAACCGTAGGATTGAACTTAGAACTCAAGATTTAGGGCGATCGGTTAAAAGATCCGATCAAACCAAAATTATAAACTATTTAACAAGATATTAGTAAAAATGACCCTGTAAACCTAAATTTAAGAAAATAAGTAGTAAAATAGGAGACTATAAAATTTTCAAATTTTAAGCATAATAACTGCTAATTACCAAAAAGGCAAAAAGTGTAATATAATAACTAATAAATTAGTGGAGATAGATTATATGTATACTAAAAATTTTAGAATGACCAAAATAATATTTAGGAATGTTCACGTGTACCCTACATGTATTTACGTGTAGATAAAAATACGCGTAATTACTAAAATTGGCCGAAAACTAAGCAAATAATTAAAGAAAATTATAAAATAATTGTGGAAAAATCAGAAAAAAAATCAGAAGGGTGTGGAATGATGCAAGGTTGGTCGTGGCAAGTCAGAATCTGAAAAAGAAAATTCAACCAATTAAATTAGGACAACATAAAAGCCAAAAATTTAGGGATAAAGCACTTGTCTTGTCCAAATTAATGCACAATAAATCCCCTAAAACCCTATAAATAGCAGGAAAAATCCAAGAACTCATTTGGACAGTTAGAAATCAGAGAAAATTAGGGAGAGTCGAAAATTCGAGAGAAAATCCAGAAAATAAAAAAAATAAGAAAAACTGTGCAGTTAAGGGTTTTAAAGGGAACCCACACCAAACGAGGAGCTGGGAGTGGACGGCCACCACCACACGGTGGTGGCAGCGCCTAGGCCGGCCGACAAGGCCACGGCGGCCCGCGGTGGCCGGAGCCACCTGAACCGGTGAGTCCAAATTCCAGCCCGATTCTTGTATAATTTTGTAAAATTAGTTATTTTGCCCAGAAAATTATGAAACTTGTTATTCTGAGGTTTTATCATATGTAGATTTAGGGAAAAATTTTGATTTAGTTTAATTATGTCTGGAAATATAGGGTCCTTAACAAATTGTTCAAAACCAAGCATGATTAAACCGGAAATTAAATAGGCTTAGGGATGTAGTTTGGGGCTAAAAATTTTTCTGTAGGATGCTCATGTGACATAGAACAGTGCTATGAAGCCCTTTTTCAAAAATTAATTTTTGAAATTTTTAGATAATTTTTAGGCTCTAAAAAGAGGCATAAAATGGGTAATTTAGGGTTAATTATGTAATTAAATGATTAATTTCTGATTTAGTGAATAATTACATGTTTTAGGATGTTAAGATCTGATGGAGTATGATACTTATAGCATTTAGGGTGTTAGATGTAATTATTAGGTTAATTATGTAGTAAATTAGTAATAGAAAGACATAGTAAATTATGAGTTAATTTTGTAAATTAGAATAATTAGGTGTAAAACCTGATCTAGGATGAATTTAGACATTTTGAAGTGATAAATTATGTTAGAGATGGTAATTAGGGTAATAGAAATATTAGAAATGCATTATGCGCATAATATGTAATAATGCATAATGTGTAATTTTTGAAAATATAATAAATAGAAAATATTAGGATAAAAATTGATATTATATAAATAATAGGAATATATAATAAATCTGATAAGAAACTTGAATTTATGTAATTATATGAAAAATGTAAAAATTTCTCACATTAGGAGTAAATTCGGTACACAAATAGGGATTTAAGTGTACCGGATGGAATAAAATACTGACTAGGGGTAATAATGGTATATAGGAGATCGAGAAGTAATGTGATTAATTTCACATTATAGGTTGAAACGGATTTTTAGGGTTGGAATCTAAAACATTACTTAAAAATCGAACTAAAAACCTGGTTCAGAAATCGATGCGAAAACCGAACCTAAACCTAAACCTAAACCTGGAATAATTATAAAAGACTTAATACCTAGATAATTAGGCATATTAGACCGTAAACAAAACCTAACAATAAGCATTATAGGATAAAACGAATCTATAATAGTTATATGAAAAGCTGAAACCACGTTCGTGTTATAGGGATAATCGGCGATGGCCTGAGCAAATCGGACCTCGAGTGAGCGAGCGAAGAGTCGAGATAAGTTGGGATTAATACGATACTGTATTTTGGAGGCTTAAGATTATGCTTGGTTGTGCTTGTTAGATAGTTGAATGCGTGCATGTGCTTGATTATGGGTGATGCTATGATTCTGTTTGCTGCTTTAGCACATGTTGTATGAATTGTATGTAATGATTGATCGCTCTAAATTGGACTTAATCAAATGTACGACCAATAATCATAATCGAACATGTATGACAACCCGTTAGGGGATTTAGGACTCTCCGGCCAAATACCGACCCCTTCGGAAGGGATAGCACAGGATTGCAAAATGGTCCCTTCTTCATCCTCAGTCGAACTAAGTGACAGGAGAGGAGGTCGCGGCGGGGATGAAAACAGTGGTTCGAAGGTAGTCGCGGGAGGAGCAAGGTCTCCATTACACAAGCCTGGGTTTGGTCGTGAGCTGTTGCATTAACGGTAACTCCTCAACCCAGATTAGAGCGGGCGCAATTTCTCTAATCTCACGACGGGCCGGACAACGTCGTGCGATGGCATTTGCTTGCACATGCATTGCAACTAATAAGTGATTGAAAACCTTGTTGTGTATATGGTATAGTTTTAAGTCCTCCGTCCTAACTTACTGAGCTGTGGTTGCTCACATCCCTATAGACATCGTGCAGGTGCTGGCTAAGAAGCGACAACCAATTACTCCGAAGCTAGCAACTGCTGGATCCTGGGGAGTGAGGAAAAACATTGAAGAATAAACACATATTTTAAGGTCTAAGTTTTTATTTTAGAATTATTTTTCATTTCCGAGTGATGTAATAACTAGGGAATATACTATAGAGAAATGTTGTAAACTTTAACTGCAATAATTGAATGATAACATATATATATAATTCCTCACTTTTATAGGTAAATGATTTATTTAAATTACAAATTGTCTACTTCAAAGCGGGTTAGTTGTGGACGCCTTGTGTAGATCAGGTCTAGGATAGCGGTTGTGAGGCCAACTTCTATCTTAGGGTGGTTTACACGGCGGAGCTGTTACGACTCTACCGCTTCGGGGCGTAACAGTTGAGATAGGAACATTGAGAGCAAGGATCAAATATTATTATACTATAAAATAATGTCAAAGGACTTAATTAGTTTATGTTCGATTTGTCAGACCTTAATGGCCATGGGCACTATTGATAAGTATCGAAGAAACAGCAACGGATTTCGAAATAGGTTAGAATGGGTCTAATGGGTTTGATGGACAAGAAGTGAGATGGTTGGTTTCGACGGTGAACGTGAATGGATATCTTACATCAAGACACAAACACAATCAAGGGTTCTAGCTTAAAATAGGGTTTGATACAACTTACACACACTAATATTGCTCTGGATTCAAATAAAGGCTAGATATAACTCACTAACTAGTTCAAATAAAGGGGTTTGCCACAATCTCAAGGTCACAATCGATGAGAACGCGGGAGAGATTAAAGAGCTTAATCTATACTCGATAATCCGACAAATGCTAGCTCAAGAGTAGTCTTGCTCAAAAAAGAAAAAATTCCAATCACAGGAATATACTTTTCTATCTGATTTCATATATTGACGTCTATGTATGTCTATGTTTACAGGTATTGCTATTTATAGCAAGTCCTAAATCTTAGTAGCAAAACTGTAAATAATGTACAAGGCCTTAAATCTTAAAGAATTGGGCCCATAAATGAAATAAAGGAAAACATACATAAAAATACAAAACTATACATTTAACAAGGAAAGTCTGCATGCAATTACTTAGTAAGTCCTAGAAGGAGTAGTAATCGAACTGGACGGGGTTGGCAGTTAAATGTACGAGTTCAAGAAGGAATCCCTAAAGTCTTGCAGTGTTCAGCCGAGATACTAGAAATGTCGGCCCATAATTGTTAAGTGCTAAAATTAGTAGGCACTAGTCTCTCGGGACCGTGTCGAGTGGTTCTTTAGTCCCTAATCCTTAGCCGTATGCTCTTTCGAAGTCTCGAAAGATGACAGACTTGTTGCCTAGTAGCTCCTTTTCTTCCCTTCGGTATTTTATCAATTGCTTGGCCTCGACGAAAGCTGTTCAGCCTCAGCCTTGGATTTTTCAGCCTCAGGTTAGAACAGGTCGATAACTTCTTCTAGAGAGTCAGCGTCGGCTTTAGATAGGTCGGCCTCGACTTAGACATAATCGGAGGCTGATTCCCATCAACTATGGTACCCTTATGTTACATATCCTAAAAGATGCTTCCACGATTCTTTATAATTATGTGTTGTAATAAATTTTGAACTATACTTGGTTTCTAATTAGTCTTATCCTCAACTTGAGAATAGCATAGCAATCCGTCTCTTAAGCACCCATATATCAAACAAATAGGCCTTAAGAGACAAGGCGCTACACTAGTGACTATTGGTGAATGGAAACCAATTAGATGTAATAATGTGGAATTATCACATAGCTTCTTTGTAGATGATTACGGACCTTTCCCTCAAAGTACAAATATGCAATATATTTAGAATTAATATAAATGTTGCTTTAGGGAAATATTTAAGCCTACTAGTTAAGGTAGGTGGTTAGTTAAAGACAGTAGACTTTTCTTTCTTGCTAGAGAAAACTAAGAGAAAATTGATTGGCTAGAAATGAAAGCTTTTGAGCGCGCCGATAAGAAAAATTCTAGTCACATCAACCTTAGAGAGTATAGTAAATTATTGAGCCTGGTTTTTTATCTTCTCGGTTCTTTTTATAAAATTAGGTCTTTTTTAAATTTATCAATATTAAACCCTACCTATTTAATACTGATCCTCGACTATGGTTTAAAGAAAATCATTTTTTTTAACTTGAAAAGATTTGGAGTCGTCACCCGACTGGAGTCGGGAAAAAGGATTAAGTTATAACTAAATTGGTTATAACTTAGCTACCGATCTATCGATTAAAAAACTTATTTATAAATACGGCTTTTTGAAAACCAAAGAATCTAGATCCGGGGTTTAGGACTTGTAAACCCTTATGAGTACTATTGACTTTTCAAAATTAACTTTACTTTTTAAAAATCACCTTTTTATTTTATAAGAAGGAACTCAATTTAACTATTCTAATTGGACAAATGAAATAATCTAAACTAAAAAAAAAGGAAAATTAGGTTTTTTTATTTTTATCGTCGCCCCATAAGTGCCTACATATCCACTATTTAGGATCAGACGAACATAGTTCTTTTTTGTAAAACTTTAGTGGATTGGTTTTGTTTTAATTTGAAAATAATCGAGTTTACGTTTTACTTAATTTTGATTTGTTTAAGAAAATTTCTAAAACGTCCTAATCGATTTTTTATTTTGGAAACTCTAAAATAGTCTTAATTTAGAAAGAGGTCTATTTGTTTTCATTTACTTATAAAAAATCAATTTTTCTAAGTGATTAATCTTATTTTATTTATTTTTATTTTTTTATTTATTTATCTCTCTTTTTTTTTTGTTTACTTAATTTATTTATTATTTATTATGGCTTATTTATTTTTATTTAAACTAGTAACAAAAAGAATAAAGTTACCTTTTCTCTTTTTATCTTTTTTTTTTTCTTATTTTTCTTTTCCTTCTTTATTATTACATTTACATAAATAAAAAAAATAATTAAATAAATAAATAAATAATAGAAAGTAAAAAACAAAAAAGAAAGAAAAAGAACTTCGAATGGACATAACTAGATGCGTAGGTCGGACGACCTGGGTTAGTCGAGCCAGGCTCTACTGACTTCACCAGTAGTGGCAACTAGTAGGAGTGATTTAAGTTGATTCAGATAGATTTTCTTGGGGGTGAGGGCGGATTTGTGAGTTTTGGATTGGACTTAGGGGAGGTAAGCCGAGTGCCATGGTGTTTAATGGTGGTTTAAAGGGTAGTCGAAGGTGGCGGTTGGCATTGGAGCTTGGGTGGTGTTAGAGGGAGTTACTGGTCATAAGTGGTCGATTGAGGTTGGGGTTTTGGAGTGTGAGGAGTTCAATTATAAGATTAGTTTTGGTCGAGGGTGGCTAAAAGTGGTGGTTTAAGGGAGGTGAGCTTCGGCGGTTAAGGTTTAAGGGCAGCGGTTTGGTTGAGCGGCTAGGGGCTACGGTAGTAGCTAAAGGTGGTCATGTTCGAGAGCTGATGGAGTAGGGGTTATGAACGTAGTGGTGGTTGAGCTCGGAGTTGGCTAGAGAGAGAAACCCAAAGAGAGAGAGAGATTGGTAGAGAGAGAAAGTGATCGGGAAGGGATAAAGAGAGTATGGGAGTTGATTTCGAGGTTGTCCCTGATATGATTGAAAACAAAAAATAAGAAAAATGCCTCCCTACCTTTGCTAAGTTTCGAACCTAAGACCTCATACTCAATGCTAATGTCATGTTCATATGCTTAACCATCAGGCCATTGGCCTGTACCTTATCCATATGTGCAATTAAGCACATATGGACTTGATTAGCTTGAACTAGATTTAAATCAAATCCTAAGTTTAACAGCCCAATTACTAAACCAAAATTAAAATCTATCCTAATAACATACTATTTTTTAAAATCTTTTACTTGACTTTAATTTTTCTAATTTTTTTGTAATTTTTTAAACTTCATTGTCTAACCTTTTATCTTTTTAGGGTTTCTTTTTTAAATTTCTTATTTTTTTGTGCTTTTTCTTATTATTGAAAATTTTTTGTATTTTTCTATGATCCTTATTTTTTCTAAATTTCTTAATTTTTTAGGTTTTCTTTTAATTCCCTATTTTTTGAATTTTTTCTAATTTAGGGTCTACTAAGAAAAGAAGAAAAGAAAAAGAAAAAGAAAGAAAAATAATAATAATAAAAATAAAAAAAATAAAGGGGGCAAAAATTAAGTGTCTACATAAATTATTACTCTTAGATGGTGCCACTATGTATGAAAATCTACAAAAGCTTAGGAAAAGCATACAGAGACTTTATGTAGGGTGATCATGAGAGTTTGAAAAAAATCCATCGGATTTCCTGGGAAAACTTCAAAAAGGCAAGAGAAGAAGGTGGTTTAGATATGCTAGACTTGAATAAAAGAAATAGAGTAAACTTCAGAAAGTTGGCACGGAATGTTCATAGAAGAGACTTCTTATGGACGAAGCTCTTTAGACCCAAATATAAATGGGCTAATGGAGAATTTAAAAGGAAAAAAAGTATCAAACACTTTTAGAGTAATTTAGAGTCAGGACTATTGGTTGAAGGAAGTTCTTATCTTACCACCTTCAAAATTTTCATCTGTACGGTTTTGGTTTAATAGATGGACAAGATATTGATGTATTAGATAATTTTTCCATAGCTTCCTTATGAGACTTGTATTGTCGTGACTAAGTTTGGTAGCCAATTTAAAATATTTAGAAAAATAACTTGATTTAAGTTAGAAACTTACAAAGGGTTTCATGATATTAATTAAGGAATTTTCATAAGCTCGAAATTTAAAAATATAATACAATATTAAAAATATAGTCAAAATCCTATAAATTTGCTATATTATTATATTGTTAATAACACGCGAAATATGACTCGAAAATTAATAAACAGTTAGAGATAAATTATGTGAGTAATATAGTTAATATTATATATAAAATAATATATAAAAGACATGTGTAAACATTAGGTGTAATTATTATATAAATATACGTACTTGTAATTAGCATAAATACTTGAGAATGTATAAATACTACTAAATAAATTAAGAAAAAGATAAGAAAATTATTTGAAACTCTACAAGACATGTGACATCATGCAACAAGGTGTCGCAAAGCTGGAAGAATTTGTAGGAATTAAGAAAAGATACTATGGACACCTAATCAACTAAGAAAAAGGAAAATAAACTAACACATGTATACATGATAAATTCTCCAATGACAAGAGGGACTCCAATAAATTCCATAGTTCACCTCTGGAAATAACTTTAGACACTTTAAGTATAGTGAAAAATACTGGAGAGCTCAAGAATTGTTGAAAATAAATTTTACAAAAATTAAGAAGAAATAGAGTAATTTTGGGTGAAATATGAGGGAAAACCACCACCTAGGAGTGACCAAAGCACTTGGAGACAACGGAGGCAGCGCCAACCTAGGAAGACAAACCCCCACCCCCAGATGGTTATCGGAGTTGTAAGTAGCAGTAAGTTTCGGTTTTAGCTATTTTTGATTCGATTTTTCTTAAAAATAGTAAAAAAGCTCTAAAAATTATAATTTTTGGTTTCCTTAGGTAATTTTTTTGTATATAATCCAAAAATGCAACCAAATTCTTCAAATTCTAAGTTGAAATATGTATTTGTTAAGAAACTAGTCTAAAAATGAACCTAAATTCTAATTTTTAATAATCTAAATGATGTTATTTTAATCTCAAAATTTATATGCAAACATTTTAACATGTCTAATTTGTTTCCACAAAAAGAGTTATAAAAAATTCAAAAGTTAAATTTTAGGGTTTTTCTTATCTAATATGCATGTAGCTGAAATCTCCTAAAATAGGTGTTTGATTTAATAATTGGGTTATTAAGTACTGGGTATTTGAAGTTTGGCGTGTTGGGTTAGAATGTTGGAGTAAGAAAATAGGGGTATGAATGATGGAATTGTGTCATTTAAGAATTCAAAGTATTTTTGGTGCAGGTTAAAAAATAAGTCAGAAGGTATGTCGGAATATAATTTGGTGTGAATATGGTGAATACGGTAGAAATTTGATATGGATTATTATGAGGCTATCCTTGAACTCTACACTATTTCTAGAGAATAAAATATAAGTTGGAAACTTTTTAAATAAGAATTTAATTTAAGACGGCAGGTTAGAATCTTCGTTAGAAATTGGGTTAAAATGTAGTCTGGTGTTTAATATTCTTGACTACACCAAGAGTTCGATAATAGATCAGCCAATGATTTATAGATGAATTATATACCTATATCAAGGTTAGAACATGAGTAAGAAGTCACTTGGACAATGGCCATATCATAAGGTTGGGTTAGAACATAAGTTAGATAGTTTAACGAAAGATGTAAAATATAGGAGCAGTTAGGAATCGAAGATGGTTGGTACTGAATATCTAACCATCGGGAGTCAGAGAGTAGATCAGAAAGTCGCTTATTTACCACTTCTAAATATTTATTGAAGTCAGAACTTGAATCAGAAACTTGGACAGTAATCTGTACCAGGTCAGAACCTTGGTTAGAATGTATTTTACTTAACTAATATCTAATAAACACCTTAAAAAACTTACCTAAAACAATTAAGGAATATATTTAAATGTCAAACTAAACTCATATACTATATATATTATAAAAACTAAAGATATTATGTTAATTTTAAGGATAATAAGGGAAGATGAGAGTGACACACGAAGAGAATGAGCATCAATATCCAGGTAAGTGGGATTAGTGTTTTACTGCACTTTGAAGTATTGTTTAAGAATACCTGAAGACCTTAGTATATGTTTTGTTTGTAGTTGTAAGTTAATTGCTTATGAGCATACAGTGTGTGTCCTTGAATGCTAATGTGCTATTTGAGTGCTGGATTGATGTATTAATTGCTTCATAATATTACCCATTTTATACTGTTTGAAGTTGCTTGATCACTTTAAAGTAATCTAACATAAACTTAACTTAACTACTAACCGAACTTGCATCACAACCCACTAAGGGAAATGACTAAGAAGTGTAGGCCAAATATGGACCCCTTCATTGAGGATGGCAGAAATGATCATCTACCTACCTTGAGTCGAACTAACCAATAAATGAAGAGGTCGCAATCAGGTTGGGGTCAGTGATTCAAACGTAGTCTCGGGTGGAGCGTATTCTCTATTGCATAACGACCAGCCAACATTGTATGATGGCATTTGCTTGATCATACATTGCATCTAATTAAATTGCTTAAAAACTCTAGTTGCTTGGTGTCAAATATGTGCTACTATCTTCGTCTCACTTATTAAGAAAGTTGTTACTCATTTCCTTATAGTTATTTTGAAGGTTTCCCAATAGACTCACTAGTGCTACTCCAACTTCCAAAAGGTTAGTGAACGGGGTTAGAGAGTTAAATTCAAGATTACCTGACTTGATTTCTATTTGATTTAACGACTATACTAACTTCTAAGAAAATTAATAGGGTCTCCTTAGGTGACCCCTAGTTTTTAATCGATGAAACTTACTCTATGCTTTGCAAGCCTTTGGATTTTAGTGAAATTTTAGTAGACACTATATCTTTCCGTAACAATGTAGTTTTTGGAATTTTTATTAAATACAAGGTTTTATCTTTCATACAACTTTTAACTTGATTTTTACTTGAAATTTAAGTTGTAAAAATTATTTCCAGGATCTATTTTTAAAAGTTATCCCACAGGTTGACTCCGATTAAGTACTGAATGAGGCGCTTCTAAGTAGTGGATTATTGAATGCTTTGTATAGACCATATCTATATTAGTAGTTAAGGCAGCTAACTTCTAGCGTAAGTTGGTTTATACAGCACGGCTATTACGACTCTCTAGTTTGAAGCATAACAGTTCAAAGTAGTATCAGAGCATTATTCTTAAAAACTCGCATAATTCTTAAGAATATGTATGAAAGTGCCATAAATAAAAATCATTAGACATCATAAGAAAACATTGAGAGGAGGACCTGAATGAGACACAAAAGATTTAGACTATAGGCTATATTCACTATATGTATATATATACACACACACATACAAACACTAAAGAAAGGATATGATACAGTAATATCACTTCGAATTATAAAAGACAATAATTTGTAAACTTATAAAATAGTAATGAGGAATTTATAATAGCTTAAGTGGAATTTGATCAAAATGAGAGCAAACCCTTTATGGAATATGAAATATGATTTTTAAGGTTGTCATTGGAAGTTAATTAGTCAAGTAACATTGAAAAGGGAGAAAAGTTTAGATATATTGAGTTGATAGGTGTAAACTATGTATACAGGGATATATCATATGCATTATTAGAATGTCTCCTAAATTAATTTCATAAAGATTTATTTCTTATCTATGAAGTTGGATTTTTAGGTAAATTTGATTTAACATAAAGGTAATTTGTTGAAAATGTGAAATTTGTTGGGTAGTTTGATTATGAATGAATATTAAGGTATTGAAACTAATTTAGTTAGGTATGTAAATAAGGGAGTTGGTAGTAGAATTAAGTGATTTGATAATTTAAAAAGTATTTTAGGCAAGTCAGAATGTGAGTTAGAAGGTTGAACAGATGAAAACAAGAATAACTAGTGGTACAGAACGTAAGTTAAAAATCGATATAAGGAGTGAGTTTGAGATAATCTTGAAGATATGATCTAACTTAAAAGTGTTGTAGAGTTTAACTTAGAAAGAAAAGTAGATGATTGTTAAGCCTGATTTTTTGATTCTTTATTTAAATTTCATTTTCGATTTTTCAATTAATACTAAACCCTAGTCCATTTAGTATTAATTATTGACTAGAAAAATTGGGAAATTTCGATTGTTTTGAAAAAAAACTTTTGGAGTTGCCACCCAACCAGAGTTGAGAAAATGAAAAAAAATCGTAATCAAATGGGTGATTTGATTATGATTTAGCTACCAGTCTTTGATTTCAATTTGAATGAAAAACCAGAGGGTTCTAAATTTAAGAACTAACTTATTAAACCCAAATGAGGACTACTATCTGTTTTCTAAAAATTAGGTTTATTCTTCTAAATTATCCTTTTTTATATATATTTTTAAGAAAAATAGAAATGAAATAAATAAAGAACTTAAGTTTTTATATATTTTACGTACCTTGGAGTGCCTATGTACCAGTTAGTCGAGATCAAACGTCCATAGTTCTTTCCAAAAACCTTTAATATGTTGATTTATTTTAATTTTGAAAATCGACTAGATTTACATTTTAATCGATTTAATTTATTCAAAAAAAATTTAAAAGGTCCTAATTCTCAAACTCTTTTATTCTTTTTAAAAAAAGTCCTTTTTTTTTAAAAAAAGGGTTTTTTATTAATTTTTATTTCTGAAAAATAATTTTCTATGTGAGGATTTCTAAAAAAGGCTAATCCTAAAAATTCCTAAAACTAATATATACATGTATATATCCATATTATTACTACTAAACGACTATCTACCTAAATAAATTAGTAATATCATGTAATATACTTTAATATATAAAAAACTAATACTAATATATCTCCTAAACTAATATATTCATATATACATATGCTATGTTAAATAACTAAGGAACTAATAATCTAATAATAATAAATAAATAATTCAAAACTGAAAAGAAATGAACCTAAACTTGCGTGTGAGCTACTGTTTGGTGCGTGTAGTAAAAGATAGTAGCGTCGAGTAGCTGTCCATTAGATTTGTTGGCAACTAGCAGTAGATACTAATTAGTATCATAGGGTTACTGGCGTTGGTTGCTACTACAACGGGCTGCTCTATGAGCATCTTTAGCGCATGTATCATGCTTTTATACGAAATGTACGTTAACATACCAACTCCTTGCATTGGTTATATATTCATGTGTGTTAAATATATTAAAATGCTTGCACCTGTAAATGAATATCACTACATGTGAAGTAAATTGATTAATACTATGGGTATATAAGTAGTGTAGATTAATGATAATTACTAAATGTATCAGGTCAAAATGAAATGGTTAAGAACAATAAGCAAATTGGAATGGTCAAAGTATATGTAATTCAGTAAGAGAAGATGGAAACTCGATTATCTTAGTCTGAGTCGAGAATGTGTATTTGGAGTTAAACGTTAAACTACAATGGTAGATAACATTGGAATGTAAGCATGAAGTTCGGAATTTAGTAATATTATTGTCGAGTCTGATTTTTCGATTTTCTATTTATAATATTAATTTCTCATTTCTTAATTAATACTAAACCCTTACCTATTTAATATTAATCCTCGACTAAAGAAATTGAGAGATTCCGGTTTTTTATTAAAAATAATTTTTGGAGTCGCCACCCTACCAAAGTCGAGAAAAGAAAAAGAAACCGTAATCAATTAGGTGGATTGATTACGATTTAGCTACCGGTCTTTGATTTCAATTTTAATAAAGAACCAGAGGGTTCCGAATTCGGGGGCTAACCTATTAAACCCTAACAGGTACCACTATTTATTTACCGAAATTAGGATTATTCTTCTAATATTAAAAAAAAAAAATAAATCAAAAGAAAAAAAAACCTAAGTTTCTACATATTTTATCGTCGCCCCGAAGGTACCTACGTACCCGCTAGTCGGGATCAGACGATCGTAGTTCCCTCAAAAAAATATTAGTGGGTTGGTTCTTATTATAAAAAATGATTGGTTGAATTTGCGTTTTTATTAACTATTTTATTTTTATTAAGAAAAATCCCTAGAAGCCTAATTTTTATTATTATAAAAAAACCTAAAAACCTAATTTTTGAAAAGCGCCAAATTAAAATTTTTATTTAAAAATAACTAAGTGATAATTTTTTTATTTTCAAGAAAAAACCCTAAAGATTTTATGAAATATGCAATGTTCTACATGATGAAACTTTTATATAAAAAAAAATGCTTAAAACATTAAAAAAGAAAGAAAGAAAAAAATTCCTAATCATAGAAAAGATGCTTTAATAATAGAAAAGATGTCTAAATCATAAAAAAAAAAACCTAAACTATGAAAAAGATATCTAAACTATGGAAAAGACATCTAAACTTATGGAAAAGACATCTAAACTTATGGAAAAGATATATAAACTATGAAAAAGACATCTAAACTATGAAAAAGATGTCTAACCATAGAAAAGAAGTCAATTAAAGATTTTTTTTTATTTTTATCAACATCAAAATGATTTTTTTAATTTAGAAAAATTACATATTTTATCGTCGCCCCGAAGGTGCCTACGTACCCGCTAACCGGGATCAGACGATTGTAGTTCTAAAAAAACTTTAATTTGTTGGTTGATTTTAATTTTGAAAACTGACTGAGTTTACGTGTTTAACTGATTTAGTTCATTCAAAAATAAATAAATAAATAAAGGGCCCTAACTCGTAAGTGATCAAAAGACTCCTTAGAACACCATAATCTTTTTGTAAAAAATTTTCCTTTTGTTAATTTTTGTTTCTAAAAATAATTTCCTATATGAGAATTTCTAAAACAAAACTAATTCTAAAGGAATCCTAGACGAATGTATATATATATATATATATATGCATCTACACTATTTCTATTTAACCATTATCCTCCTAAGTGAATTAACAATGCTGATCTTTAAGATTTTTAAAACTAATGTATGTATAATACTGAATACCTGAAAATTTCCTAAACTAACGCAATCATATATACATATACTATATTAAATAAACAAGGAATTAATAACATAGTAATAAAAACCATAATAATCATAATCAAATAATAAGCAATGATAAAAAAAACTAACTATCTAACTAACAAAACTCACCTAATCGTATAATAAGGGAAGTGCTCGTGTTCGATTTTAGATCAGTGGAGGGCTGACCATTCACTGGTTGCCGTCGTCGTGCTACCGTTCCGTTGCACAGCTGGTTGTTACGTCGTGTTGTCATGCCTGTCGCAGTGGGACTGATTGCATATGCGGTGCAGCAACGTCCGTGCTGATCGTGTAGGAATTTAATCCGGCCTGAGCACCGAATTGTTGATTGCTGCAGATCGCCGGATTGGGGATGTGGCAGGGGATCAGTCGTTGTGTATGCAATAGGCGTGATAGAGGATGGGTTAATGACTGTCACGTGAGAGAGAGGGGGTGCTGTCGTGGCCGCTGCGTAATTTCAAGTCGTACCGTACAGGCGAGAGCAGAGTTCGGTCAGGAACTGTCCAGCGGCAAGGATCGAAGATCATCAGGCGTCGGAGGCTACAGTGGAGTGTTCGGAGTTGTGTGGCGTCCAGATCGTGGATGGAGTTACGTGGAGCGATCGGCGTGGAGAGAATCTGCTGCGTCCCGTTGATCCTGACAATTCAGATGGCGTCTTCCTGACGATTGGTTCGCCACTTTTTTGGATGAAGCTGATCCTTTTTATTCTTTTGATGAAGCTAATTCCCTTTTTTCTTTTTTTCCCGTTGGGATTTTTTTTTTTTTATAAAGCCTAAATCGAATCTTATTATATCCGATTAAAAGACTTAAATCTTATTTAAATCTGATTTAGCTAAATCCATATGATTTAATTAGATATGATTCTTTTGCAAAGATAGTAAAATAAAAACATACGTACCTACTGAGACTCGAACTCGTGACCTCCAACTAAATCCACCCAATTGCTTCGTTACTTATTCGTTAGGCCGTTGACCTATTTTTTAATATTCATTACAATTAAATTATATTTAAACTATCTAAATTCCTAAACTAAAAATTTTTAACTAAGCTAAAATTAACACTAACATTAAACTAATTATTCCCAATATAAATTACTTTCTAAAAATCTACGAAATCTTTATAATTTTTCCTTTTCTTATTTATTTATTTTTTTTGGTATTTTCATTATTTGTTAATTTTTATTTTTTTGAATTAGGACCCTTTTTGTAAAAATAAAAATTAAGACTATGGAAGGGCAAAAATTAGGTGTCTACAATTATAAGGTGTAAAGTCGAATTAGAAATTGAAGCAGAACCTAATTTAGAAAGTCAAGAGGTAAATTGAAAGGAAAGACTTATTCAGAATAATAATGTTGTAAGTATTAAGAGGAAGGCACATGAAATTGTAAATATTCTAGCATCTAACAAAAGTATATTATTAGATATAAATTCAAGAATTAAAAATAAAGTTAAGAGTAGTAAAGGGTAATTGAATTGGATTTAAAATAACGATTTATGTTAATTATGGTAATTGTACAGTTGATATTGTGAAGATGGTAATTTTGTGTTAGGAGACCTAGAGTATATAATTGATTGTTTAACATGATAAGTTTAATAGCTTATATATATTTAAAATATTAGGAACTAATTTGATTTATGATGATATTTCTAAAGATATTCTAATAATCTATCGTTTATTTTGGCTTTAAGTACAAGATAATAACTTGAATAAGATGGTTTGTTTGGTGAAACAAAGTTAGAATTTTATTTAGTATATTTAGGAACTAGTAATGACACTGAACATGAAAAGGATCACATTTATATCTCTTTGCAATACAATTATTCAATAGTATGTAATTCAAATGTATAGTTATATAAATAATAAATTTATTCTTCTTAACTTATGTAAAAAGTATAACCAATACAAATCTACTATGAGTAAATAGTGGCATAGTGTGGTAAAGGGCAAGGACTACACTTTTCACATCAAAATTGTGAGGACATAATGTTAATTTGTGGAAAGATGATGATATAATGCTCTAAGGACAATAGCTTACTACTCTTATGATGTATCACATGAGTAAGATAATATCATCTTGAGTAATGAGCCAAAAATTTATGTTGGTGCTAGAATAGTAAAAATGTATAAGTATTTAGAGAAAACAATCTTAACTAAAATTATAGATAATCACCCTCTACTTTAAAGGATTAAACTAGAAGAAGATCTTACTTTGACTTACCTAATACTTTAATTACACCATTAGTCCAATAAAATATATAGTAATATACACTGAAGGTAGACCCTCAAAATTTTAGGATATAGTTACACTAACCAAGAAGGATACTGACAATAAGAAGTTTTTCAAGAATAATTCTAGGAAGAAATTGTCAACTTAGGTAATTGCAATTCTAAAGTGATTATAGTATGTTATAACTAGGATGTGAGAAAGTAAAAGACCTTGAACTAAAATATAAATCCTAACCTAAGGTATTAAACATATAATTGAATTAATTAAATTTCTAAAATAATTAACAATGAGGAGTAAGCAAAACACATGTAGTAATTATATCAAATTATAGCGATGAAATATTTACCAAGTAACCCTTTGATTAACTTTACCCTTTATGTTAAAAACTTAACGAGAAAAGTAAAGAAACTCTAAATCCATAATCTCTAATCAACTATGTTATGAGAAAAGATAAAAGATAATTGTGATGTTAGATATAGTTAAAATACTATGAAGGAATATTTCTTATATGTATATTGGCATATCTGAGTAAACATAAAGGGATTGGTAAATTGATAGTCCTCAAGTCTCTTTGATTGAGTCTTCTATTTTTGTTCTATTTGAGTTGTGTCATGTTAAAACAAATCTGAGTCATATCAATTAGAGATATTTCATGAGTCTGCTTGATCAAAGGTCGTACTAGTTTTGTTAAGTTGTATCAAGTCTAACTCATTTAAGTCATCCACTATCTCATTTTTCCTTGAGATAGAGAACAGTTAAAATTTGCCAATCCCACTACTATTGACATCTGTGCTAGTGACATGAAATATAAAGTTAATGTCTGGAACAATGACAGAACAATCATGGAATGAAAGAATCACATAATTGGGATAAGGATAAAACAAATTTGTATTAATTATAAAAGAAACAACTAGGATATAAATAACCATCGATAAAACTTGGATTTTTAATATAAGACAAAATATTGAATATATTAAATTTGTATAACAGAATTGCAGATGGGGGATAAGATAGACGATGAATTAATAGGTAGTGTTAAGATGCTAATATAGAAATTGGAGCAGAAAACCTTGTAACCTATAAAGTTAATTATATCAAATATAAGGGATAGTATAAGAAAATACCTTCATTAAATTATTTGAAATATATCAGACATTATGAAAAAGAGTGAAAGAATTTAAGTACACTTAATGCAACATAAGAAAGTATAATAAGTATAACAGAACAACTAAAATATTCCTCATAAAGGCTTAATAAATAAGAAACTCGTAGTATAAGGTTATAACTAAATAGGAATAAACTATTAATCAAATACTATACCACTACACAAAGTTAGACGATAGACAGATAGGAATAATGATGGATCCCAAAATAGTAGATGTATACCTATCTAACAAAACTATACTTTAGAAAAATAAGTAAGACTAGTGAAAAGAAACAATCAAATTAATGATAAACCATAATATCAAGATAATAAACTTGAGACTGATCTTGAATGCTAAGATTTGATATGATCTAAATAATTAACTAAATGTGGATAATATTTTAAAAAAAAATTAGTATATAACAAATCTTATACCAATGATTATTTCCAAATAGAATTAGGAAATTTTTTCTTATTGGAAACTTAAGATTTCTTAAACTCAAAAATGGATTCAGAAACTTATTTAGAAAATAACTATTCATAAAACTTAATTACCAAACACTTGAATTCTAAATATTGAATGTAGAAAACTTTAATGAACTAATAAATTTGGTCCAATTGATTTGATTACCTTCAACTTAGTAAAATTAGAGAAAACACAATAGAAGTAAATAATCAATTAATACAATCGATTTGGGAAGCAAGAAAAGAAGAAAGAGAAGGTAAAAGGGGATACAAGAAATAGTAGAAACTTGGATCCAATGTTGGTAGCCAATAGGAGAATTAGGGAAGTAGAGAAAAATATGAGTTTATAGAAGACCAACATAGGAGTAACAAGTAAAGAGTTAATTTAGGAGTTTGAGCAAAAGGTAGCCCAGAAAGTAATGATAGAATGACTTTTAGCATTAAGAATTGGGATAAGGAAGAGATATTCTCTATTGATTCATATACCATAATAATAACTTAATATGTCACAGTTTCGAGGACGAAACTTTTCCAAGGGGGATGGAAATGTGAGACTCTTATTGGCATGATTAAGTTTAGTAGCCAATTTAAAATGTTCGGGAAAGTAACTCAATTAAGTTTGAAACTTACGAGGGGTTTCGTGATATTAGTTGAGGAATTTTCGTAAGCTCAAAATTTAAAAATATAATAAAATATTAAAAATATAGTCAAAATCGTATAAATTTACTATATTATTATATTATAGATAACACATGAAATAGGTCTCATAAATTAATGAACACTTAGAAATAAATTATAGGAGTAATATGTCACATCTTGGCTTAGGATGAAACACACCATCACATATGAATACCTGTTGAAAACTTAACTCAACCTGCTCATTTATCAAAAGACAATATTGTTTACATGATATAGAGGTTACTACATCAAAGTTCAGCTAAATATTTTGTTACAACTTATGTGTACAACATAATATTTACATCAAAACATGAACTATCTTTTTCCTTTATCATCTTCACAATAATAGGATTCTTAACTTAGTATAGGTTCCATATAAAAGTTACTGACTCCGACTCACGCTCTTTGTATATATATATCCCCCCTTAGTGTTGAACCCTTTACGATGCAGTTAACCTAAGGATAAAACATTTTATCCCCTCAGCCACTAAAGCCGAGTGAAAGTGGATAACAAACAACATAATATAGACAATATGATAGGCAATATTGCACATCACAATTGAAACATTTCAATCATAACCCATAGGTTCAACTTTACATATGCATCCGCCTAACTGGGCATTTACTGCTAGCAATGCAATATGCTATGCTCATGCACATAGCATACATATAGCATGCATCAGTACCGATATCCTATGCCTTCTAATTTTCTTCCAACTAGTCGACATAGTCAGACATCTAGATAAAACGTCTAGGAACCTATGGGCAACAAGGAGTTGCTTGGGAGTAAGACTCCCACCAAATTGGACTATATATTATAGTCCATCATTTTCAAAAAGGCAACAAGGAACTGCCTAGGAGTAGGATCTCCAACTTTGCTTTACAAAATTAGACCACACATTGTAGTCAACCAAATTAAAGTTGCAATACTATCAAATTAGACCATATACTGTAGTTTACCAAGTTTAACTATCAAAATAGTTACAATGTTCGGGTAATGCAATATATATACTTCCAGAAACTGAGTTCATAAAGTCATGTTTTTTCACGATCACTTTGATGTCTCATTCTAAAAATCCTGACCCATAGGTCCCTTTTTGTGTCATGCCATGATATGCAATAATAACTCAAGAATATCACTCAACACAACCAATCTTTTAGTTTTATTCAACCTAATGATCTGGTTCTAGTTTTCAAACTCTCTTTAATGGAATTCTAGTATATCACTTAGGGTTCACTTAGTTGAACACTTGGAAGACTATGTTAGCAATCACTCAACTTCCCTAGTTAGTACAATTATTCATAAACATGAATCATCATTCAACATAGTAGCATAATAGTTTAACTAAAATATAGTTATTGTCATTTTAAATCACCACATCAGCATATATTATAGTAGCATATCAATTCACCTAAAATATATTCATATTCAATCAATATAGCAACAAACAACACGCAATGTTATGAGTAGCAATATGTCTACTCCAAGCATGGGTTATATCCACTTACCTAGGCTCAATAATAGCGCAAAATCCTAAACTTTGTGACATGGTCCTTCTTTACTTATCACGCCCACGAAAATATAAACACAGCTTTCAAATCAAGGAACTATTGTAAGTTTTCATTTCTGCATTTTTAAATTTTGTTTGACCGTATCTTACTCATTTCTTATCCGATTTCAATAAAATTTATATCTTCATGATCATTATTTTGAGTACTTTTGAGTTATCTTAAGAATCACGTTTATCAATATTATCAAAAGTCCAAAAATACTATCTTCTCATTAGGACTCAACCATAAGCTACCATAACTCTGTAATTAAACCGAATAAGGTTCGATACTGAACAAAAAATCCTAAAAATCACACTTTCCAAACTTATCTAATAACCTTTAATATACCTCATTGTGCTTATTTTACATGAATTTGACAAGTATTTTACTAGTACTAATTACTACAATACGTATTAAACCAATAGATAAGCTTATATTAGGAAAATACGTAATAAATAGTATACAAGCCTGATTAATTTCACGAAAAATCCTATAGACTCACAAAAATATATAGTTTAATTATTGACTGTGAATTATACTAAAATAGCTATTATCTATTTTTACGTAAATAGTGGTTTTAACTTGAAATTAGTAAAAATCGAACAAATAAGTAAATTTAATCACAAGATAAAAATACAGTGTCCCAAACTTCATTATGAACTTCCAGAAATCATAATACATATGGCTCATACTTTAATTTTGTTAAAAACTAATTAATTCAGTAAAACAGCGAAATTGCCAGTTTTATCCAAAATAATTATAATAAATAGTAAACATGATTATTTTTAAAAATTCTTGTTACTACAATTAAATAAATATATTAAGTATGTTAAGTACAAATTTTTGACATGAAAGGACATTATTTAATATTTCTAAAATTTAATTTAATTTTCTTCTAAACAAAGCCATTTCTTAAAGAATTTATATTTCCAATAATTATTTCACAAAAATAAAATTACTATATAAATATATACATAAAATAACTTCAGAAAACCAAGTCTTACAATTAAATAATATCATTTACTATTTTTACAAAATTTACAAAGTTTTGACCCAAAATTTGGTTTATCTAAATCGGCTACCAACCTTGTTGGAACACCTCCTTTGGTGGTACTTTCTTTGACCTCAAATCATCACAACAAGGTGACTCTTATAACTCTTTGAATCGGCTTGATTAGATTCCATGCTCTGTTTTTGCTTTAATTTTCTTATTTTTTTTCTAATTTTTTAAAAAAATTTCTTAAGTATTTTTCTTTTATTTTCAGACTTCCAAAATGTTGTTTTTAAAGTGTACATGACCTATTTATATTTTCCAAATGGATTAAGATTTATAAAAATTAGACATGTGGCTTACATATGTTATTTTCTTAATTTTTCAATGCATGAGTGTCATTTTCTTATTTTTTGCCTTTTCACTTATTAATTCAAATCGATCCTTGGTTACTACATCATAGGATGACTCATCCTTTCAATTTTTTATTAATTTTTCATTTTTTATGTTAATTTACCTTATTTTAATAATAATTTATTATTATATATATGTATTTAATACAAATAATGTATATTCTATGTTAATACATGTATATTACATATAATTCAACTTCATTTATTATTTTTATAAGTTAAATAACTTATCTCTAATATCTCGTTATATCTAAATGCTCGAATTTCACATTTTCGATATTTATGAACTTTAGCGATAAATTAATGTTTTCTTAAATTAATATTTTTATATAGCTTATTTTGAGAAATTAACTTTACTTGAATTACTTTGTCTAAATTTTCTAACCTTACTATAAAGTTTGAAATAAAACAGATATTATAGCGTGGCACCCTAAATTTAGGGACTCGGATCATAGGATAATCGTATGGGTTCGAAATCCTTGGGTATTACATAATATAATTAATATTGTACATAAAATAATATATAAAATACATGTATATACATTTGGTGTGATTATTATATAAATATATGTACCCGTAATTAGCATAAATACCTGAAAATGTATAAATATTACTAAATAAATTAAGAAAAAGATAAGAAAATTATTTAAAACTCTACAAGATATGTGACATCATGCAGCAAAGCATGGCAAAGTTGGAAGAATTTGTGAGAATTAAGAGAAGATGCTATGGATACCTAATCAATTAAGAAAAAGGAAAAAAAAAAAAAACTAACACATGTCTACATGATAAATTCTCCACCGACAAGAGGGACTTTAATAAATTCCATAGCTCACTTTTGGAAATAAGTTTAGACACTCTAAGTACAGGAAAAAATACTGGGGAGCTCAAGAATTGTTGAAAAGAAATTTTGCAAAAATTTAGAAGAAATAGAGTAATTTTGGGTGAAATCCAAGTTATTAGGAAAAACCACCACCTGGTTGTGAGCCAAATCACTTGGAGATAGCGGAGGCAGCACTACCTTATGAAGACAAACCCCTACCCTTAGATGATTGCCGGAGTTGTAAGTAGCGGTAAGTTTCGATTTTGGCTATTTTTGATTCAATTTTCCTAAAAATAATGAAAAAACTCTAAAAATTATGATTTTTAGTTTCCCTACGTAATTTTCCATGTAGAATAAAAAAATAGAACCCAATTCTTCAAATTCTAAGTTGAAATATGTGTTTGTTAAGAAACTAGTCCAAAAATGAACCTTAATTCTAATTTTTAATAGCCTAAATGATGTTATTTTGATCCCAAAATTTATATACAAACATTTCAACATGTCTAATTTGTTTCCATGGAAAGAGTTTTCAAAAATTCAAAAGTTAAATTTTAGGGTTTTACTTATCTAATATGCATGTGGTTGCAATCTCCTAAAAGGGGTGTTTAATTTAATAATTGGGTCATTAAGTATTAGTTTAAAGTTGTATTTGAGGTTTAGAGTGTTAGGTTAGAATGTTGGAGGAAGGAAATAGGGGTGTGGATGCTGGAATTGTGTTATTTGAGAATTCAAAGTATGTTTGGTGTATGTTAAAAAGTAAGTCAGAAGGTATGTTGGAACGTAACTTAGTGTGAATATAGTGAATGCACTAGAAATTTGATCTGGATTATTAAGAGGCTATCCTTAGACTCTACACTATTTCTATAGATTAAAATGTAAGTTGAAAACTTTTTACATAAGAATTTAATTTAGGATAGCGAGTTAGAAACTTCGTCAGAAATTGGGTTAAAATGTAGTCTAGTATTTAATATTCTTAACCATGCCAAGAGTTTGATAATAGATTAGCCAATGATTTGTATATGAATTTTATATCTATATTAGAGTCAAAACATGAGTAAGAAGTCACCCGGACAATAGCCATATCATAAAGTTGGGTTAGAATGCAAGTTGGAACATAATTTGACAGAAGATGTAAAATATAGGAGCAACTGGGAATTAAAAATGGTTGATACTGAATATCAAACCAACGGGAGCTAGAGAGTAGATCAAAAAGTCACATGTCTTCCACTTCTAAGAATTTATTGAAGTTAGAACTTGGATCAGAAACAACTGGATAGGAATCTGTACTAGGTTAGAACCTTGGTTAGAATGTATTTTACTTAACTAATATTTAATGAATACCTTAGAAAACTCACCTAACACAATTAAGGAACATATTTAAATGTCAAACTGAACTCATATACTATATATATTAGAAAAACTAAAGATGTTACGTTAATTTTAGGGATAATAAGGAAAGAGAAAGCGACACATGAGGAAAATGAGTATCAGTATTCAGGTAAGTGGGACTAGTGTTTTATCGCACTTTGAAGTACTGTTTAAGAATACTTGAAGACCTTAGTATATATCTTGTTTGTACTTGTAAGTTATTTGCTTGTGCACATACAGCGTGTGTATTTGAATATTGTTGTGCTATTTGAGTACTGGATTGATGTGTTAATTGCTTCATGATATTATATGTTTTGGACTGTTTGAATTTGCTTGATTACCCAAAAAGTAATCTAACACAAACTCGGCTTAACCATTAACTAGACTTGTATCGTAACCCACTAAGGAAAACGACTAAAAAGTGTAGGCCAAATACAGACCCTTTTATTGAGGATAGTAGAAATGGTCATCTTCCCACCTTAAGCCAAACTAACTTATAGGAGAAGAGGTCGCGGCTAGGTTGGGGTTAGTGCTTTAAAGGTAGTCTTGGGCGGAGTGTGTTCTTTATTGCACAAGCTCTAGTTTAGTGACCAAATTTGCAAATGCATGGCATTAAACTCCTCGGAACCTATATTAGAGTGAGTGCAATTTTTTTTTATCTCGTGACAACTGGTCAATGTTGTGCGATGACATTTGCTTGATCATGCATTACATCTAATTAAATTGCTTAAAAACCCTAGTTTTTTTGTATAAGATATGTGCTACTATTTCTGTCTTACTTACTAAGTAAGTTGTCGCTTATTCCCCTATAATTGTTTTGCAGGTTTCCTAGTAGACTTATTATTACTACTCCAAGTTCCTGACTAAATTTTTATTTGGTTAATTGACTGTATTAACTTTTAAGAAAACTAATAGGGTCTCTTTAGGTGACCTCTAATTTTCAATTAATGAAACTTATTCCACACTCTGCAAGCTTATGGATTTTAGTGAAGCTTTAGTAGATACTATATCTTTTTGTAACAATGTAGTTTTTGAAATTTTTATTAAATACAATGTTTTATCTTTTATATAACTTTTAACTTGACTTTTACTTGAAATTTAAGTTATAAAAATTATTTCTATAATCTATTTTTAAAAGTTACCCTGCAAGTTGATTCCTACTAAATACTAAATGGAGAGCTTCCAAGTAGTGGAGTGCTGAATGCCTTGTGTAGGTTATATTTACGTTAGCAGCTAAGGCAGCTGGCGGCTAGCAGATTTACATAACGGGATTATTACAACTTTCTGCTTTAGGGGCTCGATACCCCTAACCCAAGATGCCGAAGGTTTGACCGTTGTTGTAACTTGGAGAGAATACCATAGATGGGATGAAGTAAAAATATGATCTCAAGTTCATAATGGTTTGGTAGTGAGGATGGGAACATTTGACTTAGCATTGAAAAATCTTGATTTAAATCAGGAGAATGAGTCTGATTATTGGATTTATGATGCAAATGGGGAAGTAAAAAACAAAACAATCTACCAAATCCTAGACTAAAAAGGTGAGATTATGGAAATAAATGATAAGTGGGACTGGATATGGAGGACACCAACAGTCTTACACATTCAACACATGTTTTGGCGCTTTCTTAATAATGGCATGTAAACAAGAAGCAATCTATCTAAGAGAGGAGTTAATGTGGTAAATAATTGTGTTTTTTGTAATGCTGGACAAGAGAATCTGCACCACATCACCGTTAATTGTCCTGTTATTAAGCAGGTATGCAATTATTTTGGATGGATAGCTCCTCCTATGTGTTAGAGCCATGACGAGCTGGTGGAATGGTTAAAAGAAAATGTGTGGTGTGGAAAAATTAATTGGAGCTCTTCAAGTTGTTTGAGGCAAATGTTACTCTTATTCGTCCTACAGGGAATATGAAGAGAGAGAAATGATTGCATCTTCCTTGAAAACAACTTAAATCAAGTTTGGATGAAGGGAATACGAATAGAAGCTTACAAACGGTAGGTGATAGATAGAAGGAAAAGAACTGTGAATGTAGGAATGGGTAACGAATAGGCATGGACCAAACCACTAGATGGTTGGATTCAATAAACTCGGATGCTATGGTAGATTAGAAAGGGATCAAAGCAATTGCAGCAATAGTTGCATGAAACTTTGAAGGCAAGGTGATAGGAGGAGGTTGGAAAAAACTTGCAGGGATCATGCTATTGGAAGCAGAATTAGGGGCTATATTGTTTGCACACCAATTGGCCTTAAACATAAAATGGGAAAATATCATTATTGAGTCTAACAACTCCCTTGCCATAGATTTGATAAAACGTGGGTGGATAGGATTGGATTTAAATTCAATTATTATTAACTATTGTGTTGATCTCATCGAGAAACTTGCTCATGTTTCTTTATGTAGAGACGGGTGTGAAGCAAATGCAGTAGCGGATTAATTGGCAAAGAAAAGAATGAAGGCAGATGGGAATTGTATGTTTGTGAATAATTTTTTTGAAGGTTATTTTAGATACTGTTTTATTTGACTTTTACATTCGCCAGAATGATGCTTATGATAGGAGGCATGATCTTGTTTCTCAACCTCCTGGATAATCGTCGGTGTTTTCAGAACTTTTTCTTCGGTTTATGAATATTAAGTTAACGTACCGGAAAAAACAAATACGTCCAAGAGAAAAGGGGAGAAAGATTCGTTTTGAAAATTCAAATCACACAAGTTGGAAAAGAATGGGCAGAAACATAATAATGACACGTAACACAAAACTATTCTCGTCTTTTTATATTGACTTTATCTTAAAATAACTTTTCTGATCCTTCGAAAACGACCTGACAAAAGCAAAAACCGTAACAGTGCTTCGTTCCACTTCCACTTCCACTTCCACTTCCATTTCCACGCCGCATGGCATGGCAATCTTCATCATTCCGAAAAGTTATCGTACTATTACATTACCCCATTTTCAAATTTCCGCCATCGACATTAACTCAGAAACCCAAGCCCTCACTAGTAACCTTAACCAACTCACGACATACATAGATGGATCCGATAGACAGAGAGATATACTTAGGATACAGCGAGTATTGTGCATGACCAGTGGCTTCATAATAAATAAAAAAATAGAAAAGTAATTAAAAAAAAAAAAATCTTTTACTTCACTTCTCTTAAAAATTTCTTTTTTTTTTTTTTTTTTTTTTTCCTTCCCGATTCCGGTGTAAATATCGTCACCGCCGCTTCATTCCCTCCCTCCCCTTGCGGTGGAAATGTACGTAGCTGGTGGTGATTTTCCAAATGATGAAGATGCTTTCCGACCCTCGTCCTCGTACCCCTGCCGCCTCCCGCCGCAGCCGCGCCGCGACTGCGCTGGTTACGGCGTTCGCGCTTGCTCTCTCCACCGTCGCCTGGGTCTCCCTTATCTTTTCCGGTAGCACATCTCATCATTTCCATCAGTTTAGCCACTTGGACGCCAGTCCCACTTCTCCCTTCTCTCCGCCAGTGCCGCTACCGCCGTCTCCAGGGCAAAAGTTCTCTTCTTTCTCTTCCCGTGCTGCTGTCGCTGCACATAACCGTAGCCTAACGGAATTGAATTCGATTTCGGGAGATCAAACCCTAACCCTAGACCAGGGCCAGCCACTAACACTAAGCCACATTGTTTTCGGGATTGCTGGTTCGTCGAAACTGTGGGATAAGAGGCAGGAATTTGTGAAACTGTGGTGGCGCGGCGATGTATTGAGAGGCCATGTTTGGTTAGAAGAGGAATTGCCTCACAAAATTGGTAGCAATAACGACGATGCTAATTTGCCAGGAATCATGGTTTCCGAGGACACGTCACGGTTCTGGTACACGAACCCCACGGGACACCCATCAGGACTGCGCATTTCACGGATTATCGGTGAGTGCTTTCGGTTGAATATGCCTGACGTGAGATGGTTTGTGTTGGGTGATGATGATACGATATTTAACGTAGATAATCTAGTTGATGTTTTAAGCAAGTATGATCACAATGAGATGGTTTATATCGGTTCTCCTAGTGAAAGTCATTCTGCTAATACTTATTTTAGTCATTCCATGGCATATGGTGGTGGTGGGATTGCAATAAGTTACCCTTTGGCAAAGGCACTGTCGGGTATCCAAGACGAATGCCTCGAGCGGTACCCAAAGTTGTATGGAAGTGATGATAGGCTTCATGCTTGTATTTCCGAAGTCGGGGTTCCTTTGATAAGGGAAAAAGGTTTCCATCAGGTGAAATTTCTAACGTCACAATGTAGTATGTTAGATGAGTTTCTTTTGATAAATGCTCGCATTCATTTGTTGACAAATCGTTGTCTTTCTTTTTGGGCAGTGGGATATAAGGGGGGATGCCTTTGGTCTTCTTTCGGCTCACCCAATTGCGCCTTTTATTTCGATTCACCATGTAGAAGCTGTTGATCCATTTTATCCGGGATTGAGCTCCTTGGACGGCTTGAAGCTCTTCACAAAAGCTATGACAATGGACCCAAGAAGCTTTTTGCAGAGAGCAATTTGTTATGATCGTGCCGAGCATCTAACCTTTTCAGTCTCACTGGGTTATGTTGTTCAGGTGTTCCCGATCATTGTGAACCCCCGTGATTTGGAGCGTTCTGAGCTTACTTTCTCTGCTTGGAATTGGATAAAACACCGGAACGAATTTGACTTTGATTCCAGGGATCCTTATAGGTCTATTTGTAAAAAGCCAACACTCTTTTTCTTGAAAGATGTGGAGAGAAGAGGTGATGGGACGCTGGGTAAATATGTCCGTGCTGGAGGAAGAGATGACATCAGAAGGAGAGTGTTCTGTTTTCCTCGTACTCCTCCCCTGCGCCTTGTGCAAGAAATCTGGGTCATGGGGCACCGATTGAGCAAGAATTGGCTTTCGGTCTGTTTCTTCTTGAATCTTACCAGCAAGAACTGTTATGTCAATTTAGTGTTCCTCTATAAATTTCTGAAAATTTTACTAAGGAAAAAATGTCTTTCACAGGCACCACGTAGATTGTGCTGCCAGTTAAATGGAACCAGCGATGGCATCCTCAGGTTAAATGTCGGGAAATGTGAGAAGTGAGGTTTAGATCATTGTACTGGCTGTGTTTGCGTGGTGTATATAATGCCTTATCATCGTAATTGCCTCCAGTTCAGCAAAGTTGCAGTGCTTTTAGTACAGGAACAGTTCTAGCTTCTGGCACGGGTAAAGCCTACAAATGCAGCGCCGTCATGGAGAAAGTTTGATTTATACGTTGAAGCATATTCATTTGAAGGTGATCATGCATAGCTTCTGCTGAGAGGTTATATTTTTTGCCTTCATTTTGTAGAGAAGGCTTTCGCTCATAATTGAAGATTTAACATTTGATTTTTTGAAGTTAGGAAAACAGTGGTCAGTCCACCTTTAGAATGTTAACATTAGATAAGATTTAGATTGTAGTCCCTGCAGAGCATCCTCCACGGTTGATCATATTGTTGCTTGTGCTTCCATGCTTGAATTTGTAGCTATTTTCATTCATCTGCCCCTTTTATGGCCTCATCTTTGCAACGCTTTTTTTTCCATGATTTTTTTACCTAGACACTTGTATCACCTGCAAGAGTTCTTTTTGTAGCCCTGAACTAGATTTTGTGAGTGAATATGATTGATATGCTGTTATACCACTGTGTTGCATTTTCCTTGTCCACTTCATCTCAACGATCAATTTACCTGTTTCTAGGAGTACCTTGATATTTTTTAATTAGCCTCTTAAGTTGCAAGTTTTTATTGTATGCTGCAAATATTTTCTCACATCAATGAAGCATTGGCGGAGTAATGTGAAAAAGAAAATAAACAGAGGAAATTCATGTTGTGATGGAGGTTCTCCATTTGAAGAGCAAAATATAGCACCACATCCAACCTCTTTCACCTATCATTCAAGAGATATTTGCCTATCTTACTTGTGTCTGTGTTTCATTCTCTTAGCACAGAAGTTGATGTTATATTTAAGGAAAATGGTAATGGATATCCGAGGCACCTGTTAAGAGAACAAAAGTAAAAGTGTTGTTGTCCTCCCTCTCTCTCTCTCTCTCTCTCTCTCTATATATATATATATATATATGATAGGTCAGGTATAATTCAACCAGTTTACCAATCTAATGAGCCAGAACACGGAGAACCTTCATTCTCAGAATTAGGTGATCCAGAATTAAATGTTTTAGAAGAATCCTTTGTACCAAATAAAATACTTCTGAATCAAGAATTCAATTCTCAAAAGAATGAAAAAATTAAAAATTGATACTTTGAAACGTTTGGTCATATAAAAATGGAAATAAAAGATGAATATTATAATTTCATGAAAAAAATTGGTGCTCAGATATATTTCTTTGAATGGTTCGAGAATTATTATTTGAAATTTAAAGAAATCAAAGTTATTAAAAATTGTTATAAATGGAAACTCAGTGATGGACAAATCATAGAATCAAATTATCCACCATTAAGTAATATAAAAATGATTCATAAAAATACAGAAACCAGTCTTACTATATATATATATATATATATAAATGTATATATTTGGTTAGATGTGAAATCAATTTTGAAAAGTTAAAATGCAACCATTTGCTCATTATCTTCTGAAATCTATGTGTTTGGCTTTTATCTTGTCTTTTGCACAATCTAGTTGCATTAAGTCTGAAACTTAAATTGATTGGTTTGGCGTCTCTTTTTATATTTGCTTCCTTACCCTGGCATTTGAAGCATGCTCTTAATTTACTGATGTAATGGTCTCAGTGTTCATACATTTTGTACATTAGTCAGAGAAGCGAAAATTCATGCCCTTGGTAAACCGTGCCAATGGATTCAGGATGTCAGGAAAGATGTGCTGTTCTTTATCATTTTGTGGTTGTGATGGAATTTAGTGATTGAGTTATTTATTACTGATAAATCTATTGTTGACAAAAATAGTTTTTTCAAGATGATATAATTCTGATGCCAAGAATGTTTATGAGACTATAGTGCTGGGGCAATGACAGCAATCTGTATTATCTTGTTTCTAGTCATTAGGCATGAATGTCGGGTTTTTCTATTTGCAATTCTTTGGCTCTGAACATATCTGCTCAGATCTTCTGGAGCTGGCTCCTGGTGAAGGTTGAATGTAGAGTTTTATATGCAATGCGTTGCTCTGAGCTCCTATCACCTTGTTCTGTTCTGGAACCAGCTAATGCTGAATGCTGAGTGTACAGTTCTTTTACTTGTAATGATTTGGGTCTCAACACCTAGCTACTTGGTATCTTCTGGTACCAGTCTTGCTGAATGCTGAATGTACAGAAGCATGTTCATGGAACGGATTTGCTTGAAGACCAACACTATTTAAATAAGGTAGGAAGTGGTGTTGGCAGCTGATTAGCCCCGACCTGTTGATGCTCCTATACAGGTCTGGTTCTATCAGGTGGCTTGATCAATAGTTGTAATAGTAGCGAGCCCCTAATACATATATGATAGTGGGAAATGCTACCGAAGTTACATATTTGTTCCTGACAAACAATTCTTTATTTCCCTTTACCTCATACGAACCCGACATGGAAAGCTCTTTTTTCCAGGTAACTTTTCAGTCTCCCTTATTTCTCATATCGATTTACTGTACGAAGCATTAATTTGTTATAAATTGTCTTGAGTTATTAGTTATAAAACTCAATTGTGGCAATTTTTAGAGCTATCTATATAAAATAGCGCGAGCTATACTTGACTGATGTACAGGTTTATACAATCGTTTTCGTGTTTTTGAGGGAGCTATTCCAATTATGGCTCAATATTAGTGTCATTTGGTTATGTTATTCAAACTTTGTTTTACTGTTGTTATCTTTATTAGCAGTGTTGTACCCCAATTATGTAATAATCGCAATTGACAACGGAAAAAAAAGAGTTGCTTTCCCTCTACAAATTTAAATTATGTAAAAGCCTTAAAATTCAAACTATTATTTATGTATAACTGCCCTACCATTAACTTATTTTCTTGTAAGAAGGAAGGGGGTTTTGCAATCTCTACTGTCATCTGTTTCCATACTTAATTGTCCACAGATTCCCTTCAAATGCAACACCACCCCCCCCCCCCCCCCCGAAAGGAGATGTATGATATGGTGTAACTGGTAGATGGTTTCTTTTGCTGGATTCTCTCTCCCTGCTCCACTATTGTAGTTCTTTGTGTGAGGTTTTGTCTTTTATTTTTTTATTTTTTTCAAATTATTGTTAAGAATTATGTTGTTCTTCATGGTTTGAGCATTGTGTCTCTTCGAAATCATCAGATCTCAAATCCATATGGTGGAAACGCTTTGATCTTCCAACAAGGTACGCTTTCTGTCTTTAATTTCAAATTAAAAAAAAAAAAAAAAAACATCTTCTGAGATTTTATTACTGAAAATTAGAATGTATTTTTCGATTGAACCATCGATAATGAGCAAAAAAGCATTAATTAATCCCAGAACCTTTCAATTAAAAACTTTGACTCAAAGCTACAGTTATTGAGTCATTATTTCAGCATCATAACAAGCTATGTTTTTTCCATAGCCATCTTTCTGAGTTTCGGGGTAGATAGTCGTCGCGTAGGAAATTTATACCATCCGATGTCTATATTAATTGATATGTAATCCATAGTATATTTTATGGTGAAATTGTCATTTCCCTGTGATCTGACTTTTCTGTTTTGGTGACCGAAGAGCAATTTCAAATGGTACCACCCGGTCATCTTTTTCCCTTCAGAGGAATTTGTTAGTTAGATTGATATATTTGAAGATGATGTTGCATATTGCCACATTTTATATTTTATTCGTTTAATAGTCTTTATGACCAATGGAATTGTATATGCCGACAATTCAAAACTTTTTTAAGTGTGTTTGTTTTTGATACCCTTTTTTAAAGTATTAGGGTATTATAGCCAAAAAAAAAGAAAAAACAAAAAAGGTTTTACTAGGGTATTTGTATCTTGTTTAATGATAACTTATTTGGTATGTAAAAATAGTCTAAAATTGAATGGATCGAACTAGAATTAAATGGAATTAAAGATTGAAATGATAAATTTATTTCGGTATTTAGAAATGATCATGGAATGGAAGAGAATGAAATGTGCAATTTAAGAGCATATGGTAAAAATGCTTATAATTATTTGATAATGGAGGTTAAATGAGTAATTTTAATAAATAATAATTAATGAAGGTGGAACCTAATAGCTGTTTTGCCTTTCTTTTTAAAGGTGGAATTATGATTTTTTTTTTATTTTTAAAGTACTTCCAAACATAGAAAAATGAGTAAAATTCATAATCGCAATCATATTATGAGTCCATTCTTTGTATCAAATGTACATTAGATCATATATAGATACTAGCCTATTTTAACAGTCTTGCTTTTAATTTTGTTGGGCTCCATATTGATCGACAGTCAATGGTCGAGCCTTTTCCCATTCCAACAGAAAACATACATCGTTATCGACAAATCAATCCCAACACAAGAAGTAGCAACAAACAAGCGAGTTTGGTGGCGTCGATCAAGCATTAACCCCGTATTCAAGATTCTATTCAAATATCTACAGCTAATTAAACATCCATTTAAGATTTTACTCGAAAAGACTGGGTGTTTAATTTACCTAACGTGATTTTTTTTTTTTTCTTTTTCCCAATTGAACTTCCTTAAGGGAATTTACGTTCGAAAATAACATAATTCAGTCAATTACTTGAGAGAAGGTTCTAGTTAGATAAAATTCGAACCCAAGGTTAGTATTTCTTTCTAAACCTAAACATTTAAACAAACTTTGATGTTTTGCGAGTTTGATTGGTTAACATAAATAATCTATATTCAAATTGTTCGTTCTCTTTGCACATCAGTAGATTGAAATGGAGTCTGGTAAACTGACTCTGCATAATTTTCTAGAATTCCAATTCCAATCGTTCGGCTTGAAATAAATTATTATATTTTATTCCCTAATTTTCCATTTGCTTTAAAATTTAGTTTTTTTTTTTTTTTTAACTCACAGTAATCCTTTTTAATTTTACTTTCAAGCTATATTTTCTATTTAACACTTTATTTGATCAAACCCTCAATTATCCTACTCTTAAAAAGTACATTTAACTTAAAATCGAATTTTAATCGAAATTTCAATATTCTTCTTATCCATTTCTATCCTTTCAGTGATACTATCCCCATTAGTCATTCTTTAATATTGATTCGGCTAATTACGATATCTATTTATAGTTGATTATAAAGAGGTACTAAAGATTAGATAATTCTAAACTAGCATCGTTAGTCAAAAGTTCATAATTATCCAAACTTTAAGCAAGAGTCTTCTACTGCATATAGTGATAGGTAGGTAGTACTAGTGTCGATATCTTTACCACACATAAGTCATATTTGAAGTAGTCATAATCCTAAAGTCCAAGAGTGAGACCATCTCATATTAATTTCATCACTTATATTTAATCGTTAGTCAAACCCATGCCCCTACTATGACTCAGCTAAACGCTTCTCTCTTGAAAGGTCCACTATAATCAGGATGATTAGCCATATCGGCTTGGCTATTTGCCTATGTCTAGGTCTTATGAAGTACAAACCTTCTCATTTAATATTATTATTAGTCAGTACCATTCAAGTAAGCCTGTTTTTAATGAGTGAAGCTGGCTATATACTATATGCTTAGCCTTGTATTACTAGCTTGGCATTGCATCAATTACTTTTTAACTAGCCAACGTCAAAAGCTCTACGCGGATTTCAGTCTTTTTTAATATGTTTATTTATTTTAAAATAATTTTATATAAAAGGCTTTTATAATTAACATTTTTCCGATTCATATTCATATTTTACAAATGACAAAGCTGTTGCTCAATCAATTGGTTGGACATATTCTTTTACTCTTTTTGTGTTATCAATATATCTACCTACTAATGGTTTAAACATGATTTTTTTAATACTTGGATTTAACTCATCAACTTGTGAATAATCTAAATTAGATAAAAGAGCAATAATCATGGGTAATATAATCAGTTAATATCTTATTTAAATTAAGATTCTATGTTCCTAACTATAGAATCTCAAATAACTTATTTTCACCAATCGCAAGCAAAAAATAAGTCAACCATATCCCCTTGCCTAGCACAACGATAAACTTTTTTTCCTAGTCACCTAATTTAGATGAACAAACCACCAATCTAGTCGGTTGCATTTATGATATTGTCAACTTGGGCAACATTTTTGCAACTCCTAATTTTAAAGCTCTATTTATTCCAATTTTTTACTACAAGCTTAAGAAATGCTTGAAATCTAAAATTTTCAATTGGGTTTGGTTCATGATTCTTCCCGTATTACCACAAACGTGACAATATCGCTGAATTCTCCTCATCAGAATTTTTTTTCTTACAATCACGTTCTTTTTTTTATTTCTTTAGACAAGAACTATGCGACTCCAGTTTAATGCTAATCTCCAATTATTATACCATATTTTACAAATATTCCTAAGTTTTTGAAGTTTCTAGAAAATTCGCATCAAAATTATGAAATCGACAAAGATGGAATAAGAAAAATATAGATAAAAATATAACGATAAATTGTGAATACATCCCTTTATATTTATTTTACATGTGTTTCGTCTTTAAATTTGTGGTTTAAGATGCTTGGATTTTTAAAGGTTATACAGATGTACTCCATGGTCCTGCATAACTAGTTTTGCCTTTGGTTTTATATTTTTTTTAATATTATAATTTTTTATTATTTTATCCAAGAGCAGTTGAGTAAAATATGATCTAAATGCAACCTTTTTTTTTTTTTTAATTTAAAGTTTTAAATGAATAATTTTAAAGATAAGAAGAATAAATACACTTGAAAAAGACATGGGAGATACAATAATTTTCCGTTGAAATGAACTAAGTTTGAGTTTTCCTTATTCAAGTTGAGGAAAAAAAAAAAAAAAAAAAAAAAGGAAAAAACCTGCTCAAAACATAAAAGGGGGGCGGGGATTTAGATAGTATAAATATGAAGGTAGGTATAAGTGAATGCATGTGCAGCCAAATGGGGCAAAAATGGGTGGGGGGATACATTTTTGGGTTGGATTGCAAGGAGAGGGAAAGAGTTTCCCAAATCCGGAAGTAACGCCTCCCACGTTCTGTTTTCAATGGACCCCGTTCTACAGCTGTACCAATGCGTCCTTGTCTCCTTCTCTCTCCCTCCCTTTCCCTCTTTCTCTCTCCGTCATTACCCTTCACCTCCTCCCTTCTTCACCATCCCTTTCTTTTTAGCTAAATCTAATTCTGTTCCATGCACCAATGAAAAAGAAACCATCCATCCTTTGATCCGTTACCTGTTATATTCAGGTGTGCATGTCTCTCTTTGACTTAACTACATAAGGTTAAATTAACTACATTTTCACCTATCCAACCCAACCCTAATAAAAACCCACACTAAAACTTATCCTCCATTGTCTTAATCCACCTTTCTACAACAAGGAAAACACCTATCAAAATAGAATTTCTTATTTAATCAATTTTGCTAGAATGGGAAAAAAAAAAGAAAGAAAAGAAAAAGAAAACCCTCTTTGTTTTGATTAGTTTTTGTAACATCCATTAAGGGCATCTAATTTGACTTGTTTAAATCATTTAGGTGTGATCTTATTTAATTCATTCATTTTTACATTTTATAGGATCGATTTAAGTTTCCATCTCACATTTAGTTTTGTTTATATTGGATCAAAAACATTGAAAACATAATTATTTTAATGATTTAAATCTAATAAATATAAAATGAAAGATGAAATAAAGAGCTAAATCGATTCCTAAAAATTACATATAAGGTCATAAAAAAAAAATCTCGTGAGTAGATAACTTTGATCTCCTTATACATCCTATCAACGAGTGAAAAAAACATTAAGTTTGATTGATCCGGACACATTATGGTTAAAAAATAGAAAAATAATTATAATGGTGCAACTATTTAAACTGGGGACTATTTCCCTTCGTATGTTTTGTTTTCATATGTGTCTTGATTAGTCGCTTTTTCTCTTTCTTCCAATGATGTCAAGCATAGAACAAAACAGCACCCAAGTCTTCAATTGTCATAGTCTACTGCCCAATATCTCTTGATATAATATTATTTTATATACATTAAACAAATTTCCAACGGATTACCGTCTTCAGTACGCACTTTTTTTTCTAGCCACACGCTCGCTTATTATTGAATAAATAAATAACTGGATAAAACTTAACATATTCTTTTTTTCCCCTTTTGGGTTAATGGGCGTGGAGGCTTAAACCCTTATTTTTAAAATTAAACATTTAAATACCTAAATATTTTTCAAAAAATGGGTTTTCAAGTTCTATTTCACCATTTTTGGCTTTAGTGAAATAATAAAAATATACTAAAGAACCTTTTTTACTGTTATATTTTTTAGAGGACAAAATAGTAGTGTAGAGGACCAAAAAGCAATCATTTTGAAGATTTTGAGAGTTCCAACGCTCAGATTTCAAAGTTAAGTAGCTTTTTTATCCTTTGAAGAAACAAAGTGGGACATGATAGAAAATTTAGGTATTATTTTAGCAACACCTAAATTTAAGAAGAAAAATGTTCATGACTATCTTAACTGCAGTTGTTGGAAACCAAAAAACAGAAACTTCGGTGTGACTTTTATGTCATTAATTTCCAGTAATATACTTTTGACATGTCTTAGTTAATGAATAAAATGTGAAAAAGGGGTTGATTTATCAATATATTAGATATAACGCATCACATAGCACAATTTAACCGAAAAGGTTAATTATAGTTTTGAATATATTAATCATTACTCAGTTTAATGCTAAAAGTATACAAATCATTCGAGTGGGTTCGATATTTTATAGAATTTTGCCAACATCGTGTGCCATGTTTTGTGCCAAGAGAACGCTATTGGTATTTGAAAATATTTAGATTTGAATATTTAAAAAAATGAATTCGAACTAAAGCTATGCTTTTTTTTTCCCATAATCTTTGGTCTACAGTAATAAAGTGGGGGAACGTCTACTTTGGAGTAATATTTGATATTAATAAAAATTAAAATTACCCTCTAGACAATTTTCCATTTCTTCATATATTTTTTTTTCCCGGTTCTTTCTTTTCGCAATTATCTATCCTTTTTATTAAATCTATACTATTTAAGGGGAACGTGTAAAATCACCAATTTAACCCCTTCCCCAAAAAATAATTAATTATCAGGTAGCAATGCGCAACAATATTGGAGTTTCGGTAGATCTATACAATTGCACGTTTCAAAATTAACAAAAAAAGAAAAAAAGAAAAGAAAAGAAAAGAAATCGTTATCCATAGTAAACATTGAAGTGTTTGGAAGGATTTGGTATCTTACGTTTATTTTCTGTTTTAGAATGGAGTGCATATAAAGGGAAAAAAATGGTAAAGAGAAATTATTTATGGTGATTATATAAATACATATGCCCACTCTTTTCTTACAGTAAGCTATATTTCTGAAAATAAACTTATAAATAATTGAGTCGTTTAAATATTTACAATTTTAGCACCCATGACATGGGTGAAGACACTTCCTAATATGATTAATTTACATATTTTATATATATCCCTAATGCGGCCTACCGGGTTCACTATTACTAATACTGCACTCTTCCTTATCCTTAATTTCAATATGTTTTAATTAATGTTTTATATTTTATTCAATTTATATATATATATATATATGTATGTATGTATGGTAACTATGTATGCATATAATTTTTATATATTATATGTATAGCTTATTGTATATTTATGTGATGTGACATGAGTTGAGGTTTGGATTATGGATATTACATTGGGTTTAACCCTTATCCGGTATTTCCGGTCTTTCCGATTTGAAAACTGAGTTCACCTTTGCTTCACAACAAATATGGCCCATCCCCATCCCGCTTTGGACTTATATATCTGCCCGTGCCAGTGCCAGGCTCCGCAACAAGACATGATAAAATTAATATCGATAATTCAACTAAGTCAGCACCTTAAATTGCTGACTTTGACCTTACATCAAGTAAATTTATTGCTTCCTAATTATTTTGTGCGGAAAAAACCACGTTTTCAAATAAATAAATCATGTGGCTAGTAATTCGTATTAATGGATCACATTTCTTATCTAGATTTAAAATCTAAACGATTCATTATATAATTATTTTTGAAAGCCTATATCTATAATCGAGCCTATTTAATAAACATGTTATTTATTCATACTATAATTATATGTCTATAGAAAAATTTAGAAATAAATATATTGCCCTTATCAAGTCTCTTTTTTCTTTTCTTTATTTTTTTTCTCAACTAAATAAACCGACTTATCTCTTCACGTGTGAAATTGTTCCACATAGGATTTGGGATGTAAACGGAATGGGTTTAGGACAAGTCATAAGAAACCATAACCCATCCCTCTATATTAACAAGGTTTTCAAACATGTCCTAAAATTCTATAAGATTTTTAACCCTATATCTAAAACTAGCCCCGTTACCTTATTAGGATACTTGCTTCCTGACTCGCTTGATTTATATATAACATTTTTTATTGACCAAATGACTTTTTTTCTTCCTTCATTAATTATTACGTGAGAAATTGATTTGTATTATTTACAAAACATAGATAATATGATTGAGTATTAAGGAATTCATTTGTTATACCCTTCACATCCTACGTATCTTGTCGCAATATCAGTGGAATACGATAAGGATTAAGAAATCCATTTGTTGTACCCTTTTCATCTTATGTATCTTGTTTGGGCATTAGTGGAATACCTGGTGATATTGCTATACAATAAGTTCAATGATCTATGTAAGCTCTATTTCAACTTTTCTACGTGTTTTAATTTAAAGTATGTAGTCAATGTTTGCATCAAATTTGTTATTTATTTAACAATTTCTCTTTACTATATAATAAATACACAATTATATTCTCTTATCTAATAAAAAAAAAATCACCTAGATACATATTCATATTACTCAAAGAAAATAGTAAATGTAGTCAAAATTTTATCATCTGTGTTTTCTTCTATTTGTTATTTTAGATATTAGAAAATTTAGTTAATATGATATTATTAATTTATTATTTTTTAATCAGATAATGGGTTTCCTATTAGGTTCTTTTCAAATCCTATAACTCATTCCAAAACCTTGACGAGTTTTTAGCCATATCTCAAAACTCGTCTTAAAACCTTATTAAATAGTATCCTATAAGATTTTTAGCAGGTTGAGCGAGTTAGGTATCCTATAACGATCTGCCTAGTTACATCCCTACACAAGATAATACCATTTCTCATGGACAAAACACAAGCATAAATCATACAAAGAAATAATATAATTGATGAAAACAAAAAAAAGAAAAGAAAAATAATAAATACATAAGAAAACCGTTTACATAAATTATCACTAACATACTAATATTAGCTCTACCACAATTTTGGAACTAACCAATTTATAGAGGTGGACTTACAATGATGGAATTATAAATCAACAGATTGATGACAGTGGGAATGGTAGAGGAAAAAAAAGCAAATCTAAGATCAATAATGGTGTATGCAGGATATTGCAACTAATAATAGTGGTTCTATGAGTATAGGTGGCAAAGGAATAAAAAAAACTTTTAAAAAGGAGGGATGATTGCATAGTTGTCCTTTATAATAAGTTTTGTTAAGAAGTTGAGAGAGAGTTTCTTTTTAAAAAATATGCTTCTAGTTCTTTAATTTGCTAAATGTTTATAGCACACTAATATTAAAAATTATAAAAATGTTTGTTAAGATACTTTCCTAAATCTTGACTAAATGTATAGATGAGTTTGATAAAGACATAGTAACTCTTTAAAAGTTTAGAAATTAGAGCTTAGAGGCAAATTTAAAGTTAAAAGTATTACTCTTATAAGAATAAGAGCTAACATGGCAACTAGCAAGACCTACAAGAGAGAGAGAGAGAGAGAGAGAGAGAGGCATGTAGAGATGAACACTAGTAAAGAAATTAAAGTAGATAAAACTTAATTATAGAATCTTGTTTGTAAATAGGTTCCTTAATCAAATCGTTAGATGATTAGGGGACCTTTTTATTTAATGGGTTTAGGTGTTAAACTAGAACCTAGGCACTTCTATGAAAAGGATCAAACTCATTTATTGATTGAATCAAGTTTTGCTTACACAAATCTATTTATAATCATGTCATACTATGTTTAGATGAACTAGTTGAATGCTAAATTGCTAGCCCTAAGAATCACTAAGTATACAAATATTAAGGGTAGGAAAAAAAACTAACTAAATCAAACCAATTTGCAAACCGAATCAAAATAAATCAAATTTGTGTTTTCTTTTATGGTTTGGTTTAAAAAATTTTCAAACCGAATCAAACTGTAATTCATGATTAGTTTGTAAGGATATATCAAACCAATTAATAAAACTGAATCAAACCATTTTGTAAAAAATATAGTAATATTTTACTTTCAACTAAAGAAACTTTTTTTTTTTTGTTGTAATATAATACATAAAAGGATTTTTAGTATACATTTGGTAAAATGTACATCTAATGAATTTTTATTATCATAATTTATAAGTTATATATGTAGTTTAACATAAAATTTATATTATATGCTATTTTTATAAACAAAATTAGCTATTAATAAATATTTAAAAGTTTTTAGTCACACGAATATTAACTTTATTAATTTTTAATATGATATCAATACTTATTATTATTAAATAAATTCAATACTTTCATATGAGATTACATGTTATGCAAATATATAGATAGGAATCAACCCTCCAAACCAATCAAGTGTAGTCGAGCCAAAGGACTTCAAGGACTCACAAGGAGAATAATAGCTCATAGCCTCATCCAGGACAATAATCCTTATTTCGACCTCCATGATTTATTATATTGCCGACCTAAGTACTGAGCTCTTTTGTACACCAACATTATCTCTAAAGTTGTCAAGTAGATGTGCCGACCGTCCAAGTAGGCATGCCTACCTACTAAGCAATCGTACCATAATCCTAATAACATTCAAGCATACCAATCTCAACAATTGTCTGAAGCTGAGCTCTTGAACCAATGAGGATCCCACCCTAGTCTAAGGCGGATATTTATTAATGACTAATTGATTGAGGATTGACTTGATCTAGATCAGGTTGGCTCTGACAGCATACCTTCTTTTTCCTCATTTCGTCCAAATTGTATTATATTTTTTAGTGACCAGCAACTAATAACCAACTATTATGCAATACATGTCTTTTAACACAACATTCCAAAATGATTCTTTACTTTTCGTACAGAGTATTTTTTTTTTTGTCTCTTTTACGTTCATGTATCCCAATTATAAATTACTCTTTTGTCTTTTCCATGTACGTTTGTAACTCTAGTGAGACTATTATATAAATCCCATTTGTTGTACGTTTATATACACCTTTAATTATTAGAATATGCAAGTTTCTCTTTTGAGTAACCTTAGTATTCTTATTTACCCTTAATTATTATCTATTATCTTTAGTAAGGAATAATGGTGAGTGACCCTATAGTTCGAATTGGTGAGTCATATCTAGTAGATTGTAGGTCGAATATGATTGATTAATGTATCATATCTAGTTGGTAGTTGCCCAAACTAAACTTTGCTAGCTTTTCTTTTTCCTTATGGTTCACTTCATTGTGGTGCTCCTTTATGTATTTGAGCCTAAAGATGCATCAACTTCGCTGGTACCAGAGTATGATTCTGAAAAGAAGTGTATGAAATTGCAGTGAAGTTTTGGTTTGAGTTTACTGTTTGTAGCCGGTTGCTTTAGTGCTTTCGTATAGAGTAAGTCTTAAAGTTTTGAACTGTGTAGTGAAGATTTATATATTGGTAAGTGTGGTTTCATTGTTACTTTGTTTTTACTCTATTTTTCACTATAAAAACATAGTAAATTCATTTCTATCCTGTTCAAGTGATTGTTGGGTGTAGGAGCAACTAAGAGTATGTTAGTTGAAGTTTTGAGTAGTAAGGTCGTAGTATTTATTATGTATTGTGTTGTTAATCTGTTTGAGAAGTATTATATTATGTTAGATTTGAGTGCTTAAGGTGTTTTTGGGGACTAGAGTAGTGGTACTTAATCTAGTCGTGGTCATAATGGTAGTAACAAAGATCAGTTGATGATATGCTCGACAGACTTACTAATCTTATAGAGAGTTTAGTAATTAATTTTATAGAGAGTCTAGTCACTACGATGCAAGTTAATAGACAACAACCTTAAGGTGAATCGCACCATAACCTATTTGAAAATGTTCTAGAGAGATGCTATGGCCAAGATGGTTGACTTAATTGCCCAGTTCAACCTTACAATGCTAGAGGAGTTGCAAATTGAGCAGTTAGATGAAGGTTAAAGTTGGAGGAGATTGAGGAAGATGATGAGGAGATAAATGCTGATGAGTATGGAGAGGAAGAAGAAGAAGTTGAGTACTACTAAGTGCGAGAGCGAGGGCACCGAGCTCCTTAAGGATTAGACAATGTCAAAGTCCAAATCTCATACTTCAGTGGAAATAGTGATGCAAATGAATATTTAGAGTGAGAATATAAGGTGGAGAAAGTGTTCGATTGTTATGGATATGCAGATATTGTCAAAGTACGACTTGTTGTACTTAAGTTCTCTAGATATTCTACTATGTAGTTGAAAAATTTGATTACAGCTAGAGCAAGGGATGGAAGACGATGAGTAAGGACCTAAGATGAGATGAAGAGGTTATTGAGAGGTAGATTTGTGCTCGAGACTTACTTGCAAGATACATTTGCAAAGTTGTAGGAACTTTACTAAGAAGAACAATCTATTGATGACTATGTAAGAAAGTTTTAGATGCTTATGATTTGAGCCAACATGGATAAACCTATGGCTTGTATAGTATCGAGTTTCATTTATGGGCTTAAATACGATATTTGTAATATTGTGGAAGTACAGAGGTTTTATACTCTAGAAAAGGCAATTAAGGTGGCGCATAGGGTTGAAAAATAGAAGAGAAATGCTCTAAACCAACCAGAGCCAACATTTTCCTAAGCCTCTGTTTTATGCTGACCTGTTTATGCCAAGTCGAGGAGAACTTCCTAAACCGAGGAGAGAAACAACTGACTTGATGAAAGTCGAGCAAGCCAATTGAGCCGAACTGAGGTTAGGTCGACCTCAAAGACATATAAGAGAGGACAAACCACCGGACAGAAGGCTAACGAGGTGAAGTTTCTTAAATGCCTAGGTTTCGGACACATGGTTGTTTAATGTCTGAATCAATGTATCATGGTATTTCAAGGAGATGTAGTGGATAGCACCGACGAAAGTGAGCCCGAGGAGGAGAAGAATGTTGGGAAGGTTGAAACTGAGGAGAAAGTAGAGACCTGTGTCTATGTAGAACCATAGAGAAGTGATGACCTTAATGCTAAGGCGAGTATTAAGCTCCTTGCTAACCTTCAAGGAAGACCAAAGGGACAGCTATGCACCATCATAGTGGATGAAGGAAGTTATACTAACACCATTGCATAGTCTTTTGTGTAGAGGTTAGGTCTATTGACCTCTAAGCACCCCCGACCTTATAAGCTATATTGGCTTTATGATAAAGGTGTTTTGCATGTAACTAAACAAGTAACTATACCATTTAGAATTAGGAATGTGTATAGGGATGAAGTAGTATTCGATGTTGTCCCCATGGGAGCTTCAAATTTGTTGCTTAGAAGACCTTGATTGTTAAGGATGGGAAGAAAATTGTGTTGCAACCCATGATACCAACCTAAGTGAATGAGACCCATAATCAATTCATCTGAGCTAGTAAGAAAAAAGCCATAGCGATGGGTTGAAGAGAGCTTCAAGTTGCTGAGAAGGCTAATGAGCCTATGTTTTTATTGATTAGAAGATTATTAGAGATGTGAGATTTGGAAGATGTACTTGATGAGGTTTGAAGCTTGATATATGAATTTTTAAACCTGTTTTCTAAAGATTTGCTTAAAGGACTACCTCCAATCTTAGGCATAGAGCATTGTATTGATCTACAACTAGGCGTCACCTTGCCATATTGAATTGCTTACAGAATAAATCCTAAACAAGCTATTGAGCTAAAAGGACAAGTAGATAAGCTCATAGAGAGAAGATATGCAAGGGAGAGCATGAGCCCTTATGTTATACCAGTTTTGTTTATCCTAAAAAAGGATGGTTCATGGCACATGCGCATCGATAGCCGAGCAATTAACCATATCACTATCAAGTACTGATATTCAATACTAAGGCTCGATGACATGTTAGATGAGCTTCACGAAACCAAGGTATATTTGAAGATTGACCTGCGAAATAGCTACCACCAGATTCGCATGAGGTTTGGAGATGAATGGAAGAATGATTTCAAGACGAGACATAGTCTCTATGAATGGTTGGTTATGCTATTTGGACTTATCAATGCATCGAGCACATTTATGAGGCTTATGAACTATATGATGCGTCCTCTAATCCTTTGTGACATGCTGCCTATGTATGTGTCTCATATGTTATTAGGCCAGCCTTGGCTTTTTGATTGAAGAGTTATTTATGACGGTTTTAAAAATACGTATGTGTTTCAAAAGGATGGGAGGAAAATTACCCAAAACCTTATGACCCCGAGTTAAGTAGGCAATTACAAGACAAATTGGCTTGAGGATTAAAGAAGGCTTTGTTATTGAGTTGAGTTGAGCTCCGAAAAGCTATTAAAGCTAACATGTAAACATTTTTATTAGTTAAACAACTATTAGAGTTGAAGGAGCAAGTTGAACTACCCTTAAAGATTAAGGAATTGTTAGATGAGTATGCAAACCTATTTCCAAAACAACTACCAGAAGGGTTACCCCCTTTTTGTAGTATAGAGTATTACATAGACTTGATACTCAATGTTACCATACCAAACAAGCCAGCTTATAAACTGAATTTGGAGTAAGCTAAAGAGTCCAAAGACAAGTCAGTGAGCAATTAGAGAAGGGATATGAAAGCGAAAGCCTTAGCCTTTGTGTTGTGCCTACATTACTTTTGCTAAAGAAGGATGGTACTTGGCGAACGTGTGTGGATAACCGAACAGTGAATAATATCACAATCAAGCATAGGTACCCCCTTATGAGGCTAGATGACATGTTGGATGAATTGAGTGGTGCGAGAGTGTTTAGTAGGATTGACCTGAAGTCAGTGTGCCACCAATTTTGAAAGAGATAAGGAGATGAATGGAAAACTACTTTTAAGACCTGTCATATCCTATACGAGTGGATGGTCATGCCCTTTGGGTTATCAAATACCCTAAGCACTTTTATGCAATTAATGAACCTTGTCCTAAGAGACTTGATTAGAAGATTTGTCGTAGTTTACTTCAACGAAATCCTTGTCTATAGTAACGACTTGGCAAGTCATATTAATTATCTTCGAGCAGAGAGATTGTTCGGAAATGTAAAGAAGTGTTGTTTTTGTCAAGAAGAGTAAATCTTCCTAAGCTATGTAGTTAGTGGAGGTAAGGAGTTTTCATGGATTAGCATCCTTCTATTGATGCTTTATTCAAGGATTCAATACAATGGTAACACCTTTGACTAAGCTAATAAAGAAGAATGTAGAGTTTAAGTAAGGAGAGAAAGAAGAGAGGAGTTTTGCTAAGGTGAAACCGAGATGGACCTCTACCCTAGTCTTGGCTCTAACAGACTTTGATAAAGTGTTTGAGCTTGAATTCAACACATCAGGTGTCAACATTGGAGTTGTGCTGATGCAAGAAGATTGACTTATCACTTATCATAGTAAAAAGCCTTAAGGAGCACAACCGAACTATTCAATATATGACAAAGAACTCTAGACATTAATTTGAGCTCTTGTGTATGGCAACATTATCTTCTATCAAAGGAATTTTTCATCTATAAGGATCATGAGTCCTTGAGATATTTGTGGAGCCAATCAAAGCTTCCTAAATGCTAAGCTTAATGGATTGAATTTCTGGTGAGATTTAATTTTGTCATCAAATATAAGTAAGGCAAGAATAGCGTCACTGCACTCGTCAAGAAGACATGTTTTTCTCACTGTGTTGTAGACTAGACTGTTAAGGTTTGTAAGTATTAAAGAATAGTATCAACATGATTCTCACTTTGGTTTGATATATAGATGCTATGAAGAGGGGAGAATAGTGGATGAACACCATGTGGAAAATGATTATCTATTCTTAGGTGACAAATTGTGTATACTGACCTATTTAGTGAGGGAGCTACTGGTGGGGGAAGCTCATAGTGGAGGACTTTCTAGGCACTTTAGAGAACGAAGGATGTATGAGCTATTAAATGATAGGTTCTTCTAGCCTAAAATGAAACGTGATATGCATCGCATGATTGAAGGATGCTATATGTAAAAAGTGAAAAGCTGAGCTAAATAAGGAAAGGCAATGCTTTTACCTATTTCGATAAAACCCTGGCCTGACTTGAGTATGAATTTTATCTTCGAATTATCTCGAATTGCTTGAGGCAAAGACTCTATAATGGTTATCATAGATAGATTTAGTATGATGGCATACTTTGTGCCTTACACTAAAACTAATGATGCTTTGGTTATTGCTTTTTAATTTTTATAGGAAATTGTTCACTTGCACGGAGTACTAAGGAATATGGTGTCAAATTGTGATCCAAAATTCTTGAGCCATTTTTAGCATACTCTCTAGCATTGGATGGGAACTAAGCTAATATTCAATACTTCTTGCTATCTCTAAACCAATGGTCAAACAAAAATTGTTAACCACACTTTAGAGTCACTACTCTAAGCTATAGTGTGAAAGAACTTAGTCGGCTAAGATGTCTGCCTTTCTGTAGTAGAGTTTGCTTACAATAGAACCATATATGGCACCACTAGACATACCCCATTAGAAGTTGTCTACAGTTTCGATCCTAAACTGCCTGTTGATTACACCTCGATGCCTTTGACTAACTAAGAAGATCTAGAAGTAAGAACTAGGGCTCAATCCCTTTGACAGACGTACCAAGAAGTCACCCAGCAAATTGACTAAGCTGCTAGGAAGCTAGAAGAGAAAGGTAAAGGAAGGAAGACCAAATAGTTTTAGCTTAGTGACCAAGTATAGCTACACTAAAACAAGGAAAGGTTTTCCAACAAGAGGAAGAACAAGTTATTCGCCAATTGAAGGATCATTTAGGATACACTATAAGATAAATGACAATGCAAACCAATTAGAGTTGCTAAAGGACTTCAAATTGTCTAACATTTTTAATGTTACCAACCTTAGCCCTTACCAACCTGAGGAAGAATTGAATGAAGACTAGTTGGATTTGATCCCAAATCCTAGTTAACTTGGCGAGGATGATAGGAATCAAAGTATCGGACCTCTCACCTAAGCTCAAGCTTGAAGGCTTGAGAGTATAGCCAAGTAAGTTCTTTCGTGTTAACCTACGCTTGATGAGTTTGAGCTGCTTCAATCCACCAGTTTGTTGCCTTGTCCGAGCTAAACCCTCCTATATTTATCAATAGTCTTTAACTGTTAACTTGAGGTACATTCAGATAACAGCTCAACCCACTTGATCACTAGTTCAGTTGACTTGAATGTGAATTGCTTTGAGCATGTTCGAGTTGAACTCACCTCAAAAGAATCTCCAATCCTACTCAGCGCCTCTGCTTGGCAATTGCCAGCTCGACCATATAGTTCATTTGTTTCATTAAGAAATTCACCCACCAACCGACCACTACGTGTCCAAGTAATCATATGATAGAATCCCTTATACCATATGGATGCTTTTCTTGATTTTCTCTTTATGCCCTTTCCCTGATTTTCTCTTTATGCCCTTTCCCATTCTTTGTACATGATTTATTTAGGAATTTAACCTTTTTTGTCATTTCCATTTATAGTTATTACCTTAATATTTTGAGTATAAATACCCATTGTAAATGTACTTGCAACAACACACATCAAATATTGAATACACTGCATTGTCTCTTTCATGAGTATTTATCTTTGCTTACTTCCTTCTTATCCTAATCCTTAAGTAAGGTTAGGTGGTGAGTACCCTTTTTGGACTAACTTATACATCATATTGAGCTTAGTGATAAGTCCTTGATAATTCTAAAGTGCGTCATATCCTTAGAGCAAATTGTGGTTTTGCTTGCTTGTTTTTCTATTCTCATACATCTCCACCCTTATTTTTCAAGCTTTTTGTAAGCTTAGACCCACCTCGTACAACCAGCTTGTCAGTCCTTGGCGTCGTTCATATTATCATGTAATCTCTCGGCTTATCTAACATTGTCCTTAGACCTTATCAACTTAACCCTTACATACTTACAACTTGTGTCATTTAAGGAAACTAAGATCACTAAGATGATAGATTGATTTGTAAAGTGTTTTGAATGAAGATTCATGTTTAGAAAACATTTAGAAGGGTTTAGGAATGGAAAGATATGCCTAAAAAATATCAACGAATCAAAGAAAATGTCATTGTACGTGTTATGGGACTTGGCATCTGGATGCTACTTCGCGTAGCGTCTGGATGCTAACAATCTAAGAGTGTTTGTTCCCTAGCATTCAAACATTAGTTTTCAGCCTACAAATTTTTATAGACTACAGCGACGTTTTACTCCTATTCTTTAACCCCTTTCCATAATTTTTTTAAAACTACCCTTGTTGAGTGTTTCCTAAACACCAACTCATCCTACACTCCTCATAACATCAACCAAATACTAAATTTATAATCAAAATCCAATTCAAACCTTTACAATTCTATCAATAACCTCACAAACAAGGAGCATGAAGGATAAATTTTCAAAACATACTTTAGGGATTTGAAACTCGTACCTCTACCACCATAATCTTGCTATAACACCTTTAAAATACGGCTTAAAGTTTGTTTTCTTTGCTACCTTAGATGGGGATATAGATTCCGTGAATGAACATACGGACCTAATATTATGCATAACGAAAAGGGTTGGTGATAGGAATTAGCCTCCAACTATGTCTAAGCCGAAGTTGACCTGTCCCCAACTGAGGCCGATGAACTCTTGCCGAGGTTAAGCAGATGCTAGAAGGATGAGAGGAATAAAAGAATCCACTTAGCATTAAGTTTGTCGTCTGTTAAGAAGCCGAAAGATCATACATCTAAGCAATCAAGACTAAAGAACCATTCAGTATGGCATGGAGAGTCTAGTGCTGACTAATCCTAGTACTCCGCAATTGTGGGCTAACCTTTTGGATATCTTAGCTAAGCATTGCGAGACTTCAAAGACTCCTCCTTGGACCTGGACATTCAACTGCCACCCCTATCCAGTTCGGATCTTGCTCCTTCCAGGATAGGTCGAATGGCCATATAGTTCAGTGTATTCTTTGCCTATGATGATACGGTTATTACGTTATGCGAGTATTTATAGTATCTAACTAGGGTAAGGTCTAAATTATAGAAAATTTCATAAATGTATCCTTGCAGAACAAAGGGGAATAATTTACAAGGAAAGCATGTAATTATGCAAAAAGAATATCTATCGTTAGGAAGGACGGTACGGAAGTCAGAAATGATAGTACACGCGTGTTTGATGTCAAAAAGGACAGTGCGCATGCGTTTTACTTAGTTTACGGTCTTGATAACACTGTGAACTGAGTTGAGGTATGCCTTTTGATCAGGTCTGTTTAGCGTTGGCAGTTTAGCACTCTAACTGTAGGGGCTGGACATGGGTTGGTTTAAGGGTAGCTTACATTTGAGTCGGCCTCGGATGGTTAGTCCTGACAATTGTCAGCTTGGCCTTGGTATCCCGGAGATAGATTTTTTCTTGATTTAGTGCTTGGACCAGGGTGTTGTGGAGGGGTTGGCTTCACATGTTAGTTGATCACTTTAGTAGCTTCCCAGATGGTGTAGAGAGTAAAGTAGCTCGGTAGATCAGATTAGGGAAAACACTGCTCCTCGGTACTTAACTTAACTCGGATAACTTGGCAAACCATCTGAGAAAGCCTTCAGGCTCAGGAGCGCATGATCGATCCTTAATCCTTATCATCCCCTCGGGTTACTTGAGATTTAGGATCAAATCTAGTTTAGCTCCAGGTTACTCATCTTCGAGAGTGTAAGGTTGGAGATTGGTAATGTTGAAGGAGTTTAAGACTCCATATCCTTCAGGTAATTCAATCTTATAAGCATTAGGATTGATCTTTTCAAGCGCGTTGAAAGGTCTGTCGGCTTTGGGAGACAACTTGCTTTTCCTCAAGTTTAGGAATAATTCCTTATTAAGATGTATCCAAACTAAATCACCTGATTGAAATTCTCTCTTCCTCTGTCTTTGGCTTCACTTCTTGAGCTTAATATTAGCTCGACCCAAATGCTCTACAACCTTCTGGTGTATGGCTTTGATGGCCACTACTCTTTCAACAGTTGGCCGGTCATTATCAAGCATCAGCTGGGGTGTTTGGTCTATTGGTAGCTTAGGGTTGAACCTATAGGTGACCTCGAATGGAGACATGTTTGTTATATTGTGGGCGGTCTTGTTGTAGGCGAACTCAATGATTGGTAAGCACGAATCCCAATCGGCCGTATTTCATCTGATAGCAACGCACAACAAAGTTCCTAAGGTTTTGTTGATGACTTTAGTTTGTGGATGGCAGGACATGTTGTACAATAGCTTGGTTCTTATTCACCTCCACAACATCTTCCTAAACTAGCTCATGAACTTTGGGTCTTGGTCTAAAACAATGGCTTCAGGAACCTCGTGAAGTTTGATTATTTCTTGCAAGAAAAGAAAAGAGATAACCGAAGTGTTGTTAGTTTTAGAACATGGCACAAAATGTACAATCTTGCTAAATCAATCCATAACCACCATGATGGAGTCCTTTCTTCGAGACGTCCTTAACAATCCTAACATGAATTCCATACTCAGCTTGAACCACGGTTTGGTCAAGGTCGGCAAGGATCGGTAGTGTCCTTGCTTACCTCGGCTCTTTACTTTTCGATAGGTCATATACTTTTCCAATACAGATTGGATATCTCTCTTCATCATTTGCCAAAAGAATCCGAAGGATAGTACCTCATGGGTTCGACGCTAGCCAAAGTATCCTATCAATCCCCCTTCATGCACCTCGCGCACTAGCAATTCTTTAGTTAAATAGGTCAAGATACATAGTCTTTTCTTCCTGAATAAGTATCTGTCTTTCTTGTGATGGTCATCTAATGTCTGTCCTTCCTTACATCAGGCATAAATAGGACCAAAGTATGGATCTTCAGCATATAGATTTATTATGGTTGAAAAACCAAGTAGCCTTGTCTACAGCTTGATCAGGAGGGTATGTCATCTTAATAGGGCGTCGACTACTACATTGTTTCTTCCATTCTTGTATTTTATGACATAAGAAAAACCCTCCATGAAGTTGATTCATTTAGCTTACCTTCGAAATAACTTTGGTTGGTTCTTTAGATATCTTAAGGATTCATGATCGATGTAGATCGCAAATTCTTTAGGCAGCAGATAATGTTGCCATACCATTAGATCTTGGATTAAGGAGTAGAACTCCTTGTCATAAACAAAATAGTCGAGTGTAGATCCTTGAAGTTTCTTGCTGAAGTATGCAATAGGTCAGCTTTCTTGCATCAACACAGCTGCTATGCCTAATTTGGATGCATTACACTTTACTTCGAACACCTTATCAAAGCTCGGCAAGGCTAAGATGAGGGTTATAGTTAGCCTCTCTTTCACCTCCTCAAAACTCTTCCTCTCTTTCTCTCCCCATCTAAATCCAACATTCTTTTTTGATAGTTTGGAAAGCGGGGCTACAATTGTATTGAAATTCTTTATGAATCGACGATAGAATAATGCTAAATCATGGAAACTTCTTACGTCTACAGAACAGGTCGACTTAGGCCAATCTATTATCACTCTTGTTTTCTCATCATCGACTCGAATGCCACCTCCACTCACAATAAACCCTAAGAAGATTACCTTGGATAGGAAAAAGTCGCACTTCTTCAGATTGGTGTAGAGTAGTTCAACTCAGAGTTTTGCAAAGACTCTTTAGAGATGCTCTTGGTGAGTCTCCAGGTTAGGGTTGTATACCAGAGTGTCATCAAAATAAACTACAACAAACCTTTCTAATAACTCTCGAAGAACATGATTCATCAAGTGCATAAATGTGCTTGGCCCATTTGACAATCCAAATGGCATTATAAGCCATTTATATAAACCATGTCGTGTCTTGAATGCAGTCTTTTACTCATCACCTTGGTGCATTTGAATCTGCCGATATCTAAATTTAAGGTCGATCTTAGAGATCACTCTTGTTCTGCTTAATTCATCTAACGTGTCATCAGGCCTAAGTATAGGATACCTGTACTTGATGGTGATTTGATTGATCACTCCACTATCCATATACATTCTCCAACAACCATCCTTATTTGGCACTAATAAGGCCAGAATGGCATAGGGGCTAAGGGAATCACGTACATACCCCTTCTCCATTAGCTCATTGACCTGCTTTTGTAGCTTGGTGGCTTATTCAAGATTCAACCTATAAGTAAGCTTGTTCGACAATGCATCTTGTTTGACAGTGCAGCTTCTGGTTGTAGGTTAATCGCATGCTCGATGCCTTGGATTGGGGGCAGACCTTTCGACAGTTCCTCTGGAAACAGGTCGACGAATTCCTCTAGTAAGGTTTTTACCTTAGCAAGCCACTCCTCTTCGGGTCTTATCTCTTGAATTCTTTATACAAGCAAATAAGTTAGTCCTTCTAGCTCCATCTCCCTTTTGAGTTCAGTTCGGGTCATAACCAAAACCTCTTTCTTCATGGTTTAGTTAAGTTGGTATTGCATAACCTTTACCTACTTAGCCGTCATAGGACTCAATTCCATCCTTCTGCCATCATGCTCCACTAAAAATGTATTCTTCCTTTTGTCATATATAATTGCTTGATCAAATATTCATAGTTATCTAAACAAAACGTAAGACGCACTCATGGGTAACACATTACAAAGCACTTCATCTTAATATTTGCTGATGCAAATCGGTACAAACACCTACTTGTTCACTTGTAAGGCCCCCTTATCACTAGGCTAATGAAGCTCGTAAGGTTTCAAGTGAAGCAGGGTTGACAATTTCAATTGCTATACCATAAATGCAGAGGCTGCATTGGTGCAGCTCTCATTATCAATGATCAGCGTGTACAGTGATTCATTTACCTTGCATCCAATATGGAAGAGATTTTCCCTTTGTTCATCTTTGGGTACAGGACTAGTGCTCATCGTCTTCCTTAACACTAGAGTGGTCAGCGTAAAGTTGCCTTCCTCATTGTAGATAACTTTCTCCTTAGATAGTTTGATTTGTTCGTCCTCTTTCAGGTCCTCTACTTCTTCATCAATATTGTCGACTACAACAGTTGGTACCTTAGATCACCAATGTTCCGTGCAGACTAATGCATACATAACGAAGAAAGGTTGTTGAGACCTAAGCTGAAGAGAAGGAACCCTTGAGGAAGTTTGAGAAGGGCTAAAGTTCAGGGAAGAAGATGAGTGAGATCAAGTGTTTCAAATGCCAAGGATTCCGTGAGTAAACATACGGACCCAATATCACATGTAAACAAAAGAGGTGAGTCTGGGCCGCGCGATGGCTCGAAAAGTGAATGATAGTCAAGGATGAGCAGAGGTTCCCGTGCACCGATAAAGGATACGACTCACCGATGCCTCACACAAGCTTGGGCCACACTTGATATGACGTACAAGTATACTCGAAGGTCACTTGCCACTAATCCACGCTTGATGGGCTAAATAAGTATAGCTCAAGAATAAGCAGGAGGATAATTAGCTCAAGAAAGAGTAAAAGTTTAATGTATTCTCTGTATATAATGATGTAGCTATTACATTATGTAAGTAATTATAGTACTTAGTTAGGGTAAGCTCTAAATTACAGAAATATATCCCTACTTGCAAAACAAAGGGGAATAATTTACAAGAAAAGCACATAATCGTACAAAAAAAATATCCTCAGTCAGGAAGGATAGTACGAAAGTAAAAAAGGACAGCGCGTATGCGTTTGATGTCAGAAAGGATAGTGCATGCATATTTTACTTAGTTTATGGTCCTAATAACACTGTGAGGTGAGCTAGGGTATACCTTTTAATCAGGTTTATTCGGTGTCAGCAATTCGGCACTCTAACTGCTGGGGCTGGACATAGGTTGGTTCAGGAGTGGTTTACATTCGGGTCAGCCTCAGATGGTTAGCTCCTAACAATTGTCAGCTTGGCCTCAACACTGTGAAGATAGCTCTTTTCCTGATCTGGTGCTTGGACTGGGGTGCTGCAAAGGGGTCAGCTCTACATGTCGGTTGATCACCTCAGCAGTTTTCTAGATGGTGTGAAGAGTAAAGTAGCTCAGCAAATCGAATTGGGGAAAACACTACTCCTCGGTACTTAACTCACCTTGGACAGCACGATAAACCATCTAAGAAAGCCCTTGAGTTTGAGAGTGCATGATCTGTCCTTAATCCCATAGTCGCAATAGATTCCATCTCTAAGTCATACGTGCTGTATGCGTAGAGAAGTGAAAAAGGATTTCCAATAGCATAAGGCAGCTTTTATACCTAAGGTTGTAGGAACTTTTCTATGCTTAAATTGCCCTTATATCAAATTGACAATTTTTAACACGTACCCTTAATGAAAATCATTATTTATTTACTTATTTTCTATTATTATTATTCTTTATTTTTCCTTTTTATTGGTTTTACATTATGTATATAAGATAATTGTGTCTAATAAAAAACAGTCGCCTTATAATATCTTTTATCAGAATTCTATACAAATGGTTGCTTATTATAAATCGTTGCTTTTACAATTTATCATTATCAAACATTCTTACCTAATTATTGCATTTACAATTTTAATCGTTTGCTAAGTCCTCTTGTATAATAGTTACATTAGTTTTTATAACCGTTGTATTTTCTAAACTCCATACCATTGTGTATTTATATAACTACCATTGCAATAAATTTGCACGAATGTTGCCTTTTATTCAAGAATTACTACCTATTCTAAACTTAAAATTGTTACTTTAACTTAGTGTAGCAACATTTGCTTCTATTGTTACAATTGGGTATGGTAACCATTGTCTTATATAAAAGGCAAGAATAGTCAAATGCGACATATGTGAAACCATTAAATTAGATCAAAGGCAAAGATTTTAAGTTAGTGGCAATAATTTGCTACCAATGCATAAAGTATAAGATGTTATAGTTGTTGTAAAACTGCAATTTTAACTTTGTTAGTCCATCCTCATAGCTACTAAGCCAACTTAGTAGCTATGGCCTAATGCATTAGTATAATCTTTGTTAAGCATTAATTTGGCAAAGCCTTTTCGAAATCCCTTGGGAGTTGTTTTAGGCTTATTTTACTAGAGAAAATACTGATTTAGCTAATTTTCATTGTTGGAATAGGCCTATTTGCATTTATGTGTTATGAAAGAAACTTAAAATTGACTTAGGTTGACATCCTTTCAATATTTCAGCTAAAGTCACCAAATAAAGTAGATCTAATTATTAACAAATTTAGAAGTCTTTCTAATCTCTAATTTCCTTTGCTCATCACAATATGGCTAGAAAGTTTTAACTTCACTCGCATCAAAAGAGTATAGATTATAGTTCAAAGATAGTCATAATAACTAGTGTCCTAATTAGTCATCATGTGAAATATAAATATCGAATGGATACAGTAAAACTTGTTACAAAATTATTGCATGAAAACATAAACATATGCTACATCAATCATCATATAAATGTATGCCACATCATCTATGTCTTTTAGAGGTTCATTTTTGAACTTTTTAAAGACATTGATAATATTATTAAAAAATGTTATATCTTAAAAACATTGGTGAGACAACTCCTCCATGTACCTATATTGCAAATAAGAGTATATAAAGCTTAGAAACAAATCAAATACCATAAATATTATTTAATTCACCATCAAATCTTAGACTAATAATTGCCTACAAAGAGATAATGTTTAATTCAACCTATTAGCTAAAGTCACTATAATAAAATAAAGCCAATCAGTAATAAATTCATAAATGTTGCTAATGTCTAATATATTCTACTCATCACATTATGAAAAAAAAAGTGCTAATGTTGCTCTCACTAACAGAGTATAGATCTTTTTTTGGATACTCATAATAGTTAATGTCCTAACATAGTCATCACTTGAAATATAAATCCTAAACAAATTAACAACATAACCTTGTACATAACTAGTTCATGCAAATACAGATGTATGTCACATTATACGTGACTTAATAACTCTATATACAACAACCATTATCACAACATAAATCAATTGAATCTTACTATCATAAATCATTCACAAAATATACACGTAATAAAACTCTTAGCAAGTTTGGAGCCTATGAGTTATTTTGAAAGTGTAGATTGAGACTGGTGAATCTTATAGTCATTTTGAATGTGTAAATCCATCAAATCATCAGAGATCATGAGTTATTTTCAAAATATAAGTTCATGTAATCCTAAGAGCTCATGAGTCATTTTAAAATTAACCTAAATGTGGAAATTTGATGGGGAAAAACATAACTTAGCATAAATAGAAGTTTTGTAGCTATTCTAGAATCATTCATAAGGCTAAGGCACAAAATGGGAGATTCACCCTCTCCTTATGTACGCATATAACACTTGACTCTCCTTTCCCTCATCATATTTACTTAGATTATGGAGGGTGAATTAGGACTTTAGGGTTTCCACTGGCATCACTTTCCCTTCGCCCTCGCCCTTGCATTCGTACTTGCCCTTACCCTTGCCCTCGCCCTCTTCTCTTGTCCTTTGAGATCACCTCTTGTTGAGTAGCCCAATGGTAAGGTCTGTTCTTTAAACTCTTTTTATTTCCTCAAGATCACCAACCTTTCTCCACCCATCACCTAACTCTACCGAAGATTACCTTCGCTAGGACTCAAGGGTTCCACAGACTTTCCTCATACCCTCACCCTCTTCTCTTATCCTTCGAGATCACCTCTTACTGAGTAGCTCAATGATAAGGTCTGTTACGCCCCGAAGTCGCGAAGTCGCAACAGTCCCGCCGTGTAAACCATTCTATGATAGAAACTGGCCTCACAGTTCCTACCATAGAGATAATCTACACAAGGCGTCGACGACCACTCGCTTTGAAGTAAACAGTTCGATTAATGATTATACTA
>JAMXBB010000008.1:788453-847300 GCA_024138015.1 Lumnitzera littorea | reverse complement strand
TGGGGGTGGGGTGCATAAGGGATGGTGGGGAGGGGAGGGAATGTTAATTAGTATGTTCTCTTACCTTATAGATGTGATGGAGGAAAGAATTAGAGGGGTAGAAAAATGGGATTTGTAAGAAATTGTTTAGAAAAGGGAGAATAAAAGGAACAAATGGATTAATTAGGAGGGAAAGTTCTTCTTAAGACCAAAAAAAAAGCATTCCCTCTCTGTTTGGTGGAAATTGCAAAGGAATTTAAAGAAAGATATTAATTTGTCCTTGAGATAATTTCACACTTTTAAATTGTAGAAACTCCTATAGCGCTTTGCCAAAATATTAAATTGGTTTTTTTAACTTTCCTTCCACTTTAATTCCTATAAATTTCTTCCTTATCCAAAGGAGCTTCATAGTTTTTCTCTCGAATTGTGTCTTTCTATTTTTTTTTTTTCTCTCAACAGAAGGTTGGCCTCTGATTTAAAGAAAAACCATAGGGCATAATATCCTTTTTACTCTTGGCTTTAAAATTATTTATTAGGGGTATTTTGAAAAGATTAAACAAACTATGGGTGTGTGAGGTGTGATTTTTCCATTGAGGAAATAAATAAAAAAAATGAAATTCTGCAAAATCGAATCCTAAACAGCCAAGTTCTACTTGTATTTTTTCCTGGATATGTTATTATGCAAAATAGACAGACTTTCGAAAATACTTAATAGAGCAAAAAAGCTTCAAACTATACATGCAATAAAAATTTATTCCCCGTACCATTTTATTTTAATCTCCAAATAAATACAACTAAACTATCACGTAAAATTTTGTAATCTAAGTTTATGCTTTGACTAAACATCAATTAATCCTTAATAAAGCTGAAAAAAGAAAGAAGTAGTTGATTATTTTGCTCGGTAGATAAGTTCTTATTACTATTACGAGTTCATACCTATTTATCCATATATGAAATAATTTTTTTCCCCCTTACCCGGGCCCTTAAATTGGGAATGATAATTTTGGCCAAAAAAAAAAAGGGAATGATAATGTGTAAGACAAGAGTGGAAATAACCGTATAGGAAATATGTGCTGTCAAATAATACAGTACAATGTACATCGTTGCCATTACCTAAAATTATAATATCTGCTGTGCTCAGTAACACAGGCATTTGCTAATTGTCCCCCACTTTATCAGGGTTGCAATCACATGCAACTTATTAAGCTTTGTCAGATAGGACCCACGTCATTTTCTCTCCCTTGCTATGTATTTATCCTGTATTGAATCCAAAGATAGAACAATTTTCTAATTTTTTTTTTTTAATAGAATTAAACACTTCATGAAAAAAAAAAATAATTATATAAAAAGTTTTTGAACAAGTGTTTTTAAGATACGTATTGTTAACATTTGCCTTTTTTTTTTTTTTTTAACACTTATTCAATCCAATCTAATCAAATTTATCTGTTCGTAAGTGATTATTTTTAACTCATATTTTATCATTAATATATGTTTTAGAATATTGATTTATCTAATTTTTTTTTTAAGAATAATATATAGATAGAAGTAATTAATGAGTAAGTCATATTTAATATTCAATTTAGAAAAGTAATTCCAGTTTTTAAATTAATACGGATTTAAACATCCTTTCTAATACTCAAGATATTAAATTATAAAAGTCTCTATAAAAGTAGTTTCCACTTCATTAAGTATATTGTGACTGTGCATTTAGCAGAGCGTGTCACCTTGATTGTTAATTCTCATAAATGCAAAATTAACTTATGTTTTAAGTTTCATAAATGCATGACCTTTTCTCTTTTTCTTTCTTTCTTTCTTTTTCCCTCTTATTTTTAAAGTTTGACGGGAATGTAAAAAGAGCTTCACACGTGCACTGTAATCAAGCTACTAGTTGCATTAAAAAGTTGAGGTACATGTGAACGAGATAATTAAAAAGCCACTATTTATACATGTAGATAAATATACATTCTTTATATGCAACATGTGTGGAGTTTATTCAATCTTAAGACAAATACACAATAATTAACATTATGAAGTTAATCCTCAATTTATATCACTTACTAATTAAAACGCAGTTTTGTGGCGACAGAAATATGCCCTCTTTCTTTTACTTATCCAATGAGGATAATTTAATTTGTAAATGGTTAGTGACTATATTAGAAATTATTATTCATATTTCTTATCGTGAACATGTTTTATTAGAGATAAGGGTAGTCGCACAAAGAAATATATATTTATCACTCATTTTTATAATATATAAGAAAATGGACCAAAATAGTTACAAATAGGGGTAAGTTGGTAATCTTATTCTACTAATATCTTGTATTATACTATTTGAGGATAGATTTCAGTTGGGTGCAATATACATCTCCTAATTTTAAAAAAAAATTATACAATTACAAATTACATAAAAAAATTATCAAAATATTATTGTTATGTTGTATTTTTAAGATATAATATTGTTATTTGTATTAATATTACATTTTCAATATACGACATAGTTATGGCATATAAATCTTTAATCTTGTATATTGAAAATGTAATATAGGTACAAATGTACTAATGCTACATATACAATATAGATATTATATTAGTACTACATTTTGAAAATACGATATTAATACAAATAACTAATATATAATATAACAATAGTATTTTGGTAATATTTTTTTATCTAATTTGTATTTATATAATATTTATTAAATTTGATAATGAACACGTAAATTTCTCATTTAAGTTGAGTATCAAAAGTTATAAAATGGGTTTCGGATACATTTTTTTTCTAATTTGCTCTTATAAGAGGAGGCATGAATATAACATCTAAATACCATGTAACTGTATTGGAACATATACTCTATTGTATATAGGGTATAATTTCTAAGATAGTATTACATGTACATACACCTTGTAAAGATTAACGTATAGTAATGATGAATGTAAAAATTTTTTATATTTCTAACTTCTAAATTATATTAAAAAGAAAAAAAAAAAGGAAATAAATATATGGGCAATCCAAGCCCATCATCCATGAAAAATCTTAAAATGATGTCCTAGTTTATTTCTTCCATGTCTCTTTTCTCTCATTTGCACGTCTTTGTTTTACGCCTTTCTTGTCTCCTTTCTTTTCTATTATTAATCTTATCTTTACTAACATATTTTTCCCTGGATATTACTTTAACGGATTTGGTGCTATGTATTTTAAACGGGTAATATAAAGTTCGTAATAGATAGTTAAGTCAGCATAGATGGAGGGTGTATCTTCGTGAACATGTTATTTTATTACTTTAGTTTTCTAATGTGACTTTTATCCAAAATTTTATATGGGCTTGTTTTTGTAATCTCACTTTTCTCAATCTCTGAAAGAGTGTACCTTTGTGTGATTCAAGGGATTAAAACTGTTTGTGGATTCATATTGGTAAAATTTATCTTAAAATTTTTATATTATAAAAATGTTATAGAATAATTTATAGGTTATATAAAGTAAGTTGTATACTTCAATTTTTAAATTTTAAAAATGTACATATAGGATAAGATGAAAAAGTTCTGTATCGTATATATCATGTCCTGGTTCACCTTTAATTATAAGTAATTGTCTATGCCGGTTTCAAGGCTTTATAAATCGAATGGAAAAATAATGGAAAAGAAAGATGAAATTGCATGGCAAACTCAAATGAATTAGAAATAAAATGTGAATAATTCCAAAACAATAAAAAACAAAGAGAAAAAAAAAAAAAAACCTTGTAAATCATATAAGTGAGCAAGTAACTCTATCGTATATAATATTTACTCATATCTTACTCAACTAGGTAAGTTTCGATTAAGTATTGAGGGTCGTAGGATAAATCGTGGGTAACAAATTTTTGGAATGTACTTAGGACATGAGTATGAAGTATTCACTTTGGAACTTATATTTTAAGATATACAATGTACAAGTTCTAAGTTGCCCTTATACATGCCCTATACAAATTATTAGATAATATTAATAAATAAAAAATAAAAAAAAAACTATTCTATTAGAAAGAAATAGAAAAAGAAAGGATCGAAGCTTGTAAGATAGAATCCTAAATTTAAAGCAACCTCTCTTGTATCTCTTAAATCTTAATAGTGTCTCTCTCTTCCTTCTATATATTTTATTTTCTTTCCGATTCTTCTTCCCCATTCACTAGTTATTAACCTTAGTTTAGTAATGTTATAAAAATAAACGAATATATTAATAGATACATATTTAAAACTATTAATTAAGTGTGGAAAGATACTTTTTGATATAGAGAAAAAAAAAAAATGTAATAAGAATTTGCTATTAAGAAAACTTGAAAATGAAATCTATTGGAAGATAAGAAAAATTTACGGTTTCTATAAGATAATCCATATCATGTTAATTCTACAAAGTTTAGGTTTTAAAATGGTTTCAAGTATCATAAAATAAATTAATCAAGAATCAATACTTATATAATAAAGTATCAAGAAACCTTATATCCTATCCATTTATTACCAATCCGGTAAAGCTTATATGAGGAACGTGGTAAAGTAGACCGCACCGCTCCCTATTAAAAAGTTAAAACTCAACTCTAGTTAAGTAGAAGTAGACGCAGGTAGATATTCTGATTCTTATGCCTACTTAGTATTTTATGCTTATTTTAAATATACATGTACTCCAATACACGACCGGCTGTTCTCACGCACAACAATAATTAATTCATAAGATTTTAACAAAAAGATGTCAAGTCACGTTTTAGAAAATTAAAAAAGCAGCGTTGTGTAAATGTGGATATGGTGCGGTGATCTGTACATTGAGTGCTGTCAGTTTTCCGATCGATGTTAAAGCAATAGCCAATCGTTAGATGCCACGTCAAGTGAGGTTCCAAATGTGGTTGTTCTCTAAGATAGCGATGGGCGTCGAGGAAGCACCGGATCTTTATTCTCCAGGATTATCTGTGGGTGGCGTATGCACTTGTGCGATACATGGATAACTCAGCTTATCTATTCCAATTTTCACTATTTTTTTCTTTAATTTTTCTGATTTTTTTCATTTAATATTTAAGTCAGTTTTATAACCATAAATATTAAAATATGCCCAGGAGGACCAAGTTTCATCGTATCCTTTCCAAACACTAAACTCCTTGCGTATATTATGGATTAACTCCCCAAAGTTATATATATATATATATATATATCTCAATATTACTAATTTTATATGTGATCTTATAATGCTTTAAGTCAAAAATAATAAATAGTCGATCCATTAAATATTAAGGCTCATTTCAATCACATAACTCAAAAATTTTAAGTTTATATTGATAAGATATTCATAATTATAATATTATAAATTAATATAATAATTTCTCACAGTTCATATGAAATATTTAACCATAAAATCTCATAGATCTCAATAAAATATGTTAGTTTACATTCACCGATGACTAATTCACTAAGCAAAACATATAAAGTAAAAATTCTATGTATGCTTAGCCGAGTAATAATTTGTTAAAACTTATCCAAGGACTTATATATTTGAATTCCATAGCATTTAGAATATATATATATATATATATATATATAAATTTTCACATATATATTAGCTATATCATGTTACATTAAAAAGATGATATTAATCTAGATTCTCAATATGGATTTTCTTGTGTATAAACGTCTTGTTTAATTTTAGAATAGAACAATTAAATTTAATCATTCAACTATTTAGTTGAAAAATCATTCAAAATAATTGACATATGTCTCCATATGACCACGTGAAAGACTTCCTTCACACTCATCATACTTGTGGTATTTAGAGGTGAATGAATATAGGATTAATAGTGTATGATGGTCTATCTATATCTTAAAGTTAAATTTTGAAATTGAAATTTATTTTGTAGCACCTTAATATTACTGTATAACATGTAATATATAAAACTTTTAAAGAAAATTTATATTTCAAATATTATAGAATCTGTATTGAGAACTTATAAAAAAAGTTTATATTTAAAATTTATCATATGATCTTATATGTTTACTTAAAATTTGTTCGATCAAATAGCGTATAGAAATTTTATATAGTAGGTAGTAACTTGGTGCATTAACTTTTTTTTTTTTTTAATTTATTTGATTAATACATAGATGTTTTTATAAGATATTGAAAGTATTTTATATTTTAATAGTACAAGTATGGCATGACTACCGCTCGTTTATTTAGGATGGAATAAAATCCACCACCTTCCGTTGTAAAATATACCATGTAAATCTAAGACTAAAAAGAAGGGCAAAATCGAAAAATGTTGCAATATAAATGGAACATATATATGTATAATTAATGGAAGCGTGAGTACAAACTAGGTAAAAAATAATAATAATTAGACAGCAGCTGCAAAGTGAAAAAACTAAGCTGACAACAAAGCATCTAGCTTTGCAAATATCATTTCACTCATTCACACATGCCTCTCTCTCTCTCTCACTCTCTCATCATCATCCTCTTAATGGTCATCTCTCTCTCTCTCTCTCTCTCTCTCTCTCTTACTTACATCTTTCTCTTTACACTCCCCCCCCCCCCCCACATCTCTTCTGTTTCAACATTCCCTCCTCCCAACCCCTTTTCCTATTTCTCTCGCAGTGAAGGTTTGATGATTAAATCTTCCTTTCTTCTCTTCTTCCTCTTCCTACTTCAATTTGAATAAATTTAAATATAAAAAGAAATATCAGCACTAACTCATAGGCAGTTCCCCCTTTCCGTCTTTCGTCTATACTTTCCAGTTGTCTCCTTCCTCTCTTTCCCTTTTTTTTTTTTTTTTCCCCCCAATTCCCATCTACTGCTTGTTTATTAATACCTTCCCTCCTCATCATCATCATCCTCTTCTTCTCTCTTTCTTCAATACCACAAACTTAACATTTGATGGAGGAGAAGAAGAAGAAGAGCAACTTCTTACGATTAATCATCAAATCTTGCAAGCCCAATTTTCCAAAATTATTCGAGTTCTCACCCGTATACTGTTTTTCGGCTTCTTGTCTTACTTGTCGTGGTGCAATTGCTTCTCACTAAACATAAAATTAGCAGTGGAGAAAGATTGGAGAAATTAACAAAGATAACACAACAACCTTATGCAGCAAGGAGGAGGAGGAGGAGGATCACAGCCACCGCCATACCGGGGTGCACCGCCTGACATAACACCACACTCCATGGCTGCTTCCCAACACCACATCCTGCAGGGCGGTGGTGCCGCAGAACAAGTCGAAGCCGCCTCGCCAATCAGCAGCAGGCCACCTGTCGCCGGGGGGAATTTGGATGAGATGATGCCCCTCTCGGGAGGAGGAGGCGGTGGCTTGTCCGATGTGGATGCGCTAGCAGCCGCGGCTGCAGCTGGGGAGGATGCGGATCGAGGCGGTGGTGCGGGTAGCAGCGGTAACCGATGGCCGAGACAGGAAACTTTAGCACTTATCAGGATTAGGTCAGAAATGGATGGTGCTTTTAGGGATGCCACAGTGAAAGGACCTTTATGGGAAGATGTCTCAAGGTATAAATTCAGCAACACAACACAACACAACACAACATCATTGCGTTTTATAGTATTAATAATTATGATACAAAATCATTGTAATTCTATTCTAATGGTTGTTCTTTCTTTCCCATATTTTGATAATGCATTGCATTTATACAATTGTGCATCATCTTTTATACCATCTCTTCTTGTCAATTGTCATCCTCCCCCACCCATATGATAAGATCTCATCTCATTCTTTTTACACACTCTCTCTGTCTATTTTTGTTCTCTCTCTCTTTCTCTCTCTCTCTCTCTCGACAGATAAAGCACATGGGTTTCTCTCTTTCCAATCACAACTCACGAGTTGGGGCATCTGGGAATCTTTTTCTTTTTTTCTTTTTTTAAATTAACTTGGCTTTCTTCTTCTTTCACTATGTGGGTGTGGGTGTCAATGTTTTTAATTTATTAAGTCATAATAATGAGCCAGATCCATCGCATGACTTCTAACCAATCAATCCTCATTGAATAATCTTATTAAACTCATCAGTAAAAGGTAAACCATCACAATAAAAGCATCCTCCCCGCTATTTATAATTTCTATGCCACCGTTTGAAAATCCCAAAGGAATTATCCCAATTTTTCTTTTTCTTTCGTTCTCTCTCCAATCCATCTCAAGGTTTGCCTCCTCCTTCTTCTTCTTTTTATTTTTTTTTTTTTAAATTATTACTTTTTTAAACTCTCCAGGCTTTTCCTCACTTGAGAAAGTTGAAATTAAAATAAGAATTCCCTTAATGAATGCTCCTCAACGGTACTGTTGTAATATGTGTCAAAGGAGAAAGAGATAATGTCAAGTGGGGCTGATGGCATTTTCACTGTCTCCTATCCTTTTCGGTTTCTTTTTTTTTTTTTTTTTTCTTTTCGTATTTTTGAATTTATATTCATATTCAAATAAAAAGGAAAAATTCTAACAATTTTAGTATCTCATATATATATATATATAAATTTTAATAAAATTTTCCTTCTTATAGGAAGCTGGCTGAGCTAGGATACAAAAGAAGTGCAAAGAAATGCAGAGAGAAATTTGAGAACGTACACAAGTACTACAAAAGAACAAAAGAAACCCGTGCAGGCCGTCAAGATGGAAAGACCTATAAATTCTTTAGTGAACTTGAAGCTCTCCAATCATCCGCCACCGCCTCTGCCTCCGCCTCCACCCACCCGCCTCCTGCTATTCCCATGCCTACTCCAACCCCGCCAGCCACCGTGAATCCGGTCCTTGTGGCTGGTAGCACAGTCAATCCCCCTACTTCGTTTGGAATCAACTTCAGTAACCCAATGCCGATTTCCGCATCTGTGAGATTGCCGCAACCTCACGTGTCTGCATCGATACCAGCACCTCCTGCTTTAGCCACGGGAATCAGCTTCTCTTCCGATACGCAAACTTCCTCTTCCCGTGAAACCGAGGATGACGATGACGAGGAGGAGGAGGAGGAGGAGGACTTGGAAGGTGAACCGTCCTCTAATACGGGTAGCAGCCGCAAGAGAAAACGAGGGGTTTCGCATTCCAAAGAAAAGATCGGTGGAACTACGCGTAGAATGATGGAATTCTTCGAGGGATTAATGAGACAGGTGATGGAGAAGCAAGAGGCGATGCAACAAAAGTTTTTGGAGGTGATTGAGAAGAGAGAGCAAGATCGGATGATTAGAGAAGAAGCGTGGAGAAGGCAAGAGATGGCGAGATTGAACCGTGAGAATGAGATCATGTCTCAGGAAAGAGCCATGGCCGCTTCACGAGATGCTGCTATAATCTCTTTTCTGCAGAAAATTACTGGACAGACTATTCAGTTGCCATCGCCTGGCGCAGTCCAGGCTGCACCTCCGCCTGTGCCAGTAGTTCCGGTGTCACAGTCACAGACGATCGACTTTTCTGCGACTGCAACGGCGCCAGCAGCACCGGTATCAACATCAATATCAACCCCGACACAAACATTTATATTGATTCAGCAACAGCAACAAAAGCAGTCGATGCAGATGGCTAGAGATGTTCAGCACCAACCATCTACTACTTCCACGGAAATAATAGTCGCAGCACCAGAACAACAGGAGGCGCCACGCGAGATCAGTAGCGGTGGTGGTGGAATTGCTGAGGCATCGTCATCGAGATGGCCGAAAGCTGAGGTCCTAGCGCTTATTCAGCTGAGGAGTGGACTCGAATCGAGGTACCAGGAGGCTGGGCCTAAGGGGCCTTTGTGGGAGGAAATCTCGGCGGGCATGCAAAGGATGGGATACAAGAGGAACGCCAAGAGGTGTAAGGAGAAATGGGAGAATATAAACAAGTATTACAAGAAGGTAAAGGAGAGCAATAAAATTCGACCCGACGATGCGAAAACATGCCCCTATTTTCATCAACTTGATGAGCTATATCGGAAAAGGATTCTCGGTGGTGGCGGCAGCGGCGGTGGAGCTCTGCAGATTAGGCAGGAGCAAAGTAGTATGGGTCCTGCCATTGCGGCACAACAGCCCCAGGCTAGAACTGATGATTTTAAAAACAAAAATGGAGGTTCTTCTAGTGTGGGAGATCAAGGGAATGGAGGAGACCAAAAGGTAATATTTCCCTTTAATTTTCTTGAAATTTCGGTAACTTTTATAGTTGGTAATTGATTCACGGATCAATGGTTTTCCGAGTTAAATGATGTGATGTGTCAAGAAAAGCTGATTCTGTTTTTCAAATTAATGAAGCCAGAAGACATCATGAAAGAGATGATGGTGCAGCAGCAACAACATCACCATCATTTACCTAGGAGTAATGATTACAATCAGTCCGAAGAGCCCAGTGGAGATAACATCTACAATGAAGACGATGAAGAGGAAGAGGATTGTGACGACTACGACGAGAACGACGAGGACGATGGTGAAGAATCGGAAGAGGAGAGGAAAATGGCATACAAGATAGAATACCAGAGGCAAAATACAAGACCCCCAAATGGTGGGGGAAATGGGACAACTTCATATCTAACCATGGTCCAGTAATCGATCGAGGGCGTGTCCTCCATTTCTCAACAACAATTGTACCATATGTACCTACATTTGTTTGGCGTTTAGGGTTTAAAGAGAGCCATTTTACTTTGATGACGACCCTTTCTTTTCTTTTGCTCTTCAGTCATTGTCATCTTCTTGCATATAGAGTTGGTAGCTTTTCCTCACAGGTTAAAAATTCTTTCAATTATAGAAGAAGTTCATGTGTATGGTGTCCCCCTTTCTGTGTAATTTATTGATTTGTTGGTCAATAAAAAGAAGAAATCTGGACGGAGATTACATTGAGAAAGCTCAGGAAATAAGCTTGAAATTAAAGCAGCAAGAACCCCATTACTTCTTGTAGGCATGGGAAGATCTCCTGGTGGATGTTGTGTTGTAATGGAAGAAGAAGCCCAAGTTTTGTGTCGATTATTGTTATTTCATAAAATCTTTGTATCTACTTTTATTTGTCATTTATTTGTTAAATGATGGATGGGTGGTCAATTTTTCTTAGTGGCATTTCATGGTTCGATTTTTGGTGGTGTTGTCGTCCTAGCAATTTATGCTGAATTTTCAATTCTTTCACTCGTAATAATTAAAATTTTTGCATTACATATAATCTTTTTATAGAGACTATGGACAAAATATTTTAAAATTGAAATATAATTTTGCTTTTCTATTTGTAAAAGGCTATACCATACATTATCTTGATAGATTTTGACAAATAATAACTTACTACATGTTTGGTTGATTGAATTGCAATTTTATTCTACCTTTATTTTTTATACAATGATTATTCCCACGTTTGGTTATATTTTGTGCTACATTAACTAGAAATTCCAACTATATAAAATAAGTAATAGCAATACCTTATAAAAGAGTAATCAATAGCAATTATCATTGCTATTTTTTCTCCTCTAAAATAACCCTATCACAATTACTCGGAGTGTAGAAGGATAAAGTATAAATACAAAAGGAAACATTTTCTAATGGGGGAAAGGAGTGACTAATTTTATTACATCATGCTAGTTATATACATATCAAATGAATTATAGTGAATTAGTTATAAATCTATTTTATTATAATGTAAATATTAGTTATAGATTTGCTTTATTATAGATCAATGATCAATAAAAATGCATTCCTTACATAATGGAGATTTATAATGCACTTGTGAACCAATGTTATTACATGTTGCATGTGTGGTTGTGTGTGTATATATGTATGTATTTCATATTTGCATATACATAGTGAATTCATTTTATTTCAAAACAACATGAATGTTATGATAAGTTGTATATAAGGATTCCATTCTATTGACCACACAAAAGAGCAGCCATTCAAGCTTGATTTTAATCATATTCAATTATCATAGAGTTGCAATTCCACTCTAGTTTTATTCTTTTCAAGTAACCAAACATGTTGTTAGTGTTGATAGGTTTCCATTCATTAAAAATTGTCGTGAAAAGTGATAATAGAAACTTAGGAAAATCGTTATAGAAATAAGAAATCATTTTTTATTGATATATTTTGTAATAACTAACCAATTTTAATCTTTAGGTGCCATCAACATATAGACTTAAACTACTAATAGTTGCATCTATCTTAATTAATTGCTATTATAGTACTTAATAATTGTAAATATTGCATTTTACATAATGTTAATTAATGAAATTTTTAAAATCAAATAAACTCCCCATATAATTTCATTGAAAAATGCGTTTGAGAAATTATAAGAAAGAAGTTGAATCATAAAATTGTAAGCGCATTCTTAAAATACTGAATTTGAAGTAATATAGATTGGGTATTTTAGATATTATCAAAGCAACTACTTGTAATTTGATGGAAATTCTCATAAAAATTAAAAGAGAAGAAAACAAATGATCATTATCATTATAATCCTCCAACTCCAATATGACCAAATTATAATTATGGAGGGGAAAAAAAAAACACTGGGGGATATTATTTAGAAAATAAATAAATAAAAAAGAAAAGAGAGAAAAATCGAGATTCTTTTTCTTGACATATTTTATTTTATCTGTGGTTATTCCCTACTTAATTGTTTCTCCCACTAAATGAGGTAAATAAAAAAGAAAATAGGGCATTTCTTGTTTACTTCGAAATTTCCTTCCCCTTCTAACCTATATGCAGTTGTTCCTATCCATGCTGAAATAAATGCTCCTACAATTGGGTAGGCAGACGTGTGTTTCCATGTTGTGGTATGCCTAAGTTTTATGAACCCATTCATCCTTATTGATGTGGTACCAAATTTTGAGTGGCTATTAGTCTGTTTACTAACTTAAATAAGCTATACCATATCATATTCATACATGTGCCGTCGCCACATGGACAAATATTTCCATGTACATTCTTTACATCCGCTAACTTTTTATTGCTACCTTTTATTGTGAATGATGTTCCCTTGTCAAATTTGAAATTTAATATTTAAAAATATATTAATCACTACGGTTTTATGTTAAAATCTTATTAATATGTACTCACAACGCATCAATACTTCTCTTGTCATGTTAATAGAACTAATTGGTATATGATTATTCGAATATACAATATAATATATATAAATGAGCAATGGAATTTTTCTTTGTATAATACTATAATGGTCCAAGTAGCAATAGTAGCTTATACAATCGATTAATGGGTAAATTAACAAGGAGATTTTGTAGTTGTATCTCGTGTGATGTCTATCTTGATCATGGAAAAAAAAAAAAAAAGTGATTCGATGTCCTTAAACATGTGATGAACAGGATTAAGAAACCTATTATCTGTATTATTCAGGGGAAGGGGGTTGGTGTAACTCGTAAAATTATCAAATTAATAAGATTCCATCATAAAAGAAACTAACTAGTGAAAATTAACCTCGTGGAACATTGCTTTAGACTATAACATATATAGTTTGGTTTCGATTTTTACATTAGAAATGGTAATGTTCTGGGCCTAATTAAATTTTCTTCAAATTACTCCATCAGTTAATCATGTAGAAAAAACATAATTTAGGTATATTGGTGTTCTTCTCCATAGAATAAAGACTTTGAAACAAACACCTAGGATATATATGTTTCCTAAGTATAATTATTAGAGAAAGGAATTGAATATTATTCTATTCGGACGAGAGATTAGTGTTCATACTGTTAGACCATAATTATCTTAACAGTTTGATAATAACTTAATATTGGCTTTGGTTACAATACAATTTCTTTCTTCTTCTTTTTTTTGTTGTCTCCCTAGTGATTATAATGAGAGATGGAGAATTAAAAGTTGATCCATTTTATCGAGAGATCAGTATTTATACAACTATTAAATATAAAAAATTTTAAGTTTATTAAATTTAATAAAAATTTTGGTGTTTTTAGATCAGCTTAAGTTAAAGAAGTGACTGTTGCCAACTAGCAACATGGGGAAGGGGTTCCCCATATCTACAGTTACATATATACTCTTTGTGACAACCCACTTGAAACCATATGTGCCCTACCATGTGCCCTTCTTTACATTTCTACCACGTACAAAAACCCTATGGCTAGCTTTTCCTCCCGCATTCATTGTCTCTTTCTTTCCTTTTTCCACTCCTTCTCTCTCTCTCTCTCTCTCTCTCTTCCTCTCTGGCGCATAATATTATATATATATATATATATATATATATATATGATAAAAATGGGTAATTATTCAAGTAGGTATGGATGGTATCTCATGATAATGCCTCGTATATAAGCGATGATATAAAAACAACATATAATATCATTATTAGTTGGAGCACATGTTAGCTGTATTGCTTAGTAGTATAATATATATATATTTGGTTTGATGCACGTACCTAAAATTTAACATGGAAACACAGGCTGTTCTGAGCATCTCTATCCAGGCATTTTGGTGACAAATGGAATAAAGAGAGAGATGGGTGTGTTAATCTGTCAAATATATTTATATATTTAAGATAAATGAAAAAAAAGGAAAGAAAAGAAGCAAGTAGAATGACGGGAACCCAACCGTTTTTCCATAGAAACATGCTTACTTTGCTTCATGTGAGGTCCAAACATCTGGTTTCGCCTTTTTTTATGGGACTCATGTCGATGAGCTTTTCATATTCTTGTCGCTCCAGAAACATGAATAAGCCTATATAACATCATAAAAGCAAATCTGCTACAAACATCATTCTGGTACTTTTGAAAAGATGTGTTAATGCGTCCCGAATTGATGTCAAAGTTTTTAAATTATCGCTATTTTTATAAATATATTAGTGATGATCTTAAAAAAATTTTTATCAACGATTTGGAGGGTACGTGTATAAAATTTTAATGCGAAATCATTGGTATAAAAATCTAGGGACCTATTTACATTTGAGCAATAATTTTAGGGGCGCATTTACAATTAGGGCTAAATATTAAAAAAGTAGGACACTATAACGTTTTGGATCTTACATGATAGGAAAGGCTCCAGGATGGGTATTATATATGTACCACAGGTTGGGTTCAAGTTGCAAATTTTTGTACCATACATGGATTGGTTATCCGCTTGAATTCAACCCGCCTTCAAACCTGTGTGGAATTTGTACTAAATATAGCACGAATTCCATGTCATAAAGTATCCTATAATCTTTCAATAATAGTGTAGGATGATGCATAAACTATTAGTGATGCAACCAGGATGGGTTCGAAATTGGTTTTATAAAACCCGAACCTGTCCCGATTACATTAATAGTGTTTCAAAACCCGCGAAAAACCCTATAGGATTTTTAAGGGACAACCTCTAACTCGACCCTATTAAAAAATAGCCAACCCGAATCCGAACTCGACCCAACCCAACCCTGTTTAATGGAATAAATAGATTAATTTTTAGTTCTCTTTCTTTATTTTTTTCCTATTGGATTATCAACACACAAGCTTTTGTAAAAGAAGCTTTTTATAATACCATCACACTTTTTATTACTATTTGGCATGTAGCGACCTCTGATTAATCTAAGGAATTAATTTTTTCAATAATATAATTATATATAAAATTAAATTAATAAAAATTCAAAAAAATTGAAAAAAAATTTTGTTAAAAGAAAAATTTCAATGCAATCCAATTTTAGGATTGTGGTCAATTAACTCATGAGTCATGACTAATGACTCTTCGGACAATGGAATAAGTAGAACAATCTTTTTTTTTTTTTAAATAACAATTTAATTTATGTGAAAGTTGAAACAAATCAATAAAGACTAGATATGGTAGACACATGACATCAAGCATTCTTGTTTTTTTAAGTAATAATAATCAAATTAATATTTTTATTATTTATATTTCTCGGATCGGATTTTCCATCGAGTTTTTTTAAAATCTAATAACCCGACTCTAATTGCTATCTGATTCTAAATTACTTTTCATAACCCAACCCTAAACCCTATAGGGTCAAACCCTATAAGGTTTTTAACAGATCGAATGAGTTGGATACTCTATTATGATTCGCCCCGTTACATCTCTATAAACCATGTATAGAATATCCCTAATTAATACAATGAAATTTCACAGATATAATGTAATACAACCTTGTTATACTATTTAAACCAAGCACCTAATAGACAATACATTGAATCGATAGCTTGTTCACGGTCTGAATTGGCTCTTCTCTAAGTCTATATTAAACTTATGTGATATCTTTAATATGAATTAAAACTTAATTCAATAAATTTGTGTTTTCTTATTGAGATTCATTACTTCATTTGCATTGTTTATAATTTACATTTAAAGTAATAGAGATTTTTAGTTTGAACATCATAATTTTGGTATGAATGATCACTATATTCTAAATGAAAGATGTAAAAGTAAATGGAAAAATAGCAAGTTCATACGATATATGGGTATAAACAAGTCAAATTATTTGCAACTTACTCAAGATTGGCTCAATATTTATTCGGGGTTTGACTTGAAACAATTGAGTTGAGCTTGAAGAGTTTGAGCTTCATAATGTATACTTTTTAGCTTGAACAACTCATAAGCCTGATCAAGTTCAAGTCAATTATGAATATTAGTTGAGTTAAAATTGATTTTGGATATTGATATTATTATAGTTAGAAAAAAAATATTCTTTTTAATAAATCAAGCTTAAACAAGGGTTAAGCTTATGAAGTGTCATTTTGAGTCAAGTTGGAGGTCCAAATTCTAAACACAATCAAGTGCGAGTTACACTTAAGTCTAAAGTAGAACTTAACATTATATCATTTCAATTCGATTCGTTTTTCAATTCGATTCGTTTATGGTTTTAATATAATCCCTTAGAATCTATTAATTTTATAAAATCATGTTTTAAGATAATAAGTGTCAGAACTTTCGAACTCTATACCCTACCTACCCCTACTCACCACTATGTGTAGTTATCCCAAAAGTATTAATATTAAAATGAAAGTTAGAATATAAGAGAGCACTTTCATTATATATATTTTGGTGATGCGGTGGTAAGTATTGAGTTAAAGTTAACATGCAGTCCAGTGGAGGAAAGCGCGCCGTAAGAAGTCTCAAAGGCCAAATGTCAAGTCCCACTGTTTCCCACTTATTTTGCACTTGCAATTGTCTCTGTCCCGACAGCAAGATCTTGGAATTTGGCGGTAGATGAAAAGCTTTATTCCTTTTTTTTTTTTTTTTTTTTTTCATTAGAGCAATTCCCATAGGCATAAATTACTTTAACAACACATAGCTTGTGCATTTTTCTCAGTTCAAGTATAAGACTGTTGTGTTAAACCATTACGAAAAAAAATATAATTATATATTAAACAACTCAGTTGTTAATTTTATTAATTGAAAAAATAATTTTTTTTTCAATATCATAATAAAGCGTCAAACTATATTTAATGAGTATTAATTTTTTGATAAATTAAAGAACACAATTTCTAAAATACTTTATTGGTAACTTGTTTTTCACTTATAGATTAAAAAAAAAAAAAAGGCTAGAAATGTAAAACTCCCTCAAAAATTTTCAATATCTCTTGGAACCACTCCGGCACCGTGGAAAGAAGAAGCTTTCAAACTTCATCAGAATGAATATGCACTACAAGTGGTCGAGCACCCCAGAAAACAAAAATCTAACGATAAGGACAATTTGATGCCTTTTCATTAATGTAATAAATTATGTGCATAAATTAGTGCTCAATTTTGTGTTTCCACGAAAAAAGTTATCTTTTTCGGACTTTCTTTTTTCTCTTTTATCAAATAAAAAGATAAAAATTGATGTGTTCCATAGGACTTTTCTAGAAAAAAAAAAAAGGACCTAAATTAGGACTTTTAGGACCTTTTGCAGAAAAAATAAATAAATAATACATAATCTAAAGTCAAACTTCGAAATAGAAAATATCAACGCACTTTTTTTTTTTTTTTTTTGAAAAACTGCAACGGCCTGATATCATTATCAATCAGCGTGTACGTGGAAATCTTGGAACGATGCGAATAATAGTTAGAAAATCATTTTCCTACAAAACTTAAAATAAAAAAATCGAAAATGTAAAAAGAAATAAAATTCTCTTTCTCTTTTTGCAAAAAAAGAACCAATATGAAAATCTTTATAGGGTTTTAAATAACTTTTAAATATTGAATAGATATGGGTTGATTTTTTAAACTTTCGAAGTATATAATAAAACCATATAGACTTTAATATATTGTTAATATAAAGAGCATTCTTTATTTTAGCTAAAATAATCACATTATTATCAAGGTTTAGGGAATTTTAAACCACATTTTAATAAGTTTAAAAGTGTTTATATTCAAAAATCAAAATTTAATAAAATTATTTGTCAATTTATTAAAGTTTAAAAAGCCTTAAAATATACTTTGAAAGTTTATAGAGTTAATCTACATGTAAGTTAAAGGTTAAGTGGATTATTTGCAATTTCCCAAAAATGTTTTCCATTTATTAATTGCAAACTAATGGCAAGGATAGGAGTATTTTGTTCATTTGCTATAACCTTTCCTTTTTATTTTTTTAATTTTCATTGGTGACGAACTCTAAATTTTCCTAAACCAAGACCTTTTTTTTCAAAAAATAAAAAAATGATAATGTTTCTTTATCTTTAATTTTTCACTATGCAACTTATCTATAATATTAAAGTTAAAGATGTCAAGTACATTTTCCTTCCACTGATTGTAATTTTACAATTATGCCCTTTTATCATAGAGGAATATGCAAATGTTGTGGGCTAATGCTAAGGCATGGCGACTAGAGATACAAGTTGTTAGGCAGTCAGGGATTGATCTTTTTTTTAAAGTAGCTAAAGAGTTTAACCCTAAACTTAACGATGAAGTAGCAATCGAGAGTTGGATTAGACATACTGGGAAGGCATTTGACATTGCTAAAGTGTCATATGATTAAAAAGATAAACTATGCAATTATCATGCTATTGCCAACCCCATAATGGAAATAGGAGTGTGTGATCATGGATTTCATCATTACCTTACCAAGGACTATGGCAAAACACAAGACGCTATGGGTGATTATAGATCGATTGATTAAGTCTATACAATTTATTTCTATAAACAACAAGTGTTCAATAAAGAACCTTACTAAGTGGTATATTCAAGAGGTTGTGAAACTAGATGAAGTGCCAGTACCAATAACTTCCAACAAAGATATTAAATTTGTTAGTAAATTTTAGAAGAGTTTACATAAGGTTATGAGTATAAAACTATGTTTTCGCCTTCTACCCTAAGACAAATTGACAATTAGAATGTACTATTTAGATTTTGGAGGACTTATTAAGGGTATGCACGCTTAATTTTAGTGGTTAGTGGGATCAACAACTACCATTAGTAGAGTTCACTTACAACAATAGTTATCAAACGGCGATGTAGATAGCCCTATATGAAGCATTGTATGGATGAAAGTGCAAGTCACCTATTCATTAACATAAGGTTGGTAGATAGCTAACAGGATCGAACATGGTGCAAGAAGTGATGGACAAAGTCAAGTTGATCAAATGAAAACTGCAAGCTACCTAAAGTCATTAGAAGAGTTATGCTAACAAACGGCGACATCCTTTAAAATTCTAAGTAGGGGATAAAGTACTGCTAAGAGTGTCTCCAACAAAGGATATCGTTTGAGAAGGAAGTTAAGTCTTAGATATGTTGGTCCTTTAGAATCTTAAAGAGAATTGGAAAGGTAGCTTATAGATTAGAATTCTCTGTAAGGCTTGAAAGAGTACATGATGTATTTTACATATCGATGTTAAGGAAACATAAAAAGCTTAACATGAGTTAGGAAGAGGAACCTTATGTGCAAGTGATAGATTTGGAACACCTACAGTTGCAACTCGACATGTCTATGGAAGAGTGATCAATTGAGAAGGTATACACTAAGGTTTAGAAGTTAAGAAGAAGAAGTATACCATATATTAAGGTATAGTACACAAACCGATATGAAAGAAAAGTGACTTGGGATCTAGAAGAGAAATAAAAAAGAAGTACCTAAAGCTATTTTAGGACAAAGGCAAATGACTTTCGAGGATGAAAGTTTTGTTAAGAGGAGGAGAGTTGCAAAGCCTTGATAATAATAAAAGGAATTAAAATAAAACATGATAATATTAAGGGACTTTAAGGTTTGGTATTACTTGATATTGATTGAAGTCTACGAGGTATTTTAGTCTAATAAAAAGTTAGAAACCCTTACCCCCATAACACATTAAAATTAAAAGAAAACCTTACCCATAACTACTCTATTTTCTCCTTGCTTTAACCTTATTATAAGAGAATTCCAAATTCTCTCCCGAAAATCAACCAAAATTCAAATTATTAAGATACCAATACCAGAAATTGTAAGAGCTTAATAGTTAGCAAGGATATAAGGGATCTTGGTAAGTTTCTATCTACCTTGGTGGAAAATTCATTTTTCTCCATCGAAGGGTGAAAAACCCTAAGAGATTCACGTTTTGCAGCGTGTTAGAGGTGGAGATTTGAGTGTCGGGTACTAATTAATCAAGGGATCAGGTAAATTGTCTCAAATTTCCTTGTTTCCTTTTTGTTCTAAAGAGATCGCTTGCATTAGGTTTGGTTTGAAATTGTTGGTTAAAAGAAGTTGTGATTGATTGAATTATAATGTCTGAAGAGTGTTGGAAGATTGTGAAAGAAAGTTGTATTTGGAAAGATATTGGAAATTGTGTTTTGGAGTGAGAATTTTGAGTTAAGGGAATCACGATCTAAGATCATAAGTGTGATCTTCATTGTAATTCTCACGAATTTACGGGGGTAAAGTGTGTAGTGGGATTGTCATAGAAATTTGACAATGTGTAAGTTGTTTTTCAAATCTATCGGCAACATCTATTAGTTATTTTCACAAGAAATGGGTTCGTAAATGTCTCATTAAGAACAGTAAGTTTTGTGATGTTTGTGATTTGTAGATTCTAATTTAAACTCAATTTTTTTTTTTTTTTTAGCATGTAGACATCTAGACCTAATGACAATGAAAAACTAAGAATTAATAACAATGGACCTATGCCTATACATAATCTTGACAACTTTGAAGATGCCAACAATGAAAATTTGATCTCTTCAGGCAAATCATCGAAAACCCTTATTTTTGCTTTAACTATAAAAGGTAATGGTTTGAGGTTTGAGATCATTTGTCTAAGAAAGAGCATAATGGAAAATTAAGGGCATTTTGTTACTATTGCTCAAAAAAATTTGCATTTAAAAGCTCTTAAAGAGCTAGTACTTTGCACGCACACTTGAATAGGTGCTCTCAATATAAACTTAAACATCTAAATGACAAACAAAAGACAATTCCTAGCTTTATTGATACCTAAGGGGCCATTGGAAATGTAGTAACTAGAATTGACCAAGAATTGTGTAGAAGGAGACTTATTAGGATGTTTATTGTAGTTGAGTTGCCTTTTAAGTTTGTCAAACATGAAGAGTTCCATACGTTTATGGAAGCAGTACAATCAAAGTTCAATCTCCCTTCACGTTGAACACTCATACGTAAGTGTCTACAATTATTTAGGGAGTAAAGAGGAAAGTTAAAAAGATATTTTTCATCATATTCTCCAAGAGTTTATTTGCCATTAATACATGGACTTCAAATCAAAATTTAAATTACACATGTTTTACATGTCATTTTATTGATAATAAGTGGTATTTGCAAAAAAGAATCATTAATTTTAGTCAAATTATTGAACATTCTACTGAGATTATTGGAAACATTGTAGAGAAATGCCTTATTGGATAGGGTTTGATTAAGATCCTTACTATAACTATTGATAATGCCAACTTAAATGATCTAGACATTTAATACTTTACATGAGATGTTGTGCTCACATTTTGGGCTTGACAGTGAAAGAGGGATTGAAAGAGATACATGATTCTAGTTTTAGAATTTGGAGTGCAGTTAGATACGTAATAGCATCCCCTAAAAGATTAGCTAATTTTAAAAGTTGTGCAGAGAAAGAAAGAAATGAAAGTAAAAACCTTTTGTGTTTGGATGTTGAGACAAGGTAGAACTCCATATATTTAATGTTGGAGACAACTATTAAATTTCAAAAGGCTTTTGATTTTTTAGGCATTCAAGATGAAAAGTTTGGTTAGGAAATTAGAAAATTGAAGGGTGTGCCTGTAGAAGAAAATTGGGAGCATGCATATAACATTTAACCCTTTTTAATGCATTTTTATGATGCTACATTAAATATATCTAGCTCCCATTATGTAATATGTAACAATTTTGTTGAGGAAATATTTGGGGTTGGTTATGAGATTAAGAAAAAAAATGCCAAAGTAGTAACATATCCTTAAATGTGATGACTAATAAAATGAAGGAAAAAAACATGATAAATATTGCGGTAATGTTAATAACATCAATACATAGTAGTTTGTTGCTGCTATAAGATCCTCATTAAAAATTATCATATGTTGAGTGGATAGTTAACAAGGTTTATGATGATTGTAAAGCAAATGAATTGAAGGGAATGATTCATTATGCACTATATGGCATGTTCGCTTACTATGAGTCCATTGGTAGATCGAAAAAGAAGAAGTCTAATCCATCCCCTAAAAGCTGTATGATGAGTGCTTTAGGCAAAGAAAATGATGGTAAAGCTAAGTCATATGAAGCTATTTTTATGTGAGAAACTGGATGGGAAGCCTTAGTAGAAAAAAAAAAAAAAAACAAATTAAAGAGATACCTAAGGGAAGAGTATGAAATTTTTATGGAAACATTTAATATATAAGAGGACTATTACTTAATGCTTTTTGGAGTTCTTCAACTCTAACCATTGTAAATGCTCTCATTTGTAGGCAAGATTAGCTTAAAGCAACTGAAATTTTAAATAACTGTGAAGGTGATTTTGAAGAACTTCAAGAGAAAAAGTAATGTTTATAATCTTTTTCAATGTTTTATTTTTATTAGCTTTTTTAATATATTTTTGCTCTAATGATTTATTTTTATGTCTTTGTACAAGAGGACTATCACACTTCGAAAAAGAAAAATCGTAACAGTTCCACCATGTAAACTAATCTAAAATAAAAACTAGCCTAACAATTACTACTGTAGATATAGTCTACACAAGATATACGCGACTTAGCCAACTTGAAGAATCCAATCTGCCACTTATCAATACTTAAATATGCAATATAGTTTTTCAAAATACCTATTGTTCAATAATACTACAGTATTTACATAAGCATTTTCACATATAAAGTTATAATTTACACTAAAACTTTACAAGAGCTACAAGTTTTGAAGTTTATTTACAAACAAATAGGAAACTAGTAGACATCTCAAGGATTCCCAGTTAGTTTCCTCAAAACCAAAAGAAAAGTCAAAAACCTAAATTTAGTAGATTCTCCTTTCCTTACTTTCCTAGCCAATTGTACACTAATTTAAGGTTTGTGATATCTGTATATCTTGAATTTTCACTCATCACTTGTAAAAGAGTTTATAAGGATGTGAGCTCAGTTAACTTAGTAAACGGGATGGAGACAAAAGAGTACCATGCATTTACAAACAAGGTTATTAATTATAATGAAGTGAAATGTAATACAATCAATCGCTTCAAACATCATACAATGTTATTCGGTCCATTATGAGATCAAAGAAAGTACATCAGATTTAACCTAGATTGAGGAGTTTTTTGCAACCCAAATCAAACCAAACCTAAGCTTGTGCAATAGAGAATATCCTTCTCCTATAAACACCTTCGAACTATGGCCTCTACCTTTGTCATGTTCTCTTCGCCTATTACTTAGTTTGATTAAGAATATAGAGATGACCATTTTAGTTATCTTCATCGAAGAGAGTCAGTATTTGGACTAGCATACCTAATCATTCCCATAATGGTTGTTATGTATATCCAATTATATTAGTGGCCAAATTACTATTAGTTCTACTAAGGGTAGCCAAACAAGTTTACACAAAATACTATTATGAAATCATGCAGAACAGCACATTAAAAAGTTCAACTTCTATTACAAACAGAATATCAATCATACATATAGCATGCGCATAGACGACTAATTTACAATTACAATCATAGTACCCTTAAGCTACCAGATACTTTGGTATAGTATCTCAATCAGTGGTAAAGCTACGATCCCAATTTACCTGTATTGACATTAGCTGTCGTATGCCTGTACTATCGACGTTCTGCTTACTAGGAGACTTTATATGTATATTAAACTCATATTTAGTTTTCATAAGAGTTATGAGAACGTTAATATTTTATCTACCCTTTATATCATCGTGAAGTTCTATACATATATATATATATATATATTAAAAGTTTATTATTATTCTTATATAAGGGAAAATAGTTTTATTTAGATATATATTTATTATAGTTTTATTATATAAGTTATATTAAATTAGTAAGCATTAATAACATACATAATTATATTATTACTTATAATATATTGTTTTGATTGTATTGAAGTGTATTTTTTTCAATTAGTCAAGTTATGTTTCAATTATGATAGGGTTATTGTAGTATGTAAATTTTCATAATATTATAAAAATATCGACTATATTACCTAGAATTATCCAATTTTAATAAAAGTGGTGTCTCGAGTTCGTATAAACTTAATGATACATACTATAAATTCTATCTAAAGAGATAACTTCTAAAGGGTATTTTTAAGTTCGAATATACCCATATATCCCTATCACAATCACTATTATATTATGTTCATATTATGTAAATAAGCTATACTTTATATAATTTCTTGAAATAACTTAACAATATATATAATGTCTAACCCTAACATACGTATATCGAAGTTCGGTTATATAACATCATAAAATATGATAAAAAATCATCCTAATCAAATTTGATCAGTAGGGATATGTAGAGGATTTATTCAAATATTCATCATAATTTAGCCTAATATTGCTAAAAATGTACAGTAGTTGATAAATTAAGCTATTTTTATACTAAAATTCATAATAAATAGCTTGAGTCATCAAATAATTTCGTGAAAATTTCTATAAACTCATAAAAATATAGAGAATTTAGTCATCAAGTGGTTTCATGCTATTGGGTTTATCGCTTATATACACATAATTACGTTTTTACCTTAATTTACATTTAATTAAATAAATATTATCATTTTTATATTAAATTATTTCTAACATGTCTTGACATTATTGCAAATTTCCAAAAGTTAGTGGATATCAATTTCATCAATTATTTTCATATAATCAACTTTATTTCAGAAATTGCTCTATTTTAGCCATTTTTAAGGTAAAAATTACAATAAATACTAAACATACTTGAATTCAAAATCAGGTTACATAGCAATTAATGAGATATAACATGTATTCTATAAAAAAATTTCAACTCAAAATAACATCATTTAATATATTTATTTTGGATTTGAAATTTCAGATAACTAACAACTTTATTAAGCAAGTATATAAAATATTCATAATTTTATAAAAAAAATTACTACATGAAAATGTATCTAAAATAACTTGGGAATAATTTTTTCCAAAATTTTCCTAATTGATGTAATATTTTTAGAAATTAAAGAAAAAACAAGGTAGAAATCCGAGCTGTGCGTTCATCAAAGCTTCGACCATTATTAGTTGGTGGGGCGTTGTTGGATGGCCAACACATGGGGTGAACTGGTGGTGGCTAACGGGATTCAACAGCAGGTCATTAGTTGGTTTATGAACCATGCTATCTTAGTATGCTACTATGTTTTTTATTTAATTTTTCCTACTTTGTAATAATTTTTCTTGATTTTTCTTTGGGTGTACTAGGTTACTAAATGTTTGATATGAAGTGGGAAGTCTTATTTATACTAAATTGGGCAGCTAACTTTTTCTCTCTTTTTTTTTTTCTTTCAATTCTTTCTCAAATATCTAAGCATGAGGTGTAGTTTCCCCTTTGATTTCACCTTTTGATTCAGCATTGAGAAGACTTGGATTGCCATGCCAGTTTTCTAGCAATTTTTAGTCAATTTGGATAGGTTTAAATATTTTTTTAAAGTTAATTACTAATATTTCATGTATATTATATCAATATTTAGTTATTTTATTAATATACGTATATATATCTTATAAATTTGATATATGTAATGTATAATTATACACATATATTTATGTTTCTTTCATGATTTTTATTTTTAAGATATATTTTCTAATTAATTTTGCAAATTCATTACTTATTTAATATCATTTTAAGTTTTTAGGTTAATTTACGAGTATAATTATTATATATACCGAGTATATCCATAAAAATACATGTACAGTCATATAGTATATTATGCTATATTATTTTCTTTTATAACTTAAATAATTTATCTCTAAGTTCTCATTACATTTTGAGCTCAGTTTTAAGAATTTTGACAAATTTTACGTTATATCATATAACTATACTTTTAAGGTTGAGATTGGGATTTTAGGTCATTACTTTTACAATCTAACTTTACTGAATTACTTCAATTAACTTTCTAACCTAGTCATAAAATTTAGACTTAATCATATAAGTTTTTTCCAAATACCCTAAATTCGGATACAGTTGCTCTAAATATGATTTTAGGGACTCACAAGGGCTTTACTACCACTAGTGCTACTACTTTTGTAGATCCAACGCTTACTCCTCTTAGTCTTGATGGTTGAATATTTAGAAGACCATTATTATTTTGTTAACTTTTTGAAGTCTATGGATGATGTTTATTTTGTTATGATTCCTATTAGTTGTTATTTTGCTAAACTTTTAAACTTTCTAAATCTTGTTTATTTTGTTGGTGGATGAGTAGATGCAAATGATTTGATGGAGTATAGTATGAACTAATTACTAGAGTTTTATGAACTATGAATTGAATGTGATGACTAATGGAGTATGGCAAGATTGTTAACCCTTTCTTTTTTTTCTTTTTTTTTTTACTTAACAATGAACACATCTTGTTTAAGATGAAAGTATGCATACAATGGGCAAAGTTTGGGATGAATGTATGCATGCGGTTAGTGAAGTTCAAAATGGGTATATACATACGGGAATTAACATATATTTTTTTATGTTATTTTATTCCATTGATTTAATATGAAGGTATTACATCTCATTTGAGAAGAATGTATGCATGTGGTTGGGGAAGTTTTCCTAATATGTAGTGATGAATATGATGGATTATATGTTGGTGCAAACTGAAAATTGAAGTATCGAAGTTGGATACGAAGGTAAAAATTCATAGTAAAATAGGCAATTTGGTATTAAATCATTTAGGTCATAATTTATTAATTTTGTTTAATCAATGATTCGAATCGAACCAAATCATTATTTAAGGGTTTGAAATTTTTTCTAATCCAAATCATATGGTTTGGTTTAGAAGGAATAAAAAAAAAAAAAAAACCAAATCGTAAACAATAGTTTGGTTTAGTTTGGTTTTTAAAAACCAAACCAACTTGAACGATACCCACCCTTAGAGATGTTTATGGATTTGATTCAAAAAGGAAATGACATTAAAAAATAAACAAATTGGATAGAACAAGTAAAAATCAATAAGATGGAAATACAATTAACGTTACAATCAAATAAGTTGCTCATGCCAGAACAATTGGTCACATTTTGGTCCCAATACTATAACAAGTTATGCCATATAAGTTATATCACTTATTATTTACTTATATATTATTTACATATATGTTGATTTTGTTCATTTTTTTATTAAAAAATGTCCTTTTTAGAAGGTACTAATATTAAATTTTGATATATTATACATTAATTTATAGATAGAGCTCCATGAAGGTCAGATATGTTTTTGTGGATCTCAAATTTTCTGTTTTATATTTGTTTGAAGTATATATTGCTTATTGTCAATAAATGGTGACATGAAATTTTCTAATCAATACTTCATCATATTATGTATTGCTTGGAGTTGTTCATATCAAATTTTCCTTAAAGTATGAGAGGAAATATCATATGTTTTTACTAAAATATATTTGTAGGCCATTATCAAGCCCTAATATATTGATCACATTCAAAAAGCTGTTCAAGGAAATGTAGGTTAATTGCTAGAATAAAAGTATGAGAGAGTTATGAAAGAGGTTTTTGATAGGAATGTTAGTGATCTATCCGGTCGAGAGCTTCATAAGTTTTCCATTGAATATGTTACTGTACAAAATGCTGATATTATATGTTCGATGAACCTTCTAGTTATCTCAATATGAAATGAAGGCTTAAAGTTACACAAGTAATACACTCTTTGTTGAGGCTCGATAGGTACTCTTATCTATGGTCTAATATGATGAAGTCTTTTCTTATTGAACAATTAACAGATCAAAAAGGCAAGAATCTCTCTAGTGGAGAATTACAAAGAGTTGCATTATGTCTTTGTCTTGGAAAGGTAATGTTACCAAATTGGTTAGCATTCAATGGTTTAAAATATGTTTATTAAGTAAATATAACGTAATTCTGTAGCTATAGTGGTTTGTTTTGAAAAAGGAGGAAGTTCATAAAATTTTTATGATCGATTTCATATCTATAACTTGATTATCATTAAGGGTTAGTTTGATGAGTCTTGATAGTATCTATTAAATTCTAATGTCCAAGGCTCAACTCTATTCAAGTTTTCCAATTTTTCTCTTTTCCAAACAAAAGGTAAATGTATTTTGAAGAAATTGCTACATGAACCCTAAGTTATTTCATAAAAGTTCTGATATAAGCCAATACAAGTATAAGAACAACCATTTGTTAATTGTACATCTCTCTCAAACATGTAGAAATAGCTATAAGAATATTTTATCATGTTCCTATTGTAGTGTATGAGTTTAAAATATGTTCATTAAGTAAATATAACGTAATTTGGTGGTTATAGCGGTTTGTCCTTGAAATAGGAGGAAGTCTACAAAATTTTTATAATCGATTTAGTATCTTTGACTTGATTGTTGTTAAGGGTTAGTTTGATGAGTTTTGATAACATCTACTAAATTGTATCCAATTTTCTCTTTTTCAAACAAAAAGGGAATGTATTTTGAAGAAAATTGCTACTTAAACCTTGAACTATTTCATAGTAGTTCTGTTACAAGCCAACACAAATGTAAGAATAGTCATTTGTATACCTCTCAAACATGTAGAAATAGTCAAGAATATTTTATCATGTTCTTATAACTCCAAAAACTACATATAAAATCAAGGGGGAGGAAATTCATATTGAATTCGCTTCAATTTTTTCGCTTAGATATGTTGAGAATTAACCTGTTTATAAGGTTGATTTTATAGATGGTAATATTGCAAACTCTCCTTAGTCATCACATACTGGAATGCATCTCTTCTTATCTGTAAATAGTCTTCTTAATTTTTTTTTTCTACTTATACTGCTAATTATTGTAATAAGCTCAATAAAATACAATGTAGGAAATTTAGTTGCTTAATCTTTGTTTACTTTGGTTGTCTGCTTTGTGCTTGCAACTTCTTAAAGTCTCGTAAATTGCTACTCGTTCTTTTAAGATAGCATAGTAGTTAATTGCCTTGCTAGACGTTTTTCAAGTGGGTAATTGTTTTCAACGACTTAGTATTTATAAGGTCTTTTGTTTTTTTGAAGATTGAGTTATTTAGACTTTTGGTATTTAATATTTATAAGTTGGGCTTTTAATGTATAGTTTAAACTTTTTATGATGAAAAATTGTAGACTTTAGAAAATAAGTGAAATTGGAATATTTCCTTAAATTAGAAAATTTTTTTTCTCACAAGTGGTGAACATGTAGGAAATTAAAGTCAATATATTAGGAGATGAAATTTCTAATTGTAACATTTTGCAATTGTTATGTAAAAAATATTTCATGTGTTAGATATTTGTAGAATTATATTGTGTCTGCTAGTTATATTAAATGGGAAAGGTTTAATGTAAGTTAAAATTAATGAAGAAAAGGAAAAAATTTGGTCAATGGTTATTACTTTATTTATATGAAGGTTTAGAGGATTTTATTTTTATTTTTTTAGAGTTTTTCAAGATGCTTTTTGTCTATTTGCTTATTGATATTGATAAAAATAAGGCTTTAGAGTAAGTTGGAAGACGTATATAGGATGACGCACATGTAATGCAAGTGCAAATAACAATATTACTTGCACGAAAATTATATTACAAAACAATTATCTAGTTAATTACATGCAAGAATAACAATAAAAACTTTTGAAAAAGTTTATCACCGAAGTTATTGAAATAAAATTATAATTTAAGAATATGAAATCCATCTTTTTGTGGTACATAGATCTAAAAAAGAATAAATACCAAAACCCACTAAAGGTGAAATAAAATTCAAAGAATAAAACAAAATCCTAAAGGAAATACAAATAGATTATGAAAAAAAAAAAAAAAAAATCTCATTATTTAGTTGCTCTCTAGAGGCCTCCATTGTTTTACCATGAACATAATGAATCAAATATCGAATCAATCACGAATCCAAGCAACAACCAAATTGTTGTAATTATTGTTTGTAGAGGTAACTCTTCTACTAATTGTAAGATGATTTACATTACTCTAATGGAAGTACAAACATTGTTATATTAACTTAATGAGATATTATACTCCTAAAGAAAGAAACTACCATTATTACTACTATGTGTTTGAATTTATTTGTACTTGTCCACTATATGTACATATACATGTTATCTCGTTAGAGAAAAGAGAGGAATATCAACATCAACTTTATCATGTCACCATATCCTTGAAGCTTAATGAAACACCAAAGTTACCTAGTTGCATTCTCATTACTAGACTAGCTCAAAGACAAGCCTAAGAGCCTAACTTAATTTGAAATTACTCACCATTAATAAAAAATGACAAGCTAGGACGTAATGAAATAGTATACTCCTATAGAAACCTCTTTCGTAGGGATGATTGTAAATAAAAAAGTACATTTGGTTTATTGCTCACATCGATTGTGCAAGATAAGATATATCATTTTATTCTTTGCATTTGTTTTTTATTATCTAATTTTGTTAAAGTGCTGCATTTGATATCAAATAAAACAGAATAAGATTGAAAAATAAAATACATGGTTTATTTTGCGAGAATCATCGAAACCAACGAAAGTCTTCCACGTGGATGAAAGAGCAAGATAAATAAATAAACTCACTTTAAATCTTGATTTACGTAAGTTTTATTATAACCATCCTCAAATGTTATGTAAGATTCACTCCTTATCATGTTATGCTTCCTCTTTTGGTGTAGTCGCCAATTCGGACGCTTGTAGCGTTCTTGTCATGTTTTATTGATCTCAAATGACAATATCAAACCAACACAAATGGAAATTCCAACTCAAACACATACTTTAACAAAGGAATATATAAGATGACAACAAAATGCGCCCTTATGCGTTGATTGTGCTACTCCTTCACTGATAATGGAGCCTTGCGATAACATAGGAACTATGTTGTGAACTGGATGTGTCTCGTCTTACTTCGTGGGAGATAAGGCACGTGTAACGATTTACTTATTAAAACCGATTTACGACGCATATATGTTACTATCTAAGTGTAAAAGAAAATAAGCCTAGAACGCCAGTTTAGTAAAACTAGAAATGAGAAGTTAAAAAGACACCAAATAAATACATGGCTAGGGTTCAAATATTGTAGATACTTTTATTTCTAGCTCAGCTCACATATTATGTTGCAAAAAATTATGGAATAATTGGTGTGGCTTAAACTGAAGTATGAAATTTTCGAGAGTTTATATAATTTGGTTACCTATTTTGACAAAACCAATTTAACCTTCTATTCCATAATTAATTTATATATATATATATATATATTAAATTTGGATTACTGAATTTACAATTAATTCAATAATTCATATTTTAAAAAGTATAAATTAAGGATAGTTTAAAGGATTAAACTAATCCAATAAAAAATAAAAATAAAACCGTAGAAAAATACCGAAAAAAAAAAAGACTAATCATCCAAATCAAATAGGCAAAGTGAAGGGTCCCAGCATGAAATGAAGCAGTGGGCTGGGACGAAAAGGAATAAAAGAAAGAAAAAAAAAAAAGAAGGGACTTCAGTTTTGGATTAACAGTCAAATGACAAGGAGGCCCAATCTTATCACACTGAGACGTTTGCTTTCAGGCTTTAGCATTGGGCAGGCTATATTTATGGTACGTTGTTCTAAGATGAAATAAAATGTATAATCCTTTGTTGAAGATCTATTATTGGGGAATGAGTATGAATAGCGATTTTATATAATTGTTATTATTAGAAATAAGGAATTGTAATTCCTTTTTAAAACTATAGTCATAGTTTAATAGATGGTTTTTAATGTTCACATATATTATGAAGCCTTCAACTAATCATATGAAAGAGTTATTACTTCTTTATTCTATTATTTAAAAATTGTATTTTTATTTTTACTTTATTTATTTTGCAAACCGATCAATTTCTTTGGCTCGTATTTCTGTTGTTTCTTTCATTTTTGATTCTTAAAGTCAAGGTCACATTAAGAGTGAGTGGGTACAGAATAAATAGAATATGAAACTCTATTCAAACCATACCCTATAAAGTATAGATTTCTAAATTTTGAAATTGAAACCTACCTTATAAGATATGTAAATATTTTTCTATCTTGTCATAATTTTAAGTTTATATGTTATTAAAAAAATAATCTATTATGATATTATAAGTTTTTTCATATATAAAATCTATGAACTTATAGTAACCTATAACAAAACCTATTATATCAAAAAACTAACATTATATAAAAATTATTATTTACAAAAGTTAAATTATCACATAAAAAGCTTTAGATTTAGGGTTTATGTGAAACTTGGTTGTTTCTTTTTAACATAAACGTAATAGATGATTTTTATGCTTTTGTTGATTGAAAAAATATAATGTTATTTTTCATTCATTAATATATATATATATATATATATTATATTTTTTAATAAGTCTGATGGATAGGTACATGATACCTTGAAACTTGCATTTTATATATATTAGGATACAAGTTCCATAGTAAATACATGGTATAAGATATCATACTTATACCCCATAAGTTTTAAAATGTTTATTATATAAAATCTATCTTATAACCTTTAATATTCACTTGAAACTTATCTAATCAAGTAGGATAAATGTAGGTACATTGTTGAAGAGGGTTATCTATTTGCCCTTAGATAACATATTTCTATTTACAAATTTATTAAGTATATAATTCATTAGAAGGTGTATTTTCATTTTTTTTGGTATACTATTTTATCGAGTAAGTGATATAAAATGGTGCCAAAACTATTAAAAAGATGGGAAAAAATAAAAAACGATTCAAAAGACTGTTTTCTTATCGTCAAACGAGAATTATCGTTGGACTTTGCGCTTTAAAGATATTGGCATGATCAACGCAACGTATTTGTGTTTAGCTCTATCTCGAGTTCCACAGGAAGAAATTTTGGTAAATGAAGATCAAGGTTCCACTCATGGCATTTTTTTTAAGATTTTGGTACATTAGGTGCTTCTTTAGCCCTAAAATCTTATTTCGTATATTAGTGATATATAGGTTTTACGTTACAATAATACTTCATGGAAATAGCTTCGTATGATCTAATAGTCCTTTTTCATCGAAAGTTTATCAATTGCGCAACTGTGCGTAGTTCTTGACTTTTTTGCTCATTCTAATATTTGAAAATTTTCAAAAACCACTTTAAAATATTAGGAACAGAAAAATGAAAGCTAGTTAGTAGTAGTAGTAGTTAGATTTATACAAGGACTGATTTCAAACTGTAAATTCGCTCCATCTAAGGGTAGGTGGGCTTGCTTGAACTGGCTTACAAGCCATCGAGCCCTATGGGCCTAGATAGTTGGGTCTGGTGAACTTGCCAACCCAATAAGCCTATGAACTAGCAGTTTAGCTCGTCTAAATTTTGCTTTATTGTAAAAAAAAAAAAAAAAAAAGAGAAAGAAAAAAACCAAACACTATTATTTGCAATTGAGTTTGTTATTTTTCCTTGTGAATTATGACATCTCACTTTCATAGTTATGTTATAATTTATTTCTTTTTATATTGACAATATATTATAAGATTCGAATAAAAAATATTATTCCTTTACAATTTCTCTCATTTTACTTAACAATACTCTACATGTTAATATTAAAGTAATAGTATACTCACGTGATCTAAATCAATTATTCAAAATGGAATAAAATTTGAGTAGAAAATAACAGTAAATTATTTACGCATCAGTACACATAAATTGTAATATACACATAAAATTTTACAATAACATGGGAAAAAAATAAAAATACAAGATATGGCGAAAAATTATTTTTATTAAATTAAAAAAATGTGAAAAAAAAAAAGAATATTGAGAAAATGGTTCAAAGGTCATCGAACCAAAATTGCTGATTCACTTGAATCGGCCTAAGCCAATGACCTTAAGGATCGAGCTCAATTCACCTTACTACCAACCTGGTGCAAAGGTTTAGTAGTAGCTAGTTTTATATTTCAACTATTTTACCTATGCATTTATCTTATTGGTTTTAGTGTAATATGTTGTTTACGTGGTAATTTAGTCTAATTTACGAGTTATAATTTTGTGTTTTAATTGTTACTATTTTAGGAAACAATCTTAATCTATGCATATGTAAGTTCAATTACAATTTTTAGTCCAATTTAAATCCATGGACTTATTTTTTAGGCTAATGTTAGGGCTTAAGGAAGGGAATTGGGCCCAATTACAACAATGTCTTAGGAAAATTTAACATTTGTTAGGTTTGAACAAAGATTATTGAACCGATTTATCCGACTTTAACTTTACAAAATAAATTTTTGTGCTTGCTTTATAAGCCTTAGGCTTATTTTGTAAGAGCCATTTTTAAAGAAAGTTATATAAATAAGATTCAAATAAATAAAAAAGCAAGTAAATGTAAAATTATATATATATATATATATATATACTTTTCCCTTAATAGTTTTATCTTTTTGATCGGTGTAATCCATTCGGAGATACATATTACGAACAAAACAATTGTGCGACTTGTCTTGGCTGGGGTTTGTAAGTTGGAGCGACTTTTCATAGCAAGTAACGAGGAAGTAGTGGAGATTTAGACAGTGCATGTTGGAAAATGGATTTTAACCTTAAAATCGAGAGTGAATCAGAGAGATTGGGTTAGGATTTACGGCCTCTTCATTGTAATTCTAATTTTGCAAATTGAAGATACGGAATTAGTTTTGGGGCTCATTTTACTGATCGGGTTGTGGGTTATGGGTTTATAGGATCTAAAAAGCGATTTCAATAATTGAATTAACTGTATTTAGGTAATTTGGATTGATATACGAGTTTGAGTTGGAGTTGGAATGTTAAAGGTGAGGTCACAATTAAAGAATAAGGTAACATTTAGTTATAAGGATTAGATTGGACCAGATAAAAAGAATTAGATAGGATAAGTATAAGGAGAATTGGACAATACAAACTTATTGTATCATGTTTAATTTGCATAATTCTGAACATAAAATTTATATTAAAAAATAAATAATTTTTTTGTAATATTTAACAAAAATAATCTTTATTAATTTAATATTATAATATGAATGAGTATTTTTGGAAATATAAAATAATTTTTGTTTTTATCTAGTAAATTTTATTTTTTTTACTGTGGTTCGGATGAGATAAAATTTAAACATTTTGTTCAGTTTATCAACCTAATTTTTATTCAGTCACTAAGTAAATTTACAAATCAAATATAAAATAAATTTTTTATCCATTTCAATATCATGAAAATTACGTAATCAAACGCTATCTAAATCGTCAACAACTTGGCACAAAAGATAGGCTCTAGAAGCTTGAGATGGGTGGAATATTTCAGTTTTGACTTTAGAGGTGATTTTGTAATTTCAAAATTTTACTAGGGATAATTCTATAATTTATCTTTTCTTATGAATCAAGTGTTTTTTTTTTTTTCCCTTAGAGTATAATGGCCTTGGTTATATATCATTTTGAACACGATATTTAAGCAAAGTGCATTAGCTATTTATTAAAGAAAAATGAATAGGTAAATAAAACTATTTACTAATAGGATTCATTTTGTCCACTCTGGTGAGGGAAATTCAGATACAGAAAAAAAAAAAAGCACAAATTATTATAATTAGGGCCAACCACTATGAAAAGAAAAGAGAAAATGTGTAAATTATTTTCTTTTTAAATATTTATCAAGAATTGGAAACCGTTTACTTAGTTGGGAATGGTTTAGGCCCACCTTACAGATCAAAGCGTTGCTTTTCAGACTTTATAAAACACACAAACACATATTAAAATCATTTAAGTTGGACCATAGAGTAATCCATTTGTCCATAGATCAATTGCTTGAAAACTCATAGATGATCATAGTCATTTTTCCGGATTACGACAATGTATTGGCAAGAAAATGTTGGGAAGTTAAGATGATTATTCATTCTCAATAAAATATGTGTTTTTTTTTTTTCAAACAACATAATTTTCATTTATTGAGCTGCATTAACACATATAATGCTTAAACAAATGGGATCTTAAATATCCAATTTAAAAGCGAATACATCTTTTATACAAGGATGAATGGTGTTAACTCAAAAAATAAAAAATTTATGCACAATCATGGAATAAAACCTTGGATTAGTTTAGTTGGGAAAGATTGCATAGTGGGATGTAAAATAAAATTTTAAAAAATGAAAAAATAATTCTAGATTAGAAAATAAAACCATACGCAATTTTTATGTGTTAATGGAGAAACTGTGATTACAAGACCTATGCAACTTTTATGTGTTGGTGGGGAAACTGCGACTGCAAATATCCAAAGAGAAATCAAGATAACCTCTTATTTTAAAAGTAACACAATTAAGATAATTTTTGCATTTGCTTCAGTTGGGGGATGAATGGTTAATCATTATCCCAAGATTTTATTATAGTAAAAAATCTTAAGGTATATTTGATTAACTTTACAAGTATAGAAGATTTTTTTATGATAATACTAGTAATATAGTATTACCGTAATATCGATTAAGGTAATTTATTATAAAAGGTTAATAAGTTATCTTTTTTTTATTTAATTAATTATTTATTTATAGAAACTATTAACCCATTATTTAAATAACATATTAATTTATTTTAATAAAATGAATAGTATAAATTAAATTATATTAATAATCAATGTTACCGTACTACGGTGAAAATTCCATTGAAACAATTGTAGAGTTGGGGAGGGAGAAATTAGGTGTAAGATGGGCACTGATTACCAGACCGAGGAATACCGGTCGAAAATGTACACCGAATGATGTGGACTATAGAAACAAACAATTAAACACCGACACTTTAAACATGGAGATTAAAACATAAAATAAAAAAATAAAAAAAAATAACAATCACCCCAGATTTTCACTTTGGCAATGAAGCTTTGGTCCAAGAAAGATCACGGGGTACGAGTGTGGTAAAATACTTTATAATTGGATTTACGCAATTTAATACAGATTAGCTCTTTGGAGAAACCAGCAGTTGAAAGTAAAAAAATACCAGCTTAATTTTGTCGGTCGGTACATCGCATGAACGTCGTTATTAATTAGACATGAAATTGAAAACATGTTATTTACATAAACATATGGATGAAGATGAAGGTTTCTTTGTCCGTATTCCTAGGTTCCATAACCTTCGATTTGATGTACAGAAATATCCAATGAAATTTCATAGCCTTCTTTTTGTAAGCGATGATATTACTTGAAATATCCAAACTTCTGCTTCAACCGAAGACAACAAATATGAATAAGTAAACTTCCAGCCTGTTTTTGGTTGGTGAGTTATTTTATCACGGGCAATTTATAAATTGAAAATGTTGGTGGTGTGGTTTTTCTTTTTTCCTTTTTTTCCTCCGATGTAAAAAACGTATTAACCTGAAGAAAGCAAAATTAGACGAGTCCAGGAATAAAAGTTTTAGACGAGAAAGAACTAAAAATATAATCAACATTTGCTGAAAAAACAATCTTGTTTTTTTTTGCTAAAGCTGCTCTTGCTCGCTCATGAGCCTCTTTATTCCTCCTCCTCGGTATCCACTTCAGAATCCAGTTGGTCTTCGTCTGGACAAATTGCCTGCATAAGATGATAATGTTAGGGAGATAAGTATTGTTTATAACATCCATTTTTAGAATATAATTGACTGCCTCTAAATAGTCCAGACTACACTACAATTTTTTCCCTAATTCTCTCTATCAGTTCATGAACCAAAAGCTAATGTCCCTTCCATTACTTAGCCTGTAGACCATATATTTCTCCATTTACCTTTGTGCATCCTTGCAATCTGATAATATTAGAGAGATTGTTTTGGGCTAAATTATTTCCTTGCTCCCTCTTACTATTCATCTATTTGTTTCTTAACAAGTCAGCCCACGTTAACTTGCTGGCTTTTATTTTCCAACATACGTTGATCAGGTTTGCTTTATTCCTTTTCCTCAAATTCCATATTCCTAAGCCTCCCAAATCTCTAGGTTTTGCAACTTTATTCTAAGCCACTCCATAGAATTTATTTTTCTCATCTAGAGATCCCCCAGAGAAACTTTCTAATAGTTTTCTCCACTTCTTTAAAAGAAACCGATAGGTAGCTTTTAGACTTGCATACAGTAGCTTAAAATCCCTTCCAAGATGGATAATGAGGACTTGTCTTCTTGCCTTACTCAATTAATTTGCTTTTCCATCTAGTAAGCTTTCCTCTGATTTTCTCCAGAATAAAATCCACATCCTTTCTTCTAATTTTTCCATTCTTTGTAATAGGGTAACCCAAATACACTCCTAGCTCATTTGCTTTAGATAAACTGCATGCCATTTTTCTCCCTCCTTAACCTTTCTTCCACATTGCTTGAGAAGATGATCTTTGATTTTTCCTTATTAATTCTCTATCCTGATATTTCCCCAAAAGATTCCATGAGAAGCAATATATTGGAAACATTATCTTTCGAGGCCTCACCAAACAGTAAGATATCATCTGCAAAGAGCAAGTAGGAGAAAGCTATAATTCAACCCACTTAGTTTGATACGTCTCCATCATTTTTCCTCTACCTAAGCTTGAATCCATCTGCTTAGAAGTTCAATAGCGATAATGAAAATGTAAGGGGACATTGGGTCTTCCTGCCTCAAACCTCTTGAGCTCTCAAACTCCTCCGACATTCTCACCATTAATAATAATTGAGAAAGATGAACTTGCAAAGTAAGAGCTGACAAACTTAGTCCAACTTTTAGGGAAGTTTAAGTTATCTAAGGCCGCTTTTATAAAATCTCACTCTATCCTATCATAACCCTTTTGAAGGTAAAGTTCTAATAAAAACCCAACCTTTCCTCCCTTTCTTTTTTGAAAACCTTTCTCTCTTAACAAGATAGCATTATTAGCAGTCTAGCCTAGGTAAGGCTGATAATCCTGTTCAGTAGAGGTTCCATACGCCTAGAGATAACTTTGGTGATGAACTTATATAAAGTAGATTAAAGCCTTATGGGCCTAAAATCCTTCATGTTATTTGTTCCGATCTTTTTCGAAACCAAAACAACTAGAGTTCTACTCGGATCTTTCCTGACTTCTTGGTTTCTTAAGGCTTCTAGCACTTCATTAACCATTGAATCCCCTACCACTTCCCACATCTATTGGTAGATACCTGCATGGTACCCATCAGCTCTTAGGGATTTATCTGGCCCAATGTTCTACAGAGCTCGGAGGATTTCTGCCTTAGTAATTGGGCATTCGAGATCCTTTTTCTCTTCTAGAGAGAGCTTTGGTCCTCTAAAGTTGGGAAGGTTGAGCTTTAATGGTACGCCAATCTTTTCTAACTCAATGAGTTTTTTTATAGTAGCCAACTTTATGTCTTCTAATATGCTCCTCTTCCATTATCCAATTACCCTCTTGATAAAAAAAAAAAAGGCCACAAATTCTCGACTTTGATCTCCTTGCAAGAGTACTTGGATGAAATATTTAGTGTTGTGTTCCCCTTTAATGATCCAATTTGCTCTAGACTTATTTGCCCAAAAGATTTCCTCGTTCTTTTGGAGCTGGTACAGCTCTTGTCTAATGAGTTTATATCAATTTAGAATATCCTAGGAAGGCTTTCGGATCAACACCTTCTCCACTGTTTCTAGAGTTTCAATGATCTGTTTTTTTCTTTTTTGGAATGAAACCAAAAACCTCCTTATTCCATTCCCTCAGCTTCTTAATAAATATTTCTAGGTCTCTATCAAGGTCCATGAAGTTTCTAGGCTAATACGTCTCAACAAAACTTCTAAATTCAAGACGGTTCAACCACATGGCTTGAAACTTAAAAGGCCTACAATTCTTAGAAGTCATTAGTCAAGCCTTCGAGTTAAAGAGAATGGCTTGTGGTCAAATTGGAAATGGTTCAGATGAAAAAGCATAGACTTCGGGAAAAGATTCATCCAATCTAAGATGACCAAGGCATGATCAATACAGGATTTCTTCAATTCTATAATATTTCTACTCATGCTACTCCGTTTGTAAGGTGGACCTACAAACCCTAAGTCTATCATTCCGCATTTGTTCATGCAACATGGGCATAACTTTGCCCTATATCGGTATAAACACAAAGATGGACAGGTGTTGGACTACCAGTTCCTAGCAATAATATATATTTAAAAAATACTTAGACACGGTATCAAATCCAAATATAAGATAGTTTTTTTTAATATTTTGAAGTACCGTTGAACGAGTTACTATAAATAGGTAGTTAAAAAAAACTTATTTATTTATCTTTATTTCCTATGAGCACTTATTTTTTAATATAAAATTCAAAGATATAAATATTAATAAAATTTTATATATAATAATTTAAAAAATCCGTACTTTTAACTAATTAATGAGGCTTTACTAGTAGCGACACTTTAATTGTGATCGTCCGTGTGCCGTGTGGGGGTTCCGTATGGGAAAGAGTCTTTAACTTTCTTTTTTTTTTTTATGTTTTCTGAAGCAAAAAGTCATTATGTTCAACGCAAAATCTGTGACTCGATACGCGAGCGTGAATGAATGCATAGCATTATTGAAAAAGTGGACCCTACCTTTATATGCACGTTTTAGAGGTTGGTAGACAAGTAAGTGGCCACCTTACTTTGAATAAACCTATATTTTGTAAAAGAAATAAAAATAAATCGTGAAGGCATGTCATTTTGATTAAAGGTCTTTTTCCAAATAAATGAATGATCTTGATTAATTTGTCGGTGTGATACATGGCCATCAATTTTCATTACCATCAATAATACGCAGTGCCTGAAGCCCAAATAGTCAGGCGATTCGATCATTGCCCTAATACTATACTAACTTTTCTAATTAATCAAATACTTTTACGTTGGAAAAAAACAGTACTAATTTCGGACTTGACGTCGCAGACATCGTAATTGGTTGGTAGTATATCATTATTCATTTAAGAAAGTGGATCTACCTTTCTATATTATTCTTTTGGATAATAAAATAAATAAAAACAACACAATTAGATATTCATTTATTTTTTGATAGTGATAATGCAAATTTAAAGATTTCTCATGACTTTAAACAGAAGTAATTCCTTAAGACTGTTATAACTTAATAGCATTACCGTTAATTTTTTTTCGAGATAAACTATAATTTGAATCTCACATTCTCTATAATTGGCACACACAAAAAAAAAAAAAAAGTAATTCTATATTTTATATTTGGAGTCATGTACCATTAATATACTCATAACTAGGGGTCAATGGATAAATCTCTTGTATAAATAATCCATTTGTTTCTTACCAAATCAAATAGGTTTTAAGGGGGGTATTAATAGTTATACCATAGATTTTAGGTAGCAATTTTTAAGAATTTATTTCTAAACATGTATGACATCGTTTTACCCTATATCTATCCTAAAAGTTGTAATCTAAGGTATATAGGGTATAAGTTCTAGAATATCTTCTACCTATTTTATAAAATTTATTAAATAATAAAATATATGTTAATAAATTAAAAAAACTTATTTATTTGGTAAAAAAAAAAAACTAAAAGAATAAGAACAATATTATATTTATGTTAAAAGGAAACGGCTTAAGTCTAATACAAACAAACCTAAAAGCTTATTGTCCCTCTCTTGGTAATTTGACTTTATGCTATCTCCTTTTTGTCTTTTTGCCTCTTTTTTCCTAAATCAAATGCTCCTATTAAGCCTAGTTTACTCACATTTTGCCGCTACAAGAAAAATGTATGTATACTAACTAGGGTCAATGTATATATTTTTGTGCATTGACTATATATATATATATGTGTGTGTGTGTTAAAAAGGGTGCTATTTAACATTCAAGATCCATTTAATGTTGTAAAACCAATTTTCTTACATATAAAAATATGCACCCACGATTTGCTTAAAAAAAAAATATGTACGAAGTTAAAATTTATGAGAAGATAGATAAAAATTATAGGCTATATAAAGTAGCTTATATGCTTTAAGGTATATATAGAGCATGGGTTTTAAAATAGTTCTAATATACTATAGGATAGGCTCCTATTGGAAAAAAATATAAGAACTTATACATAAAGAATAGGTTAGAAGTAGGGCCTCATACATTACCATATTCACCTTGTACCCGTTTATTTCTACTCATAACATCTCATAATTTCATTGTCTTTTTTCAACCACTGCATCAATGTAACTAATGGGGGGAGATGGAATTGAACTTAGTTTATTTAATTGGGAGATCAAGCTTGCATATTAAATCAAATTAGAGAAAGTAATGATTTTAATTCTCAGAAACTTTGAATTATATTTCTAATTTAATTATAGACATAATTCTTGATCCAAATTACAAACTCCAAATGAATAAATATCGTGTTATTGCATATTATTTTTTGGGTTCTTAATTAAGTGGCAGCAAGAATTAGATCAAAGGTTTTTTTTTTTTCCATTGGCTTTCGCTGCCCCATGATAGATCCTCCTTGGAAGATAGTATATGTAGGCTCAAATGTAAATTGAGGTCACCGTCTAAGAATATTAATTGGCCATCCAAAATAAAGGAAATTGGTTGTGAATGAAAACCACTTTATGATGTGATATGATTAACCTATGTAATTCGATCTCTTCATCTATCGGTTTCTTAACAACTACTAGATTTACACTTAGATGATGAAACATCCCATTGTGGCTTCAAATTTACAAGCGATTTTAATTCCAACCAAGTGGATAAAAACGTCTACTCTCTAAACATTAACAGCAATGAGTTGTAATTATTATAAAACTATCCATTTTATTACTGTTGATCTTAAGATTTTATTAATAATTATACACTATATTTATTTATCTAATGAATCTTTTTCCTTATTTTTATATTCCGTTTATTAATATTTAAATACAATATTCCATGTATACGATGAATGAAAGTTTCAAATCAGAAAATTATCAACACTAATTCAGTCCTCTTTATGCAAGTTTTGTCCAATTTACCCTATACTCAAGCAACCATATATATGACCTGAATTCAGCTTATTTATTTGTCAAGTAAAATAACATAAGCAGCATCACATGTGGACATAAATGTTTATAGCACTTGCAAACATTTACGCGATCGAAAACTTTTTCCTAACTCATTTACTGTACTATAAGCTAATCACAAGCAGAGAAGTGACACATCAAAGGACATATACTACCTCAAATTATATATTATATGTGTCCATTGATTTTCTTTTCTTTTTTTTTTTTTCTTTTAGATGTATTAAAACAACATAATGCCAAATATTTCGGTTTTTGAATTTTCCAAACAAAAAAGGATCCAAAAATATCAGAAGTTTAGTTTTACATTTTTTGAATGAAGTATTAACTCTAAGTTCCTAGTGACTCGAGATGTCATCAAGCTGGTTGGATAGGTTATTATTAGATGCACGATTTATCCAATTCAATAAAAATCTTATGAGATTTTGGGATAAATTCTAGGAAGAGATTTAATATCCTATAGGGTTTTGTGACTCATAATAAACTTATTGGAAAAAACTCAAACCCAGTAAAAATAAATAAATAATATAAATTTAATGTCTACATTTTACTATACTATATTTAATGTTCATTTTACGAACATTACAAACTTCTTTTGTTTTTTTCTTTCTTTTATTAAAATCTAAAATAGATGGTTAGTGATTATTCTTATCTTAGAAGATATATAACTCTTTATTTTACAATATTTTTGGTGAGGACAGGATTTGCATATTTCCAATGTTTAATAGTACACATAGCTACACTTGCTATCTGATGGAATGTTCACTACTTATGTCAGCATTGGATCTCAACTTGCTATTACGTACAACGATCAATTTGATCGACAAGTCTGAGATTATGCTTTTTTGGTTTTTGTATTAAATTTTCTTTTTCCAAGCAAGTTTTTCTTTACCTTTTATAAAAGGTGCACATACTAGAACATTTATAAGAGCATATATCTATGAAATATATATTATGTTATGATATTGTATTTACTTGTATTTATTGTGTGTAGAAAGTTATCAAATTTACAAGAGGATGATTAGAAAAATTGATTCTGTTGCATGATATATCAGGTCAACTCGTTAACGGTTTAAAAACCTCTATAAGACAAGTTATAAGAAGAGGATAAAGACTTTATAAGGTTTTAGAAAGCCCTACAAGCTACTAAGTCGAGTTTGAATTTTACAAAACCAATTTCAAACCATACGAGTGATAATAATGGGACAAATTAGCTAACATGGTGTTATGTAATACTACAAAATGCCATAACTGCCATGGTTTTAAAAAGGAGAAGCTAGGTAGAAAAGTAGTGGTACGGTGGACTTACACCATCTTTGGTCATTTTTAATAAGAGAGAATATATACAGAAATGAAAAGAAGCAAACGGAAACGAAAAGAATTATAATTTTCATTTACTTGATTGATTTAAAAAAAGATTCGAGAGAAATGAGATTAATATTCGATTCATTTCTTATAAAGTTATTCACATTTCATATATTCTTTCTTTTAGCATTTAGTAAGAGATATGTAAAATCTGCTTGATTTAGATTATAGAAAATCATACTGTAGTAAGTAGTAAATAATGAAGAAAATTTTCCTCCTTCCACTTCCACTTCCACTTCCAATTCCTATATTAATTGGAATAGAATTAAAGCTATAAATGAAATGAGATGAGCTAAATCGAGATTCTAAAAGTTTAGGTTCGGCTCGTTTAAAAATTATCGAGCTTGAATTTGAACTGAAAATGAGCTTTTTTATCGAGTTTAAAGTTGAGGCTTAAGCTCTATTTGTTTAGATAAATGAGTTTTGTTTTGAATTTAAGCTCGACTCGTTTACTAGTGAGATTCGAACCAAGCTGAGCTTAGCCTAAAATGAGCAGATTTTGGGCCTACTAATTAGTTTAAGTATACAAAATAAAATATATATATATAAATAAATAGATTAATGAATAAAAAATAAGGATTATATTATATATTATCTTATAACATATTATATATTTATATATATTATATAGATATTGGCCTTTAGATTTTAATAATATAATAAATAATATTTGTAATATATATACAATTCATAAACTTACTGCAAGTCTAAACGAGCCAACTTACAAACCTAAGTAAATAGATTCGCGAACTTAACTTATTCAAATAAACGAGCTTTATCTTGAACTCAAGTTTGAGTTGAGCTAAGTTTGAGTAGCTCGCGAGCAACTTAACTCATTTTCCGTTTTAAAACTTCTACTTTTTCCAATGTTATAAAAGGTAATGGTAAATCTTTCAAATAAAGTTAAGCACATTTCTTGATATAATAAACTTGGCTCATTTGCAGCCCTAGAATTTCTACAAGAATCTTTTTTATGAATATATTGTTATAAAAGGTAATAGTAAATCTTTCAAATAAAGTTAAGCACATTTCTTGATATAATAAACTCATCTCATTTGCAACCCTAAAACTTTTACTTTTTTCCGATGGTAACACAAAATTTTTTTTTAATGAATATGTTGTTATAAAAAGTAATAGGAAATCTTTCAAATAAAGTTAAGCACATTTCTTGATATAATAAACTTTGCTCGTTCGTAGTTATCGAACTTCTACTTTTTCTGATGATAATAAAAAATATTTTTTATGAATATATAGTTACAAAAGGATTTACTTAATCACATTTCTTAATATAATAAACTCGACTCATTTGCAGCTTTAGAAATTCTACTTTTTTTCTATAGTAATAAAGAATCGTTTTGACGAATATGTAATAGCAAATCATTTAAATAAAGTTAAGCACATTTCTTAATACAATAAATTTAACTCATTTGTGGTTTTAGAACTTCTACTTTTCTCCATGGTGATAAAGAATCTTTTTGATGAGTAAGGTAACAGTAAATCTTTGAAATAAAGTTAAGCATTTCTTGGTACAATAGATTTTTGAAAGGACCACAAAACAAGAATTGGTTAAATCGTAAGGGCACCTCTGAATAAATCTTAGAAACCAACTTAATTCAATTCAGGGCCAAGACAACAATAGATTAGATTAGAATTTATTTATACATTTATCACATGTATACATTTTCATGCCTCTAGCAGTCTAACAACTTCTGTATGGTTTTTAAATGTGCCAGTCAAACGTCCCATTCCGTCCCTACCAATCTAAAAAAAATAAAAAAAGAAAGAAAGAAAAAAGCATAACATTTCTCCTACTAAATCCATAATCATCTTCCTGTCTGATCCTGTCCTGCCTCCATTCCCTTTACTCCGACTTGTTGAGAATCAATCGAAAAAAAACCCAAATCTTTCTTTATTTCATAAACAAACGTGAATTATATTACAAATGTATCAGAGAGAGATTAACGTACTACCCACCCGTGTGTGGTCTGTGACTTCTTGTCTGTAGGTGGTGCCGGTGATTCTCTCTTCTTCTCCCCTGCTGGCCCATCTCTTCCTACTTCTTATTATTCCTCGTTTTTTCTCACTTTCTCAGCTCCTTCCTCCTCCCACAACCAACACCTTTTCCACCACTAACCCCCCCTCCACACCCACCACCACCGGCATTTCACCCCTTTTATATATATTTATCCCCTCATTTCTGTATGCTCAGTTCCAAAATATGCACGTTTGGCTTGCTTTTGTATGTTGAATTCTAAATCGAATAGCACATTTTTTATTTAACAGTTAAATTTCAGTAAAGGGTTGATCACGGATTTTTTGGTAGTAGCTCAATTCGCGTTATCCTGCTATATTATTCGAATTAGCACACAAAATCAAATTATATCTTAACTGCGTCGATTTCTGTCGGTGCCCATCTTATTGCTTCAAATTTTCGTCATGGTTCAATCAATTAAATACCATGTGTTGAGGTTTCTGAGGACAACAATGACATGTGGTTCAAGCAAGGATATTCCTAGGAATGACTATGATCATGAGGATCGTGAAGAACATGGAAGTTGTAGCACCAGCCATGGTGGTGCTGGTGATTGGAGTGGAAAAGGAGAGGATGTATTATCCATAGCGAGGAAATATAGTTGGGAGGAGATTGAGAAGCTGACAAGGAATTTCACTGTGGTGGTCGGATCAGGAGGCTTTAGCACGGTCTATCTAGCTCAATTTTCCGGCCGCTGCCGTAAATCAGCTCTCGCGGCTGTTAAAGTTCACTGTGGCGGTGAGCGGCTCCAGCAGGCATTTAGGGAGGAGTTGGAGATATTGCTTCAGCTTAGCCATGGCAATATTGTCAAGTTTTTGGGCTACTGTGATGAGAGAGGTGAGTATTGCTTTTACATACCAGTTTTTACATTTTTATTACATCTTTTTTTAACAAATTTATTACAGATTCTATCAGCAGGATTGTGTGGTAATTTACATATATAATTGTTGGATTTATTTTTTCTGAACAAAATATAAAAAATTGATTCATCTCTTGAATTGAAATTTATTTCTTGGCTCTAACATGCATATGTTTTATATATCCTTTTTTTTTTTTTTCTTTCTTCAGAAGAAGGTGCCCTTGTATTTGAGTACATCCCTAACGGTACCCTCCAAGACAAGCTCCACCCAAGTCCATCCGCTTCCCAGCCGCAACCGCCACTTCCATGGCGGGTCCGAGTCGCTATCGCCTACAGACTTGCAGAGTCCCTCGACTACCTCCACAACCAATGTGCTCTCCATATAGTCCATGGTGACATCAAACCTTCCAACATCCTTCTAGACGACAAACTCAACCCGAAACTATGCGATTTCGGCTTTGCCAAGATGGGTTTCTCATCGTCGATCGTTACCTCAACCTCTCACGTAGACTCTCCTAACTCCTTTTCATCCCCTCGGAGGAACAGGGTTGCAATGGGATCTCCAGGATACACGGATCCCCATTACCTAAGGACGGGTATAGCATCAAAAAAGAGCGATGTGTATAGCTTTGGCGTGGTGGTGTTGGAGATGCTTACAGGGGTGGAAGCATTTTGTGCGGAAAGAGGGCATGTCTTGATGTCAATGCTGAAGGAATTCGAAATCGGAGGGAAGGAGAAGAAGAACATGTTGGGTGTGGTCGACCCGAATCTAAATGGGGAATTTGAGGAGGAAGAAGCTCGGGTTATGGTTAATTTAGCCAGAAAGTGTATTCATCAATCAGTGATTCATAGGCCGAGTGCGAATCAGATTTTGCAGATTATGAGGGAGAAAATTTCTTGGTTATGTTTCCCTGGAGAAATTCCTGGGAAAATGAAAGATTGATGGCTAGGAATATTTTATTGATTAAACATGGATACAGATTCATAGATATTGGATTTGGAGTATTAGAGATTTGTGATTGGGTGAAATCAGAAACATAAATGTTTTTTTTTTTTTTTTTCTTTTTAGATCAACTTTACCCAGATTAGACAGTGTACTGTGTGGTATGATGCAAATCAATCACAAAAGATGCGAAATCGATGATGTTTAATGTGGATAGTGATATTAAAGTTTGCTGTAATTATTCCTAATGATATTGGAATGGTGATGAGCATGTGCGACATTCTAGCTGGGCGTCATTAGGTGGGATTTTCCTTTCCTATGAGGAGATTTAACGTAGACATCAGGAATCTAACCTAAGGTAAGGCCACCATTGTCCAGGAACAAGTTAAGTTGGAGTTTCATCTTTACTTCTTTAGCTTGGTTAAATTAGACCTCTAATTGGATAATTGTATGATGTGGAAGGATTTGCATGCCCGTGTTGTGCAGTAAAAAGATTTAAGGGCACTGCACTTTCTGAGCATATAATATATTCTAAGCTACTAATATACTTCTATTGTTACTTCTCAATTAAAATAGGAACACATCCATTGTTTCTTTTCTTAATACATATGAATTAACGGTCTATGGAAATAGTAACTTGTGGGATCTGCTTCACCTTATGACCGTAAGATCTTTAAAATGTTGATTTTTGATCTAATGCAAGTAATAGAAATGTGTCTCGAGTTGGCGCTAGGCTCATGTCCTATGTTTAGACTTAGAGTAGGTTCAAAACCAGTCCGGAGCTTGCTTGGAACCGTCGAGCCACGAGGTACGGCCACTTGGAGGTTAGGGTTAATTCTGGAGCAGTTCAACTAGATGGTTCTTGGCTTGTGAATCGATTATATATATTTTTGCTAATTGGAAAAAAATACATTCTTTAATCTTTATTTTTAATTAAAAAAAAAAAGAAAAAGAAGAGAAATCCTACTAATACATTATAAGAATTTCAAATTTTGACTATTTCACCTTATTAATGATGGGTACAAAATTAATAATTTGTACTTTCAATAATACATAATTATTATTATATACCAACTATTAGTGATGGTGAATTGAGTGAGGAAACTTATTTTTATAGGTAATATCTTAAAGAAAGTTTGCTAATATATTCAATATGAGACTATACTTATGATGGGCAATGCTTGTTGTAATCTTTTACTATTTTATAGTAAACTTAAAAAAACCATATAATCTATGTAAAAGTAGAAGTAGAAGTAGAAGTAGGACTGGTACTATAAAGATAAGAACATTTATCTAATATTTATAATATACTTATTATTTTATATATAACATAAATATATTCCTTATAATTTTTAACATTATTAAATTATAAATATGCTTACATTTTTATAAATCATTAAAATATATTAATTTATAAAAGTAATTACTCTCTCAAAAACTAAGTAAGATTGTATGTAACTTGTGATATCTTATACCCCAAACTCTCTTATTGGTCAAAGTGATATATTTTATCTCATAAGTATCTAATTTCACCAACATTAAAATATATAAGTTTTAATAGTTATATTTCTTATAAACACATATATATTATTCGGTCTCCATATGATCTTATAAATATAAGTAATAATATATATATGTAGTTTGATTTTATATTTTAATTAGAGTAAATACTTATATTTAATTATCTAAACTTACCCTTTTTTAAAAAAGTTTTTGGGTTAGAACTAATGAGTCAAACTGTAGGTCCTTTGATAGAGCTTAGACTCATCAGTTTAATGGGTTAAATTCATCAAATTGTGCCAACCCGCCAAGCTCGGCAAGTCAGGCTACAATTCAAGCCCATGGTTCACAAATTCGAGCCAGTTTATAGGTTAAACCTGACATTTCCTTAAGTCTACTTATGTCTATTGATAAAGACACCTAAATTTATATAACTTGTTTTTTTTCCAGTAAGGTCATATATTATTGTACCATTAAGGAAACTAACATAAAGTCCAACAAAAGCAACAAAACACAAAAGAAAAATAAAAATCAACCAGGGGAGATAATACATTGTACAACCCCAACAATAGGTCCATTATTTAAACATCAAATACTATCCTAAAAAATAACATTAACAATAGCTACTGGTTATTTTGCATCAAAACGGAGGTCCTTTCCTAACTTAAGTCCCTCCTTACAAAAGAATACATTGTTAAAGCTTCCAATAAGCTCTTTGTAAGCACACATCATATATCTAAATCTAAATTATCCTTCACTAACCAATCAATAACATTGCTTAAATCAAACTCAAATATGATATTTTCCCATCATTTTTGCTTTGTCATTTTCATAACATATGCGATAGCCCATTATTTATCTTCAAATGGGGAAGTTCCTGCAATTCTTTTGCCGAAGCCTCCCAACACCTTTCCATCACTACTTTTATAGATGCCTACAATACTTGCCTTACTACCACTATGGTCTATAGTTGTGTCACCATGAAATTAATCAATCATTTACTAAGGCATTGCCATGAAGCTGGGAAACTATCTTTGCTACCTAAGAAGTTTCTTTCTTCTATAACTAGCTCATCACTCTTCTACTTTTAGCCTTCAAGAGGTTAACCCAATTTGGAATGTCTTACTCTTACTTAAAGATTTTCCTATTCCTTTCCCTTCATATTCCCCGTAATTTGAAAGAGAAACATAACTTGTCTTAGTACTTATTTAGTTCTCCAATTCAATTTCCTTACATAGGCATTTTTCTTAATCTACTTCTTAAACTCATCCCCAGATTCCAACTTAGGCAAGTTTTCCTAACCTATTATATTCCAAACATTTCTAATGATCCTATACTCCATAAAAACATGCTCTACTATCTCCTTCTCTTATCTTCAACAAACACACTTTATTAAACGTTACTCCTTTTTTTTTTCCAAGTTATTAATTGTTAGAAAACTATTATGAAGGATTCTCTAAATTAAAAACTGTATTCTAGGAACATTGAGGAACTTCCAAATCTAATCCCTCTTCATCTCAAAATATGGTTTTTCTTCTTCTCCAAATCTAATCCTACTTCTCCAACAGTTTTGACATTTACATTTCTATTCGGATCATGTCTCTATATTTTAACACTCTCTAATGTGTTTAAATTGGAGCTTATTAGACTTAAGTCTATATTTTCCAGTCATTGTTTAATGTGGTCATCCAAGGGGTATTATAATTTATCCTAATTCCATATCCCACATCAGCCCTACGTATCTGCTATAGTTAGCATTTCATTATCCCTCCTTAGCGATCAATGCAACCATTTCTTGACTTATCCACTAACAGTCCAACCACCTGTCTAATATCTTTCCTGTCCAACTTTGCTTGGATTTACCATAAGCCTCTCATCTAACCACTTCACCTGTTTTACTACCTTTCAAAAAAATTTCAACCCTCCTTTTCTACTAAAATCCTAACTCATCCATTTGTACTTATTGTTGATAAGCTTCATTTAGAGGCTTCTCTTAGTCTTGATATGTCATACCAATTTCACAAAATTTGCATCATTTCTTCTTTTTAAATCTAGGAAACCCAATCCTGCTTCCTCTTTGCACTTCTTTGGCTTGTCCTAAGAGATCTAATGGATCTTCTTCCTTTCTTTTGACTCTCTCCAAAAGAAGTCCTTTGGGTTTTTTCAAGGCATCTCTAAAATTTTGGAGGCATAGGAATCGCTTATGCATAATAATTATAGATGCTCTCTAATGAAGATGAGATCAAAAACTTTCTCCCTAGAGCACTAAGTAGTTTTGTCTTCCAATGTGCTAATTTCTTTCTTGTTTTATCCAAGATGAAGTTTAAGCCTCCTACTTCTACACCTCCTCCTTCCTTCATTGGGATTCTTGAGTATTTCCCTATCTTTGCAATTACATTTATTCCAAAGACTTTGCAAATTCTCTTATTCATGTCTCTTTCCATGTTCCTTGAAAACACTATACTTGATTTACTATAATTCACCCTTTGCCCATATATTTTTCCAAACACTTCCATAGATCTTTGTATTATTTTTGCATTATCAATCGTAGCTTCACCTATGAGAAGAATATCACTAGCAAAGAACAGATGAAATAACTTCAACTCTTTTCCTCTCAAAACAATTGGCTTCCAAGTCTTTTTACTAAAAAGCACATGGATCCTTCAACTTAACAATTCCATACCCAGAATATACAAATAGGGAGACATAAGATCTCCTTATCTCAACCCTATGCTAAACATAATAGAGTCCATGATTAACCCATTAAGTAAAACTCTAAATGTGGTTCTCGTTGAACTTTTGTAACTTCATGATAATTTCTCTATTCTTGCATAATTCTAGATAATTAAACTCAAAATGTATAAACGTGACTGAACTATAATGCCAAGTATTAGTTAAAAACCTATATTTGCAAAGCAACATAAAAGAATCCATACTTGATGGTATGTTTACTTGGGGAGAACGGAATAGCAACTTCTCCCTTATTTCTTAAAGCTTCATATTATTTTAATTCATAAAATTGGGAGTTGGAATCTATGAATATAACCTAAAAAATTGTCATCCCAAGTGAAAGTGATACGTAATACTCTTCTTCTTCTTCTTCTTCAATGCACAAAGCACTAGTTACCATGGCCACTAGTGACCACTCCACCACCATTAGCAACCATTGACAAAAGCTCCTCCTCCATTAACTTCTGTTCTTCTTCTTCTCCTTCATTCATCTTATTTTTTCTTTTGTAAGACCTATACCATAGACAACCACCATGACCATGCACCTAAGCAACCATCATAATCGCCAAACTTAATGCCAAGTAATCACACACCACCATCACCTATGCATGTCACATATACTTACACCTAAGTCCTATTGTCGGTGCATATTGTTTGTTGTATGAAAGAGTGGTGAGCTTTAAAGTTTCATCTAGAATCAAAAGGAAGGTACATGTGGATACGTATATGTGATTGTGAGTAAAACTGCAATTATGTAAGTGGATTTATACCGATGTGTCTTCGGAGTCAGACACACAGAAAGGCATCACAATGAGTAAGAATAAGAAAATAAAATAAGGTTTTTAGCAAATCCGTGAGTTATCTAGTTAGATATGATGTACCAACGAGATCTTACACAGCCTACAATCCGATAGATATGACATACCAATCCGAATTGAAAGGTTACTCGCCATTACTCCTTACTAAAAGGAATGGATAAGAGTTGAAGAGTAATGAGAATACTAAAGTTACTCAAAGGATACTTGAATAATCTGATATTGATTTGTTGATCGTCTGTATATAACAAGTGGGGTTTTATATCTCTATTCACTAGAGTTGCTTTACATATATGAAAAGACAAAAAGGGTATTCTATAATTAGGTTACATGAAACTTACTAAAAGGGAGTAAAAGAGAGAAAAAATATTCAGTACGAAAAAAGTGGAGAATCCTTCTAAAAAGATCGTACCAAAAGACACGTGTCATGCGGTGGATAAGAGTTAGGACTATGATACAAAGTAAATGGAACATAGAGTGCTGGTAGTCAGGAGCTAACTTGATCTGGACTAAGCCAAGGACCAATTAATTCTTCTAAAAAGAAGTCAGCTCAATTGGAGGTCAGATGCCTGTAGTCGAATTGGGAGCTTGCCTCAATTATTCTTAGGCCGTCTTCTAAGATAAAGCATCATCGCTGAATAAGGGCTGATCTGACATAAGTAAGGATCTAATAGTTAAGTTGGTAAGAGACTAGCTGAAGGTAAGAATCCCTATCTCAACCATGGCCTAAAGCTAGTATCCTCCGAGCAAGTCCTTGGAGTCCTCTAGGTCAGCTACGCGTGATCAGTCCAAAGGGTTGATTTCTATCATATACACAACAACTTGGGTAGTGAAAGTTTTTGTTTAATCTCTTTAGAGAGATGCTTTTCACTAGAAAAGAAAGTGATTGAGAGTTAGTAGGGTCTGTATGTGTATGTGCTACTATAATGATGGTGATGGTTGGTGACTAGGCGATGATGCATAATGGAGTTTATTTTGTAATTGTTGTGCCTAGCCATGATTGGTCCATTGTAAGTCACCAAAGTTCCAATGTAGTTAGTTGCAACGAGTTGTTGTGTACCCATGATGCTAGTTTGGAATGGTGTTGGTGTGCTCATGAAATGGTACCCTTAATGATTGTGTGGTTGTAAGGTGGCTACTGTATGTGCTATTAGTGTAATAGATAATAATAGTGGACTATAAGTATGCAAGGTAAAAGATGAAGGCAAAATGGTAATTTTCGATTATATTATATATCCATTCCTTGTATGCTTTTTTTCCAAGTGAGCAATATAATAGATATTCATATAATAGATATTCAATTCCTAAGGAATGTGAATTCCATTATACGTATATTCCATTCAGTGAAGTGAAAGGGGCATAAGTATTTTAAGTGTTTAGGGTTTAGAAATATAACTTATCAATGTTCTATTAGGAAAGTAATATACGTATTTTCCAAGCAGTAAGGTTTAGAGTGAGAATGATAATGATCAAGAGGACTAAAAACAATCTAAGGTAGAGAATGAGTTAGAAAACCTACCAAAATAGCAAGAGTTGTTAGTTGTTGGGAGAACTTTGTTCAAACAATTCAATCTTTTTGCAACACATATTTGCCATTTGAATGACATACCTAGATTGTCTAAATAATACGTGTTATTATAAGGAGCAACAATTTCATTTTTTAGTGCAAACTTCTTTATATGTTCTAACTTTTCTCCCCCATGTAACAAATATACCAATTGTTGATGGTGGTTTTTAGACATGGGCTAACCTCTTTAAGCCCATAACCAAACCTTATGATCCAAGAGTCCATGACCGCAACAAGGTCTAAGCCAACTAACTCAGGCCTAAATCTGAGTGATTTCAACAAGGATACATGTCATAGAGCAATGCATTTATGTGATTGAGTGATACCCAAGCCAGTAACTACGGGGCTCAAGCTAGCTCCCATGCTCTACATTCCAACCCCTTTGAGATGTTTGATGGCCTTCTTTATATTAACTCCTAAAGGTCTCACCCAAGCTCCAATGACAACTCCCCAAGAGTCTGTTTGTATGATGTGATGTGACCCTTAGCAACTTTCCCCCTTAAAAAACACATATAGCCTTAATAATACTATGTTTGCAAGCATTAATTAAGAAAAGATAGGTATAAAGCCTAAAGTAATCATTCCAAGCCACTATTAAAAGTTCTTATCAACCCTAAGCCCCAAAACTTAGGGCCATGCACCATGAGTCAATAAGGGCTCAAGGAGTTGAATATATAAATACTTGGCCTCTCCCTTCTTACAAGTAAGTCCACTCTTTAGCATTTACACACATTCTCAATTCTCCCCCTTAGCTCTCCTTTTTTGATCTATACACTTTCTTATAAGTGTTGCCGACTTAAGCATTAGAGTAATTTTATTGGATAACCCCTGACTGTTTGACTTAGCTTTCTATACTTTGAAGATCAGAGCAAGAAGCTTAAAGATGCCATAGCCCACCCTTTCTAACCTTAGGAGCCAGACAAACTTATAGGTTTTGGCTCTTAAGAGTGCTTTGCAATGTTGATTTCATCGGATTTCTTGGAGAGTTTGTGAGTTAGAGCTCATACCCATTTATTAGGTTTATCTAATCCTTAAAGTCTTATACACTATAAGGGAATCCATCTTCAATTTGTATTTCTATATTAAAATTACAAGCTAAATAGGTTTTTAGTAGAATTATGATTTATATCAGATGAATTTATTATGATCTTTTGTATTGCTTATATGTTGAGATTGAATTTGTGGAACTTTTGGTTATTTTTATACGTCATTCATGTAATGTCAATCGACATTGAATTTGTAGAGCTTTTGGTTATTTTTTTACATAGTTTATGTAATGTTGATCAACATATAATTTTACATAAATTGAGTTTTTGATATTTAGAAAGGATTCAAGAATCCAAATGAATAAGACCTTGTGTTTTAGTGTATACTAGAATGTATTATTACAATTAGAAACTCTAAAACTCACTTACATTATGCAGTTGAAGTTGTTTGAAACACTAAGCTGTGCATGACTATAAATTCAACTAAAATAGGTAAATTGTGACAGTTTTATTATTCACCCAATGCTATAAGAGAATTACTCGAAAGAGATGTTCTCATTATAGAGAAACTTTAACTACCACAAAAGGAAGCAACTTCTAATGAGTTTAACCAGAACCTAATCAATCTTGATTACATCTATAAGGCATAAATGGTAGTGTTAACAAAGATATGAAAATCATGATCTTCGCAAGCCTTTACTCAAAAATATTGAAGCACATAAATGAATCGCATGAACTTAATCAAATTGTTTAGTCTAAAACAATTACTGAATTTGCTAAGCTTAAAGTTTCAATCTTTTCCTTTAACTTTAGTTAACAATAAATTTGACCCACTTAATATAAGCTACTTGACCAAAATTAAGAGTACGTGTTTTTTCCTTCTCAAAATATAAGCTGAGTGAGTTATCTAAACCAGCAACTATAAGGCTTAAGCCAACTCCCATGGCCCATAATCCAACCCCCTCGAGATGTTTGATAGCCTTCTCTAGACTGACTCTTAAAGGATCTCACTTAGGCTCCAATAATAGCTCCCCAAGAGTCCATTTGTATGATGCGATGTGACCCTTAGTGGCTTGCCTCCTCAAAAAAGGCACATAGCCTCAATAGTACTATATTGTCAAGTATTAATTAAGAAGAGAGAGGTATAACGCCTAAAGTAATCATTCTAGGATGCCATTTGAAGATCTTATCAACCTCAAGCCCTAAAACTTGAAACCATACACCACAAGTTGATAGGGGCTCAAGGAGTTGAATGTATAAATACTTGACCTCTCCACTCTTACAAGTATGTCCACTCTCCAGCATTCACACACATTCGCAACTCTCCCCTTTGGCTCCCATTTTGTTAATTTACACACTTCCTTATAAGTGTTGCTGACTTAAGTGTTTAAATGGCTTTGCCAAACAACCTCCAACTACTCTACTCAACTTTCTGTACTTTGAATATTAGATCAAGAAGCCTAGAGATGCCACAATCCAACCTTTTCGACCTTAGGAGCTTGATGAACTCTTAAGAGTGCTTGCAAACATGGATTTCATGGGATTTCTTGGAGAGTTTGCGGATTACAGCTCATACCCATTTCCTAAGAGTCCATTTGTATGAAGAGGATGTTGATGCAGGATTTGATAGGGATGGAGTATCCCCGGATTGTTACTTGTTAGCTTATTTTATCATTTGGTTGTTTCATATACCTTTTTATAGTTTGATTGTACACTAGTTACTATATTAAGAGAGTCTTTCAGTTTTGATTAGTGTTTTTCATGCAGGTGATCACTTTGCTATAAGGGAAGTAGTACTCCCTTGTTTACTTTTCTTGCATGCAAGTGATAAGTATTTGTATATTGAGAGGTGAGGTCTGTACCCTTTTCTCTCTTTATACTTTGTTTTTCCATTTATAACATTTGGGGCTCACACCACCCCAGGTGTATGAGCTTTGCCACTACTTAAAAAAAAAAAAACACTTTTCAATTCAAGTGATTCATTTTCTTCTCTACTCTTGCTATTTTTCATCAAGTCTCCTTTCTCATTTTCATTAATGATTTTGATTCCTCATCATACTATCAAGAACCAATGTAAGGATTTTTTTTCATCTTTACGAAAGATAGATCTAATCAGTTTAACTTAATTCAATCTAACCAATCATGAAACTAGTCTAAGTTACCCTTTTAACCTATATTGACCTAACCAAAATAACCTAATTCCTATAAGACATAGCTAGGTTTTTCAGGTTAAAATATATGATCTATTTTTTTTTTTCGAAAATGCATCAATTTACTATAAATATATAAATCTAGATAAATATATAAAAAAATAAATTATAAAAAGTTCTAAACTTTTAAATTAAAGGAGGAGGACAATTTTATTATTTCACAAATAAATATAAATTATATATATATTTAATATTTTTATTGATTACAGCTTGAGTCTAATTAGATTATGGTGGGACCTTCTGAGCTCTTGAGACCTTCTTATTCTCGGTCCAGCCACTCTCCAACTGGGTTTAGAAAAAGTGAAAATAAGAGTAGACAAGTCTGTACTCTTCCCTTGAGTTGACTTTGGGAAGATAACGAGTTGCCCCCACATGACTACTTCCAATTACGATTACTCCTACTCCTACTAGATGGCGATGTTGTCTGCATTGAAAAATGAATTATTGTCACAGAAGCGTAGCCTTTTAATATGCGAAAAGTCAAC
>JAMXBB010000008.1:766271-782183 GCA_024138015.1 Lumnitzera littorea | reverse complement strand
AAATTTACTAAAATAATAAGAAATAATTAAAGAAAATTCATAATTAATTAAGGAAAAATCAGGAAAAATATAGAAAAATGAGGAAAAGTCCAAAATTAAGGCGTGGCAATTAGATATTGAAGAAAAAAAAATCAACCAATTAAAATACAACAAATAGAAAGTAGAAAAAAGAAGAGATAAGGTAATTGTCTTGTCTTATTAATACACAATAATTTTCCTAAAACTCTATAAATAGCAAGAAAAATTCAGAAGCTCATTTGGACAGTTAGAAATAAAAAAAAAATTAGGGAGAGGTGAAAATTAAAAGAAAAATTAGGGTTAGAAAAAACTGTGCAATTAAGGCCTTTAAAGGGAACCCACACCAAACGAGCAGCTGGGAATGGACAGCCACCACCACCATACAGTGGTGGCAGCTCCCAGACCAATCAATAAGGCCATGGCTGCCAGCAGTGGTCGTAGCCACCTAGATCGGTAAGTCCGATTTCCAGCTCGATTTTATGTAATTTTGTTAAAAATAGTAAATATTCTTAGAAAATTATGAATTTTGTTATTCTGGAATATTTTTGTAGTAGTTTGTAGGAAAAATATTATTCTGATGAAAATATGTCTCGTGATATAGGATTCTTAAGAAATCATGCAAAACCGAGCATGTTTCAGTTTAGAAATAAATGACCTTAGGAGTATAGTTTTGAACCCGAAATTTTTGTATAGACTACTTAGATGATATAGAATAGTGCTATAAAGCCCGTTTTTAAAAATTAATTTTTGAATATTTTAGGTAATTTTTAGGCCTTAAAATGAGGCATAAAATGGGTAATTTAGGGTTAATAAAGTAATTAAATGGTTAATTACTGATTTAGTGAATAAGTATATGTTTTAGGATGTTGAAATCTAATGGAGTATGATACTTGTAGCATTTAGGGTGTTAGATGTAATTATTAGGTTAATTTTGTAGTAAATGAGTAGTAAGAAAAAATAGTAAATTATAAGTTAATTTTGTAAATTAGGATAATTAGATGTAAAATCTGATTTAGGATAAATTTAGATATTTTGAAATGATAATTAATATTTAGAGATGGTACTTAGAGTGATAGAAATATTAGAAATGTATTATATACATAATATGTAATTATTGAAAATATAATAAATAGAAAATATTAGGATAAAAATTGATATTATCTAAATAATAGGGATATATAATAAAACCGATAAAAGACTTGAATTTATGTAATTATATGAAAAATGTAAAAGTTTCTCACATCAGGAGTAAATTTGGTATACTAATACGGATTTAAGTGTACCGAGTGAAATAAAATACCGACTAGGGGTAATGATGATATTTAGGAGATCGGGAAGTAATGCAATTAATTTCACATTATGAGTTGAAACAAATTTCTAGGGTTAGAGTATAAAACACTACTTAGAAATCGAACTAAAACCTAATTTAGAAATCGATGCGAAAACCGAACTCGAACCTAACCCCAAACCTAAAATAATTGTAAAAGACTTAAGACTTAGATAATTAGGTATATTAAACCCTAAACAAAACATAACAATAAGCGTTATAGAATAAAATGGATCTATAATGTTATATGAAAAACTGAAACCACGTTTGTGTTATAGGGATGATCAGCGATGGCCTAAGCAAGTCGAACCTCGAGTGAGTGGGCGAGGAGTTGAGGTAAGTTGTGATTAATACAATGCTGTATTTTGGAGGCTTAAGATTATGCTCGGTTATGCTTGTTAGATAGTTGGTTGTATGTATGTGCTTGATCATGAGTGATGCTATGATTCTGTTTGTTATTTTGGCATGTATTGTATGATTTTTATGAAATGAATTATCACCCTAAATTGAACCTAATCAAATATACAACTTGTAATCATAATTAAAGTTGCATGGCAACCCATTAGGGGAAACCTAGGATTCTCCGGCCAAATACCGACCCTTTCAAAAGGGATAACGCAAGATTGCAAAGGGTCCCTTCTTCATCCTTAGTCGAACTAAATGACAAGTGAGGAGGTCGCGGCGAGGGTAAAGTCAATGGTTCGAAGGTAGTCGCGGGAGGAGCGAGGTCTCCATTGCACAAGCCTAGGTTTGGTCGTGAGCTTGCATTAATGGCAACTCCTCAATCCGGATTAGAGTGTGTGCAATTTCTCTAATCTCACGACAGGCCGAATAACGTCGTGCGATGGTATTTGCTTGAACATACATTATACCTAATAGGTTGATTGATAACCTTGTTGTGTTTATGGTATAGTTTGAAGTCCTCCATCCTAACTTACTAAGCTGTGGTTGCTCACATCCCTATAAACGTCGTACAGGTGCTGGCTAAGAAGCGGCAAATAACTACTCTGAAGCTAGCAACTGCTGCATCCTAAGGAGTGAGGAAAAACATTTGAAGAATAAACACATACTTTTAAGGTTTAAGCTTTTACTTTAGAATTTTTCATTTCTGAATAATGTAATAACTAAGAAGTATATTACAGAGAAATATTGTAAACAATAATTGTAATAACTAAATTATAGTGTATATATATACTTCATCACTTTCTTAGGTAAATGATTTATTTAAATTACAAACTGTTTACTTCAAAGCGGGTTAGTTGTAGACGCCTTGTGTAAATCAGGTCTAGGATTGCGGTTGTAAAGTCAACTTCTATCTTAGAATGGTTTACACGGTAGGGCTGTTACAACTCTGCTGTTTCGGGGCGTGACATATATGCATTCATATATGTATAAATACATAAGTATATTCATGTGTACATACATGTATTATTTGATTCTATAAACATTTAGTATAAAAGATTTGTGTATATGCACATATGTATATATGTCTATATAATAATATATATATTAAGTATTTTCATTATATAAGTATATGTATAAATAGATGGCCAAAAATATATGTATTTATGTATGTATAAAATATAAAGAAATACTAGTATAGTATATTATATGTTATGTATATATATATGTGTATATAATAGTATTTATATTATGTATTCTCAATATATAGATATATATATAGACATAGTTGTATATGTATATATGCATAAAATATAAAAGTAAAAGTATATATATATATATATATATATATATATAGGTATCACATATGTGTATACATACGTATAGCATATGTAGTATGTGTAGGGTCATATTACTATATTACATAAGTATATATATACGTACAAAAATATGTATATTACCAGTATAATATATATAGAAATACAAGTATACTTAAATAGGACATATATAATATACTATAATACTAAATTAATAAATAAGATAAGATAGTATATATATAAGTATATGTGCCATGAGTTTAAAAGAATTAGAAAATAATTAATTTGTAAAATTTAATAAAATATAATTATAGACATATTACATAAAAATACAAAATAAGAAAAAGATTAAAAATATACGAATTTCAAAAATGACACATGGTAGCTATCTATGCTACCATGTTAACATTTAATTAAAATCTTCAGTAAAAATAATAATAAAATAATTAATTAATTAGAAAATTATTAAAATAGCCAAAAATGAAATAAATAAGTATTAAACCTTGAAAATGGAAAAATACATAAATTATGATAAAATGAACTCAAAAATAAAAAAATTACAAAATATAAGATTAGATATTTATTAACTCATAAATAAGTAAAAAAAAACTTAAAATAGTAAATTATTTAAGTTAAAATAGTAAAATTCGTAATATTTTTATATCATAATAAAAAATTCAGGTTACAATGTCCAAAATGAACCTCACTACGAAAAAATGCATAAAAAAAATAATAATAGACTATAAGTTTATAAAAATTAGAATTAAATTAAAAAAGTTACGCGCAATAAACAAAAAAGCTTAAATCGAGGATTTCATTTGAATCAATAGGTAGATTACATAGTTATTACTATGTATGAATAATTACTTGTTATAAATTCAACTTAGCTAGAGTAAAATATTTATCACTCATTTAAGTAAATTGGTTATGAGCTGAGATAAAACACTATAATTTAAGATAAAACTATTAAATCCACTAACAATCCATATGCATTTTGTATTTAAAAAAAATCATGTTCTTTTTAGAAAGTTGTATTCTATAACTTGAAAATTTGCATGTCAATCCGCTTTTATGATATTTTTATTTTTTATTATCTTTTTTTGGATTATCTTATTTTCTCCTTTTTTGTATTTTTTTTTTCCTTATTTTCCTTATTCTTCATTTTTTTTTATTTTCATGATTAAAAGACCATTCTAGAATAAAAAATACATGGGTAATAATGTGTTGTTTATAAAACTCTCTAGTTCAATGTTTATATTGCTAGTACATTTGCGGATTGTTTTCCCAATTGTAAATCATATTTTAGGTAATCGACACCTTTAAGTAGAGGTGATAAGTATATAGTGGGTAAAATATGAGACTCCATTATATGTAGAGTACAAGTTTGCAATTTTTGGAATCAAATCCTATCCTATAGTACCCAAGACCAACCTAAAACATATATGTATCCTATAAAACTTGTAAATTTTTTCTTAACTCTCTTAAATTTCAAATTTACGTAATATCAAAAAAGTAATCCATATATAATATTATAAGTTTTCTCATATACAAAATATATAGAACTTGTAGTGAAACATGTAGAACTTATGACAAAACCTAATATATAAAAAGGCAACATTTTCTATCTTTGTTATTTTATCTTGTGATATTAAATAAACCTATAAAACCTACAACAAACCAAATAAAAATTATCATTTACAGAAGTTAAAATATCATATAAAATAGCTTTAAGGTTAGAGCATGTATTGGGCTTAGGTTGTTTCTTTTAAACATAAACACAATAGATTTGTTTTTATTCGTTTCTTGACAAAAAAATATATATATATGTAAAGTTGTTTTTCATTCATTAATATATATTATATTATTTAATAAATTTTATAAGTTAGATACTTAGTACATTGAAACCTATATCTTGTGCACCTTACAGTAGAGATTCTAAAGTTTATATAGGTTATGAAGATATCATACCAATACGCTACCTCAAGGGAGCAAGTTTTGGAAAATTGCTACCTAAAATCTCCTTGTGAACTTTAATATCTTTCCATATGCTATTAGGTTAAGTAAAGAACAAGTGGATGCTCTATTTAATAAAGTTACCTATCACTCTTACCTTTTATATTGAAACGAGCTAAGAACATACTTATAGTACCTAAATTCAATCATCAATGTATCAATTATATGGTGACTAAATTTTGTTAGTTGATTGTCATGTTCTTTCATTAAGGGCATTGAGCATCCTAGTTGTAATTATTAGACATCAGTTTTTTTCTTAGGAGAAAAAATAATTATAGAGGGTTAAATCTAGTTGTGGGCTTTAAGCTTGTCAATTAAATGAATTTGACTCTTTTGGGCTAAGATGACAAAATCTAAAGAGTTAAACTCATATATACTTAAGATGATCAAGGGAGATTTGGTATGGTAGATTTGGAATAAGACCCATTTAATTAGCTTACTAATACTAACCTTTCTCAATTTGGTTTACATATTAAATAAGGCCTCTATTAGGCCTAAACCTGTGAAAAAGAGTCCATTTGATGTCTAAGAAAAGGAGTCAATTCTAGCTATTAATCATCATTGTGATTCGACAAATGAAATCAATGACCAACTTTTATAAGTACCCCATCCCCTCCCTCTTTTGGACATAAGAATTTTGACTAACGTTAACATGTTGTCAGATTCACTACTTAAATGCATGAAACACCTAATCTATTTCAAGAGCACATCTTGTTCATTCATTCATAGTAGAGTTTGATGCTATCCAACTCTTTCGCCTATCACACACCATGTTAAAGCCCTATTAAAATCCCTTACTTTGCCTCTCTACTATTCATCATTCGATCATCCGTAAGCATCAATCAAGGCATTCTCTTAATCACGTATAGCACAATACTTATGTAGCATGTTCGTGACCTTCGCATTTGAACCCTTACCTCCATATTAATTTTTTTCAATTATGTTCTTAAGAAATACCATTTTGAGGAAAAATGATTCAGTAGTATTAGTAGACCACATATTTGAATGAATGGTATACAAGTATCAATAATAGTAACTAGTTTTCTTTAAATGCTTTTCTTGTCACCAATTCTTGTGTAGTAAATTATATTTTCATCTTTATCAATTTGAACCATCTAAAGGTCTGTTATGCATTAGGCTTGCATAATATTGTTCTTTATCTAATGCCACTAATACACAAGATGAACATAATCTTTAGATGGTTCAAATTGATAAAGATGGTTCGAATTGAACCATCTAAAGATCGAAAAATTGATAAAGATGGACATCTAATATAAAGATGGTTCAAATTTGAACCATCCAAAGAACAATATTAGATGTCAATTAGTGGCACTTTAAGCTTATTAGTTAAAGTTTCCTTTTCTTATGGACATGTAATATTGTTCTTTCAAAAAAATTTTCAAGATAATCTCCCTCTAAATTATCCTAACAACACTCCATACCATTCAATTCGTTTGCTTTTTCAATATGCAAATAGTCATATTTACGTCAATTCCCATAACAACAATAATGTTTAATTTCTCCCATGAGAAAAGTAGTCATCCATGTAGCTATAGTTGGCAAGTAAACTAATACTCTAGGAGTGATCAAAGATAAAGAACTAGTTATAATGCAATTAATCGTAATCCTATCTCTTCATTTTAGATTATATATATATATATACATAAATCAAGTGTGTATTGCATCGCTAGAATTAATTTTCATGCTTTCCAATGCAAGCTAAACTTGATTATACTATTACCATCATGAGCTTCAAAATCACTCGTATCCTTAACCAAATGGTTAGGAATATCAAATGTTTAAGCACCGAATGAATGGACACCATCTTGATTAGATATTATTACTCCAAGTGTAATGCCCCTAAACATTAGCAGGTGTTATAACTCATCACGTGTTCTTGTTATCTAGGAATACACTAAGTCTCTAATCCATCAAAAGTTTATCTTAACCTATCAATAGTACAATAAAGTTCATTCTCCAAATACAACCACTTAAACTACTTGCAAGCAAACCATCTCCATAATAATCGTTTGTAAGAACAATATTTCCAACTTATACAAACAAAATCCTAACAATAGATCTAATCCACATGGTAGCATTCAACACCACAATCCATCTATTAGTCACCAATAAGAGTTACAATCACCTCTAGTTCCTAACTTGCTACCAACAAACTTCAACTTAATAGTTGTAACTGCAAGAATTAAAAAAAAAAAAAAAAGAGCCAAATTCCAGTACATAATGCATAGGCACCCATGGATTCTAAACAAGTCATACACATGCATATAATGCAATAAAACCATATAATAGTTTATAATCTTGAATTTTGGCCAACAAGTATCTAAGAGGTACTCATGATCCTACCATACCATGATCTTATACATATATAGGTATAGAAGTTTTCCCTTAGAGTCCTTTAGACCCAAATTTTAGTATCCTTAAAACCTACTTGTAGCTGTGTCATCCTATATGCAAGTTTACTAGAGAATCCTCACATGTGATCTGTACTAACTCATTAGGGATCTGTCGACAAGCTAGATAAGTACAAACAATAATTAACAACTTTTAGGTCAAATATAAACTAATCCAATTTGATTTTATTTCCTAACAAGCACATCTAACAAACAAGTATCACATCCTTGAAAAGCTAAACCAATACAAATTTCAAGGCCTAAATTAAATCTCATAGTCTAGACCTTGATCAAAAGATAACATGAGAAAAAGAACTTGATAATAAAAACAATAGGCTAGTCTTAGTTATTCTCTACTATCATATCAAGATCTGTACATCATAACTTTCTTCATCTCATCCATCCACTTCTTTGTCTCCCAAACTCCAACTTCACAATAACTATTAAAGACCATCAACTTCGATAGTTCAAGCTATTATTCAATCTAAATCCAAAGGAATCGAACACCTCAACCATCCAACGTCCCAACATACCTGATTAGTGCTAATATCAATACAAAATCAATTGTCATAATGAACTTGTATACTCTTAGCAAAGTTTGAGACTCCAATGACATGCTCTAAAGAAATGATTAGGTAGTAAATAACTAAAAAAACAAGTAATCCTTTTTATGCTTAATAATTACACTCTTAACTATATTCACCATCTAACATCATCAAAGGACTCAAGATAAAACCAAGTTGATTCTTTGATTGGAGTCCAATAGACTTTGGTTTTTTTATTAATAAAAAGGTGGTTAAAGATTCAAAAAATTGCTAGAAATCAAAAGCCGGAAGGAAAGTCAATGAAACAAGAACAAAATGATCAAACTACATTTCTACAAAGTCGAACCCTCATGACAATACTCGGCAAAGCTAGGCTTCTAAGCTAGCAGGACTCATTATAAAGAAACTTTAACCACCATGAAAGGAAGCGACTGCTAATAAGTTTAACCAAAACCCATTTAAATCAATGTCGATTATATCCACAAGGCATAAATGATAATGTTGGTGAAGATGTGAAAATTATGATCTTAACAAGCCTCCGCTCAAGAACATTGAAGCACATATATGAATCATCACGTGAGCTTAATCAAATCATTTGGTCTAAAAAAAATTATTGAATTTGCTGAGCTTGAAGTTTCACTTTTTTCCTTTAATTTTAGTTGATGTTAGGTTCAACCCACCTAATATAAGCTGCTTGACCAAAATTAAGAGTATTTGTTTTTTCACCTTTTGAAAATACTTAAAGAATCATGTTGGAGTCACCACTAGTTGGATCCAAAGATTAAAAGCCTTAAAAATTGATTGGGCTAATCAACTTATCAAGATATTGGTTTAATCGAAAAACTGAAAATTAAGGGTCAAGATGTTGAATTTTAAAGTTGAAACTTACCTAATAAAAACTAAGAGATTATAGTTATTTTAGATTTGACTAACAAATCAATTGCAAGAAAATAAAAGGCTAAGGTTCTTATTTTATTGTAGGAAAAACAATTGGGTAGAATGCAAATAAACCCATAATCTTTGACCTTGATATGGATATACCCTATAAACTTTCAAATATTGTAAACAACCCTCTTAAACTTTAATAATTTAGTAAATTACTTTTATAGGTTGCAAATCATCCCCTTAAAGCTTAACCTTAGTGCCAAAACACTCCATTGAGTTTATCAAAGTATATTTAAGACCTCCTAAACTTTAAACTTAATGTGTCTTTCTTAAACTAAGATAGCAATTATCCTTTATGTTATCAATTAATCAAAGTTTATGGGGCAATTTACAACTTTTCCATCAAAACGTTAAAGGATAACTTGTTATTGAGTTTAAAGATATCAGGAAGCTTACTTGCGCGTTAATGGCCGTTAAAGGATAACTTGTTATTGAGTTCAAAGATATCAGGATGCTCACTTGCCCAATAATGGAGTTTTTTTCACAAAAAACGATTACATTGTCACCATTCAGGTACCGCCTTTTACATATGTTGATTGAAGTGCAGATCCCTAGCCTACTAAGATGATATTGAGAAAGCAACGTTAGAGCTAGACCTAGCATAAATGACAGCAGAAGAGAAGGTTAAGATGATTAAAGAATAATGAAATTCGTTGTTACTAAACGATAGTCTTGACCTTTTTTTTTTTTTTTTTTTTGTTCTTTATTTTAAGGAATTCGTTTTGGTTCAGATTTGAACCATAATTTGTTGTCAAAATGATATTCACATGTTACAGGACGAAAACTCATATCATGATTAATGAAGTTGTTCATAAGACTTTGTTTACGTGTGGAAGGAATCCCATGTTTGTTTTGTCAATTGAGGATAAAAAATTCAAATCAACCAATAGATATAGTATATAGTCATAGAGTCAAACATATAAGCATTTCAACAAATATAAATCAATTTTTTTTTCAATTAATATGTTATAACAGAATTTTTTCAATTACGAAAGAAGTGTTACTGTTGTATTTATGAACGTTGCAGTCCAATATTTTTCATTTTAGTTCCCTCCGGTCCTTCCAATGAACATCAATTCAAATTGTTCAGGCCATAAGTATGTTGGGTTTGGTTTGGGATTCATATCTACAGTTCTATTGATTTTGATTAACAATGATATAAATCTGTATCCAGCATTGAGCTCCTTCAAAATGGAATTCAAATTATTGATAAGTGTATATTTGTTAGTAGTTGCAGCCGCTGACACAAGTTTATGAGGAAGATGAAGAGATGCAAATTAGAATAATCAACGCACCCTACTACCCGTCTTAAGAATCTATCCTATTTGTGGATCTTGTTCGTAAACACCAAAAGAAGAAATGTTAATATTTAGTCCTTTTTCACACAACTGACCAACAAAGATAAGATTGGTTCCAGGAAGACTAAGATCTAACATGAGTTATGTTCATTTTAATGCCATTTATGGTGTGGATTGATGGTAATAAAGACATGAGTTTGACATTACTGATCATATGGTTACCATATGTAGAGTCAAAAAGCCAATGAAGGTTACTCGAAGTGGTGAATATGGCAATATAGGAATTGGAAGAGATAATCGATTTGAGCGGTACCTCAAGATCACTTATAGTAATGGCAGTAGAACCCTCACTAGCAGTAGTAGCAACCATAAAAGAAGATCTAAGCTCCAAGACATTCTTGGATTTAGAGAACCCCCATTTCAATCTTGGAGGATGTGTAGGACAATGTTCAAGAATGTGCCCAAAACCATGGCAATATATGCATTCTACAGTATGACAGGCAACAAAATTATGACCGATTTTATTATAGTTCTTATAAAATTTATTACTAGATTTTTTATATGTAGATTTAGTAGTACAAGAGCTATTTCAAACTAAGGGTTTTTATCCAAATTGAGACGTGTTTCTTAAAAAATAATCTACTGAATAGCAGTATCCATTGATGGGAGTGGATTTCGATGGAGTAAGGAGGCTCGAAGAGCTTCATATTCAAGTCAAAGAGCCATGAGAACCTGATGATCTTCATTGATTCTGGCATGAGATATTTGATTTCCAAATCACTTGGATTTGAGTAAAAAATCATTCACAAATTAACTTGATTCTTGTTTTAGACTATGAAAAGTAGTCCACAACTGATAATATTGGACAAGCCTAATGGTCTGATATAGATTAGCCCAAAAAACCCTAATTTCTTTTGTAGAATAATAATCAACAAATTGGATATGAATGGACGAAGTAGAGGTATTACAAAACCATGTGATAATTTGGTGATTTTAACTATCCCAATCCTCAAGGTGATTTGCAAATCATGCATTGGTTTCATCTTCCTCTTTAGTTGGCTTAGCGATATCTTTAGTAATAATGCCAAACCTTGCAACCTATTAGGAAACTTTTTATTCCATGAACCTAAATATTATAGTTTCGACTAGTCAAAACAGTTGCAATAAGTTTTAAAATATCATATTTCCAAATTACAAATCTATGCTTGAATTTTGCAAATAACAAAAAAATAATAATAATAATAAATTAATTAATAACAATGACAAGAATTAATAAAAATCACAGAAACACAAGAATTATATAAGTAGGAATCACAAAATACAAGAAAATAAGATTGTAGAGCCTAATTCTGATACCATATTAATAGAAAAAGAATAATAACAAAAATTGTGCTTATTGTGTGTATATTGTACAAAGATATGAATCTATTTGTACATGAGAATACAAGCTAATTTAGGTATAAGAATAATCATGTAACTCTACAAATCTTCTACCATATCTTCTAGATCTTTGCAAATCTCCTATAAGCATATTTAACATTAACTATTGTAATCATATTAACAATATTCATTAAATCGAATCAAACTAGATTGAATTGTTCAAAGTAGTTCCATTTGATGCTCCGAATAAATTGAGCCAAACCCATTAAGTAAAAAAATAAAATTCCTAACTTGCATGGGATCTTAATTTTATCTTTTCTATTATTTGTTATCTCAATTAATTTACTCTACTTTATTAGTGCTGAATCTAAGTTATTCCACCCATACAAACTCTAACATTGATATGCCTTCATATATGATGATCATTATCCTAAATGGGTTAAATATTTGCATTTCATGATAATAGAGCATGAATGAAAAAAGTTAAAATGAATATAAATTTAAAGAAAAATAAATATATCAACATAAATATAACCATAAACAAAATGATAAAACCAAAAGAAACATAAATAAATAAAAGAAGCAAGCGTGATTTGAATACGAAACAAGTTGAATCATTTTAAAAGTTGTTTCCTCTAACAAACTGAAGGATGCCATCACTGATGATTTCGTAAAAAGATTCCTATAAGGTGAGATGTCTAAGCCAAAGCGTGCAATTAACTAATTGATTTATGGTATTAATGCCGTTTTCATTCTAAATTGAGGTTGTCAACAACGTTGATTTGGTAAAATGAATATTTCAAGGTGACTTGTCTAAGCCAATACGTGGAGTTAACTAATGAAGTAATTGTAGCTCATGTTGTGTATATAAAATAAGTAATAACATCTTAATTGTCTGGATACATCTTGAGTAACATGGAAGATAATTAAACAGTTTAAATTATTTTATATTAAAATAAAAAAAAACCCCCTTACCTTCTATCTCTAAGGTGTTAGAATTCCTCCATCACTATAAGAGGCTATCGGATCAAAAGATCAATAATTATAAAATCTCTCTCTTGGTACCTGAAAAGACCAAAGCTACTAAGAAACAGGCTCTTAAACTCCTTGCGGGGATGACTCTTCAGAATCCTCTGATGGTTTATCTTGATTGTCCTCTTGTTACCGGTCAAAGAAACAGACAAATATTTAACGACATCTTTGAAAAAGTTTCGGCTTAATAATTGAGCTAATCTTTGGCTTTTTGCTGGGGGTAGAATCATTTTTATCAAAAGCGTCTTAACCTCCTTACCTCTATACCTGTTCAAAGCGATCCAACCTCCCAAATGAGTGATCAAAAAGCTTGAAAGTATGTTTGCAAAAGTCCTTTGGGGGGATTCTATTGAGTCTAGAGCTACCCATTGGGCCTCTCGGGATAAGTTATGCCTTCTTGTGAAGGAAAAAGAGATTGGTGTCAGATCTCTAAGGGACTTTTCAAAAGCTTTTGAAAATAAAATTTGGTGGAAATTTAGAATTGAAAACTCCATTTTCTCTTAGTTCATGAAATCAAAGTACCTTAAAGGTAAACATCCTACTAAAGTTACAGCTTCTAAAGACTCTTCACCCTTATGGAAAAAAATCCTAAAAGCTTGTACTATGACTAAAAAGCACATTTATTTTGGTTTAGGTAGGGGTGACGTGAGTTTTTGGTTTGATTTGATCAATGGCACTCACGGGCCATCTCTTTTCTCAATTCCCTATCATATCACCTTATATCCTGGTAAAAGATCTTTGGAGCAATGATAAGTGGGATGTTGATAAAGCTTTGTAGGTTACTTCTTGGTGATGTTGTTGAGGAGATGTTGCCCATTAATTTGAATTAGGAAGTAGCTGACTCTACCATTGGAAAGCTTCAATTGATGGTTAGTTTCCAGTGTCTAATTCTTGGAACTTGTCAAAACTAGGGCTAATCAACTTAGCACTCACACTCTTTTCTGAAAAAATTCCTGCCTATCAAAATTTCTTTCTTCATTTAGAAGGCTATTAGATTATTCATACCTATAGGAGATAAACAACGTTCTTAGGGTAGGATTTTAGCTTCTCAATGTATCAATTGTCATAAGGATGGTGATCATTTATTCATGTCCTTTTAACTTGTTGTTATGCCAGAGGTGTTTGATTTGTGTGGCATATTACTTTGGTATCTTTCTAGCTCCATACATCTCTACCATAGATGCCATGTCAAAGTCTTGGAAAAGCATAGCTAGTAACATTGCCAATCATATTAGAATTTCTGTTCCCTCTCTTACCATGTGGCATCTATGGGGTGAAAGGAATAATCACAAGCAATATATATATATATAAGCAAACCCCCTCATGTTCTTGTCGATTAGATCATTGATGATCTGATTATATTTAGCATACTTTGCAACAAATCAAGGATGATGAGAACCCTTTTAGATGCATTGTTAAACCTTCAAAAAAGAAAAAGCTTCATTCTCTCTCTTGGGCTCATCCTCATAAAGGTGCTATCAAGTTAAATTTTAATGGCAATTTCTCTAAAGGTAAAGGTAGAGGTGAAGGAGGTGGGATTCTTAGAGATTCGAGTGGTAAGTTTATCTAGGGCTTTGGGTTCAAGGAGAACAATAAATCTATTGAAACTATAGAATTAAAGGCTTTTGTGAAAGGCCTTGAGTTATGCAGACATTTCAATATTACTAAGGCATGCATAGAGACAAATTCTTTAGTGGTATCAAGGTGGTTGTCAACAACGATTACAAGATGAGATGTTTGGAATGACATCTCTTGGGTGAAGAGACTTTTGGTTAAAACACAAGGCCATGTTAACAATGTGTTGAGAGAAAAAAACAACGCAGCTAACTAGCTAGCCAAAATGACCAGGGAGACATAAACGAACATCTTAATCACGGATCTGTCCCAACTGGCTATTAAGTTGAAGAGGATGTTGATGCAGGATTTGATAAGGACGGAGTATCTCAAGATTGTTACTTGTTAGCTTATTTTATCATTTGGTTGTTTCATGTACCTTTTTATAGTTTGATCAGACACTAGTTACTATATTAGGAGAGTCTTCTAGTTTTGATTAGTGTTTTTCATGCAGGTGATCACTTTGCTGTAAGGGAAGTAGTACTCCCTTGTTTACTTTTCTTGCATGCAAGTGATAACTATTTGTATATTAAGAGGTCATGTCTATACCCTTTTCTCTCTTTGTACTTTGTTTTTCCATTAATAACATTTGGGGCTCGCACCTTCTTAGGTGTACGAGCTTTGCCACTACTTAAAAAAAAAACCTTTCAATTCAAGTGATTCATTTTCTTCTCTACTCTTGCTATTTTTCATCAAGTCTCATTTCTCATTTTCATTAATGATTTTGATTCCTCTTCATACTATCAAGAACCAATGTAAGGATTTTTCTTCATCTTTACGAAAGATAAATCTAATCAGTTCAACTTGATTTAATCTAACCAATCATGAAACTAGTCTAAATTACCCTTTTAACCCATATTGACCTAACCCAAATAACCTAATTCCAATAAAACATAGCTAGGTTTTTCAGGTTAAAATATATGATATTTTTTTTTCTCGAAAATACATCAATTTACTATAAATATATAAATCTAGATAAATATATAAAAATTAAATTGTAAAAAGTTCTGAACTTTTAAATTAAAGGAGGAGGACAATTTTATTATTTCACAAATAAATATAAATTATATATATATTTAATATTTTTATTGATTACGGCTTGATTCTAATTCGATTATGGTGGGACCTTCTGAGCTCTTGAGACCTTCTTATTCTCGGTCCAGCCACTCTCCAACTGGGTTTAGAAAAAGTGAAAATAAGAGTAGATAATTCTGTACTCTTCCCATGAGTTGACTTTGGGAAGATAACGAGTTGCCCCCACATGACTACTTCCAATTACGATTACTCCTACTCCTACTAGATGGCAATGTTGTCTGCATTGAAAAATGAATTATTGTCACGGAAGCGTAGCCTTTTAATATGCGAAAAGTCAACCATGTAAAAAGAAAAAAAAAATGATTTATGTTAACCAATACAGCTTCTTAAGAGAAGTTAGCGATGTTTTCATAAGCTGTATCATATACTGGGTCCTTCTTCTTCTTTTTTCTTTCCTCTGTTCCATTTTTGGACAAGAAAGCTTCTTTTGTACTCCTAAAGTTTTATATTTCGCTTTCGATAACTCATTATTATTCTCAGCATCGTTATGGAATCAGCAACGGAAGAACCCATACG